>OY253744.1:1329445-1671945 GCA_958009045.1 Oxytorus armatus
GACTCCAGGCCGTTATAAATAGTCATGGCTATCAGACAAAATATTAAAAATTATTATTATATTATAAAAAATTAAAGTTTCAAAACAGTAGATTTTTCGATTGTTATCGTTTAAAAAAAAAGACAAATAAAGTTATTAATTGTTTTTTGTATAATTATTGTTAATAAATGGATGGTTCATTATGACAAGTGGTTTTCCAGTTGTTATCTTTCATCATTTGAGATAAAAGCATCAAAAGTGCCTGGTGTACGAATACTTTCTACACTCACTGTATATGTACAGTGATGTACAGAGGATACGATGAACTAATAAGCTTTATGGGATTGCGATATTTCGTTAGACCTTTTTAGTGCTTCAATAGCACCGGGAATCACAGTATTGTCAATATGAAGCGTGCCACTTAAATCAATTAAAACAGCTTTTATTTTTTTCACCATTTTAGTAGTTCACCAATTGATAGTTTATTTGTGGTGTTGCGTGGACTCGCTGGACACTAACACCAGTGCGTTTGGGTAGGTGGCGCGGTGAGAGAATAGTTTTGGCTCAAAGAAGTCTAGAATGGGTTGTCGATGAAGGTTCACAGACAACGGGGTGAGTAGTTTAATAAACACAACAATATTTATTACTTAACGTAATACAATATTAAATGAAATAAACTTTGGTATGTCATGTGCCAGAGCTATAACCTAACGTGCTCCTCGTTCGAAAATCATAATGGTAATGATAATACTTTTTATTTCCTCGTTCCGACGTTTCGTTTACGCCGCCTTCGCGCGTCGGTCGTTAAGGCGAAATTGTAGGTTTTCGTCGTTGAGAGTGGACTTAAGGCTGTCACGGACTCTGTTACAACACAACGTTGTGAATTCGTTGATATCCGATGATTGGCTCTTCTGGAGCACTGAAGCTGAACGTGATTCGTCTTCGCATTAACGTCTGGACTATCGACATGAAAAATAAAGGTTACTTCTTGAAAAGGTTTATTATTTTAATGCTTCCAGATGCTCCGAAATCGCCTACGTTTTTGTACGGTCCGATCCTTTATTACTTTACATCTATTT
Source organism: Oxytorus armatus (assembly GCA_958009045.1). NCBI lineage: Eukaryota > Metazoa > Arthropoda > Insecta > Hymenoptera > Ichneumonidae > Oxytorus > Oxytorus armatus. Next base: position 1,330,504 of record OY253744.1, read on the forward strand.
TTCGTGACGAATGCCTATACATTGGCAAAATGAATATTTGAATGCTAATCAGCTTCGTTATTATTGGCAGCGTTCGTCCTTTTTGTTCGCAATAATCCTGAGGAGGGCAATTGAATGTTTTTGTCCTGGAGCTCGCTCAGTTCGTTCTGTCCCGGCATTTAACCAAGGCCCTCGGGAAAAACCAGGATTAAAACCCGAGGGAGGACAGAGTCCGAATTAGCAATAACAAACCAAAATAAAATAATCAAAACGTACACTCTACTCGTCTACTCAAATATACCCAAGCACGTAAGGGTCCGTATATATGTACGGTAGGGTGTCATAGTCCCAAAAGACACAACCCCCAAAAGACATAATCCCCAAAAAGTTACTAGATGTCAGAATCGGCTGTCATGATGGAGGTTAGTACCTGTCAATGTGATAGATGGTGCTGCGGGCATTTTCCGTCTCGTTTAAAGTAAAGATTCGAGCATTACGCGCGTTGGCCCTTTTGCCCTTTTCCGAATTTTCAGGTTATGTATCGTACTAGACGGCTTTTTTGCGTACGGCCTAAAACCATATAGGCAGAAGAAGATTTAGGTTACGTACACTAAACAAGTGTTTGAAGTGGATTAATTTGTTGACTGCGATTTTTTAAAATTTTTGTAATAACTCTTCGACCCAATAAATATTCGAGTGAGACGCAAATATTTGCATTTTTATTTATTCAATTTTCATTACAATATTCGTTTATATATGTATGATTGCATCTGTTGCTAAAAGAGCCAAAACAGAATATTGTAATTCGATTGTTCAATAAATAAATAAATATGAACCATAAATGGAATATTGTAATGAAAATTGAATAAATAGAAATGCAAATATTGGTGTATCACGCTCGAATAGTTATTGGCTCAAGGACTAATTACAAAAAATTAGAAAAAATCGTGAATAAGCAGTTGTTGCCGTACCACTTCAAACAGTTGTTGGGTGCACATAACCTAAATCTTCTTCTTTTTCCTATATGGTTTTAGGCTGTACACAAAAAAAAGTTGACTAGTACATAACCTGAAACCTGATACATAACCTGAAAACTCGGAAAAAGGGCAACGCACGTGATCTTCGAATATTGACTATACATGGGACGAAAAATGCCTGCAACGCCATCTATCACTTTGACAGGTACTAACCTGTGAACGTGACAGTCGATTCTGTTATCTAGTAACTTTTTGAGGATTAGGTCTTTTGGGGATTGTTTCGTTTGGGGACTGTGATACCCTACCGTATGTACATATAGTACATAGATGATATTTATATTTAGGCTATATCGAGAACGTTCATGATCAAATAAACTTACATATCTCACGTAGAATTGTTAGGCATATCTTAAATATAGGTGATGCATTGTACTTCGGTTCTATCCGCATTGTATAGTTCGAATTAATAATCAACTCGTGGTACCGTGAATATACCCGATGGTCTTGTAACAAGGCGGCCGGTCGGTAGCTAACCCGTGGACTTAACACCTCCCGGCCGAGAGTGTCATCTGGTGTCATGAAGTTGAAACTGGTTGAAACATTCACGAATTCAAAATCGACACCGTTAAAAATGGAGGTCACATGTTTGTTTTCAATTTTGTAGCGAAAATTCGCAAGACGCCTTCTTCATAATCAATCAAATCGTTAACTGATAAATAACTTTTTGGTTTTTTAATAATCAAACTTATGGTTCGAGATTTAGAAAGAATGGAGAAACATCAGTATATGCGATCCTTTATATCGGCCTCTGTGGAATATACGAAACATCCCAGCGAAGCGTCAGGCTCTGTTCTGCAAAGAATTTTAGGTGTAAGTTGATGTTTTTTCCTCGCTTCTTTCACTTTATACACAATTTTATATTTTCGTCCTCGGGACTCTAAATCAAAATCTATTCGAACATCTTCTAGGTAATCAGTGCTTCTCTTGATCTGAGTATATTCGATCCTGGATCGAGCATAGCTGCTGAATTTTATGTAAGCCTGCACGAGCTTATGAACTCGCTGGGCTCCACAACTCCCTTGATCTGGAGCACGCTAGACGCTCTGCAAAATGCGTGCAGAAACACCAACGCTCGTCAGGCTTTAATTCACACTTACAAATTTGCACCGATATTAACTAGACTACTCCAGGTATGAATGTATCAACGATGCAATGTTACTATATTGAATTTTGTAAGACTTGCCACGTTGCAGTAGTTTTGTTTAGATATCTGAACGAATTTTGAAAAGTGGAAAAAAAACGTTGTCATCGGCCAAATATGCTCGTAACTAGCATTTCGATCATTAAAAATAATTGGGCAAAATGTTTAATTTTTATTTTCAACCTATTTTTAAATGATAAATATATTTTTTATTTCAAAAGACTAATCTAACAACGGAGAAGCGTGTGAACGTCTTGAAATTACTGCAAGAATTAACGTACGGTATAAAGTTATCTTGGCAGGAGGCGCATTTGCCAAATCTGGTATCACGTTTGACCCAATGGGTTACGCAATCAAAGGACGAGGACATTGTAGCACTGTCACTCGGGATCCTTGTGAATTTGTGCTACAAAAATTTACCAGCCGTTTACACGCTGATGCGTACCGTTGATACTAAAACCTTTGTACGTACGTTGCTGAAGCTCGATACGCAAAGTATGAATACTAGAGTGCAATGTTGCAAAATGATGATCATATTGGAAGATGGCAATAAGGACATATCCGAGAAGAATATTGTTGAGTTCGTCATAATGACCTTTGCCACACTTGTTCCCGCTCTTAAAGTTCATGATGTTTTGTTGCTGCGACACATTGTCGATTTTTTCCACGACGTAAGACAGAACAAACATTCGAAAAATCTCCTTCTCAATTATCCGAATTGCGCGAGCGACGTTGAACATATTCTTACGACAATCGAGAGCCAATCTGATCCCGAATGTATTTCGCTGGTTATGGAATTTTTGTTATCTCTTGTCAGTCTCAACTTACCGTCTCTCGTTAATCTCTATCCGATGTTCGTTAAAGTCGCTATGACGTGGGTACCGGTTGAACAGGTAAGAATTTTTTTTTTTTTTTTTAATACCGTTAGGAGGACGTTAATCTTTATTTTTGCATGGAATTTAACGAAATAGGAAGACTGTATTGACTCTTGGACGAAAAAAATTGCTAATAGGATGTTGAATTTTTTATATGTACGAAAATTGAGAATATTCAAGTTTAATTTGACGATTGTATTACTTATTCTAGTTTAAAAGATGAATTCTTGAATTTTGTTTGTTTGTATTCGATACTAATTTTTTTTTTTCACAACTAGTAAATCTTCCGTAAAAAGTGCTGTTTAAATTCAGCATCTATTGTCACTTGTTTTGAAGGTAAAAATTTTGAAATACATGAATACAGAAACTTTCGAAAATTCATATCTTGAAATTTGTTGATTGTAGTAGATGCTAGATCCCTATTTACATGAAATGAGCTAAAGTTAGATAAAAAAAAATCTTAAAGTTGCAATCTTTTACAAAGCGGCGATAAAATCATGCGTTGGAATAATTTCTTTTCAGAATCTCAGCGAATTTCATGTTAAAAAGATTTTATAACAATACTTCTCACGACCAATAAACGGAGATATCAATTTTAGCAATTCGACAAATGGTATGTTGTAAACAATTGTAACTCCAAAACTTTTAACCGTACGTGCTATTATCACGTGAGTTTTTATGGGTAAAATTGAGTAAAGTATTCGAAAAAAAAATACTAGTTGGCAATAAAACGACTAAAAAAAATCAGCAACCCATTGAAGTGGGATAGCTCAAAAATGTTTCGATATTTCTCATGGAAAAATCTTTCGTCGCAGATTTTTCATATTTTCAATTTTGATAAATGACAAAAATTCAGCGTCACCTTAACATATTTCCCCTCCCTATGCGACGTCTCATTTTAGCGTTAATTTTGTTGACTAAATAAAAATTTACAATCCTCTGCTAACGTGATTATTGGTAGTTAGATATTACGGTGGACACCCCGATGAAATCATTTATTTTTTAACCTCAAAAAGTGTAATTGTAAAGCATTTAAACATTTTTTTTGAACATTAGGTATCTTCGAAAGCACTGGCATTGATAAGAATAGTTGTCGTTGATTCGCTAAAGCTAAAAAGTTCTGCGGCCGTGCTCGCCGAACTTGATTTGTCGATACTGATGCTTGTGATAAATTGCGAAAGCGAGGAGGACGACATAAAGGGAAAGAACGAAAAACGTAGCGCGGAGACAGAATCGAGACACACGGAATTGATGCAATTGCTTCAAGAAATGGCGAGAATAACGACATTGAAGAACAAAGTAATGCAGGCGTTTGGCGAACAAACAATGAGAAAATTGCTTCGAACAATGTTGGAACACGACGATGTTTCGACGACAACGACGGGTGATTGGCCCGGAAATCTGTTCAACGATCCGTCCACGACACTTTACGTTCATTCCATTGCCCTAACTGCCGATCTCGCTACTCACGATTCATCGTGGCTCACACTTTATTCCGAGCTTCTACAGAAGAAACAAGTACAAATGGTAATGGCGATTGCTCTTTATACCGGTGACGTCGAGGTGAAACAAAAAGTTTTGCAATTAACTTCCTCCGCGGGATGTCCTGCGGAATGGTAATGAACACACATTTTCTTTTCCTTCCATTCGTTCAAAAGATTTTTCGCTGAAAGGTATTATTTTTTGCATGTCAATAAATGAAGCTACGGTAGATCAAATTCAAGATGCAGGTAGCGATACCAAAAATCATCGAGTATCGATTTTCATCAAAGTAGAATGATCCCTAGTTTTTTTTTTAGTCAGCTAACGCCATTTTTAATGGTCATACAGATCCCAACCACTTGTTTTTTGTCAAAATTCGAAAAAGTTGTATTTTTTCAAATCCTTTTCCAGGACACAATACCGATCTATGTTCTCACATTGTACGTGAATACAAAAAATATATAATTTGCCAAAATTCGTGCCATTAATCGTGTGATTGTTTTTTTTTTTCAAACGAATAAGCATTTCTTCGGTCGCACGATGTATGAACGAGCTCGAACCTCTTATTTTGGTACACAATTCAACCGGTACGTCACCAACAATGACTGGATTGTATCCAGCGCAGAGTACAGGCGGCGATCTCGCACCTCTATTTTCCTTCAATCAGGAAAGTCGTTTGGACGCTTTTTTGGCCAAACTCGAAAAGTCTTTGGAAAATCAAACAGGGGACATTCCGACATCGGCTGTCATGGAATTGTACGATTACAAGGTACATTGATTAAAAAAAAATATTGTCTTATGTCAAGTGGGCGATAATGGGTTTTGAACATTGAAAAAAAATGGCAATAATATAAATTCCAATTGAGTAACGTTTATTTAAAACCAATCGAAATACTTTTAATTTTTCTCGAAATATTAATGAAAAAAAAATACAGTTAGCTGCGATGCGACACGCTGAGAGGGTTACACAGGCGAGTCTCGAAGCGGCTAATAATCACGCGACGGGTCTTCAACACAGACTCGCTCAAGTCGTGGCCGAATCGAGCAGGCTTCATCAATTGCTGTTTCACCATCAACAAGGTCTCGAGGCTGTTCGAGCTGAAAAAACCAATTTAACCGCGACGATTCAGGATCTGGAGAGAAAGATACAGGTAAAGAAGGAGCAGAAAAACAAGTATCGGCCGTTTTTGACCATTTTTTTTTACGGACTTGTGACGTTCTTTTTGTTGTTAAATATTTCAACAGGAAATTCCAACCTTACAAAAGATCGTGAATGACAAAAGCGCGACGATAAATCGAGTAAATTTGGCGAATGTTGCGCTTGAAAAGGAATTGTCAGCAACAACGAGCAAACTTGAGGCTTTTGGTAAAACAATTAAAGAATTAAAGTCGAAATTATCGGAGGCCGACGTAAATGCAAAGGAGATGATCGAGAAGAGGGCGGAGCTGAAGAGAATGTGCGAAAAATTGCGCGATACCGTGACGAAAAAGGAACACGTGAGTCTCGTGAAATTGTCAATCGAAAAATTCCTCTCTTCGTTTCAACTCTCTGCGAATATCCTATTTTTTTCCCAAACAAAAAGATGAAATAAAAAATAATACATCAGTTGCACTAATAATTTTTCTTAATTTCAAATCTTGCATTAAAATTTGTTTAAATATTTTGTCAAAAAAATATTCAATGAGAAATTGAAAAACCCCTTGCCTGAAGAGGAAAATTTGTGAAAACGCAGGAAAAAGGTGTTTAGAAATAGAATATTCGTATGTTGCAACTTTGTTCGAAAATCCTTTCAGTGTGACGCAACATTTTCGAAATAGAGATTTAACGAAGAGCCATTTCACTAAAAATTGTGAAATTATACGAATTTATTTTTCCTCACCAGATAATTGAGGAACGAGAACGTGAAATTGCGTCAAATCGCGATGAAATATTGGCATTGAAACAAGAAATCGAACAACTCCGTGGACAGTGCCAAACGCACGAGCAGACTATTGCGGAAAAAGAGGAAAATGAGCAAAGAATGGCGAACGAACTCGTGGAACTTAGCCGTATGCGTGACATGATCAATCTGCTTACGGCGAAGAAAAAAGGCGATAATTCAAACGAGACAACATAACCACCAAAGAAACGACGAATAAGTTCGTATTTATTTTTATTTCACACCATTTTATACTTCCCATTTGTAAATATATTTGACCACCAAGATTGGCTTAGCTACATATTCATTGGCTGCCTTGCACATTCCAGATCGTGCGAGAAAATATATATCTTTTTTTTCTTCCTCGGGAAGAGAAAAAAATCTTTTAGCCTATCAGCAGATAACCGTTAGATAATTATTCTAATAAACATTATGAAACTATGCAGTAGTACCGATTTTTTTATTTTTTTTATTATTCTTTGAAATGTTATATCTTTGTGTACAATGAGATGTACAAAATTCGTCAAATTTGCAAGACAAATAGAAAAATTTATGGAAATTGACGAAAAATGAAAGGAAATTGACGAATAAGGGTGGATCGTAATATCCATTTTACTCATAGTAATTCAATTTAAAAATGATAATTGTCATTACGCAATTAAAAAGAAATGAAAAACTAAGATGATTATTGAAATATAGGGTTGTTGATGAAAGTTCACGGACAACGGGGCGAATAGTTTAATAAACACTATGCTCCTTGTTCGAAGATAATAATCATAATGATAATTCATTTTATTTCCTTGTTCCGACGTTCCATTTACGGCACAGTCGCGCGTCGGCCGTTAAGGGGCGGGGGGGGGGGGTTTAAAGGCGAAAAAAAGCATATTTTTATGATTTTTTTGCGGCGACATGAGTAATATAATTTTATTAAATAGAATTACATATTATTGTACAACTATTGAAGTATCTCAGAAAAAATTTTCAATGAAAAATATTGATAAATAAGCCGGTGACGTTGAATCTGCAGAAGCGCCTTGAAAAAAGTGTTTTTGCGGTGAACATTATAACTCGTTACCGGATCATCTGAAACAAAAAAATTAATATGCATTTTAAAGGTGATGTATTTCTCGAGGTAATCAGGAAGAGTTTTTTTTTTTTTTCTATTTTTTGCAGCACTTGGAAGTGAAAAACGCAATTTTAGCTCAAAAAATCGCGCTTGATTTGTTATAAAAAAATTGAAAAAATTGAAAAAAAAAAACTCCTGATTACCTGTTGATTTATGTGAAGAGTTAACGTTTAAATTTTCAAAAGGATCGGTTCGGTAGATTTTGAGTTCTAATGTTCACAAACTTCGAAAATTACGTTTTCGGGAAAATCGATTTAAAGTTTTTTATACGTGAAAATTCGAAATAAACCATCAATAAAAGAACATGAATTTTTATACTTACATAGAGTCATCTTTTTGCTCTTGTCTACGTTGAATTCTACCCTGTTTTGTTGTACGCGCAGCTTCTTCGGTCGCTCGGGTTATTCGTAGTTCGTCAGTTTGGCGCGCCCATTGGTGAGCACTTGGGCCTGTAGAGATGCCCATTTCATCCAAAAAGGATAAAAGAGCAAAACGTCCTTCATTGAAAATGCATGCTGCTACATTTGCTGCAATTTCAACAACGACTGCAGTACCGCTCACTGATTTTGGAGAGATTTTCCAAATAAGTTGATTGAGACTCTCGTTGTTATTTTGCGTGAAACCTCCAAGACACCGCTGCAAAAGTGTGTCTTTGCTCAAATCTTCGTAGATTGGCTTTATGGCTGTTGTAACATCTGTAGGAAGAGCATTGTAGCTGTGTCTGAACGAATGCAGAGTATTTGCAGCTGCCGCTTTTTGCCATTCACACCAAGAGTCATCACCGCTCGGGCATTTGTCGTGCTGCGGTTCCTCGTCTGTCGAGCAGCAGTGATAGTACGTCGCCCAAATCGCATTTTTCATTTTCGTTACACAATCGGAGTTGCGTCGAATGGCCAGTCCATAATATACGGTCAATTTCGACTTAGTTTCAGTATCGACCACAGTTGTTTTTGCTAGTTCGCGTAAACGTGTACCCATTCTATTCTGCACGTGTCCTATGCACTCTTTCTTATTTATTGTGAAATCTTCACCATACGGTTTTGAATTTACCACACCACTGTAGGTTCTCGAGTCGCCATCTCCTATATAATTTTTAAACATCACTCCGTAATATTCTGTGGACCGTTTGAACATCTGTACGATGGCGTTTACTTCCATGTTACCTAATGGACCATCATGATTTGCTTTACAGTCTCCGCTGTTGACGTGTTCTTCGTAACGTTCTTTAAATTCGACGGTATCTAACTTATTTTCCCAAGTTTTACATTGGTGGCAATAAGAACTCTTGACGAAGACATCAACAACCTTTCCCGTGTAGTAACCGATCAAAGAAGCGACACCGAATAGCGAAGTGAACCCACGTTTCTTCCACGTTACGTCACCTGATATTGTTAATTCGTTAGTATCTTGTACGTTATTCGCTTTGCATGTTTCCTCTTTTTCTTCTTTTACAGCAGCGGCCAGAAATCTTCTCGTAACATCATTTACAGTCGTATGTATCTTCTGTATGTGCGTGTTATAACATGATATTGACAAGAAAGATTCCGCTAAATCCATCAAACCACAAAACTTATTACATCCAGCTAAACCTAGGCCTAACAGACGCATGACGAAAGCAAAACGATGATTCACTTCATAATATGATTGCCTTGACTCTTTTTTCACTCTTTCACTAGACGGAACATACCGAGGCGCTTTGCATTTTTCACATGACACTTTGATGGTGAAAGCTATACCTTCGGATTTGCATGTGCGAAAACTCATTTTTCCATTGCATTCAACGCACTTCACTAGTGTACTTATCGTTGAAAATACTAACAGGAAGTCTATAATCCTGTAATGTTCCTCCGAATCTTGCTCTACATGTTCAGATGTACTAAATTTTATTTTCTTATGCGACGCGCTTGACGCTTCGACACTGTCATTTCCACGTTTTGGGAAAGATTTTTTTCTCGGTCGACCCACAATATTGCCACTTTCCTGGCGATCTTGCCGGGTTACTTTTTTTGGCATTTTGCAAATAAACAAATAAATTACAAAACAACACTAAACGAGTGATAATATACTTGTAAAAGAACGAACAGTAACGAAAATTTAAGAATAATTCCCAGATAATTTTAGCTCTGTTATAGTACACAACCGTTCAGCAGCGAGTGTGCCAGTAAACTATTTTATATTCGATATACCGAAAAATATACAATATATTCAAGGTCAGTTTACATTGTTTGATAGAAACACAAAATGAAAAAGGGATTTGGGGACACAAGAGAAATTGCAGCTGCTTTCTACTAGGGTTACCGAGCGGCTACCGAGCAGGTATAAAAATCAGGTATCACGGCCGGTCGTTTGAAACGCTGTAACTCCGTTAGTTTTACTCCGATTGACTTAAAATTTATACACAATATTCTCGACATATTGTTCATTTAGAAAAAAATTTTTTAAAAATGCAAAAAAAATCATTTAAAAACCCTACCTCCCCCGAAACGAAATTATAGATTTCCGTTGAGAGTGGACTTAAGGTTGCGACATAGTATTTTTTTTTAATTGTGCACATGTCACATGGTCAGGCATGGCGCTTTCTGCAAAATGTGAAGTACTTAAACACGTACCGTGGTTTTCGCTGTAAGTACAAAGTTTAACGCTATGTTGATATTAGCTATGATTTTTCTAAAGTCAAATAATTAAATTATTTCATTTTATTGTTACGGGAAGTGGTGGAATGTTGTTTTATCTCGAACATAACCTCCCTTTTATTTAATAATTTTCGTTTTTTTTGTTCTTGAATGATGAAATTGATTAATATTTATTTGAAAAAAAATAAGCACATAATCGTCTCCTTTTTTTTTTTACAATTAGATCGGAATGGCATCAGGTATACAAACAAATATATTCCAACGATACTTTGGAACAGACCAGAGCTTATGAAACGCTTCTGGTATGGAAAGCCAGGTATGTTACATTGTCATTTCCGGATAAACAAATTTATTCATTTATTATATTAAATTGTCCTCTGAGGCTAGATGAAATCCGTTGAAATTTCTATGGTTATTAGGAATCCTTCATAATATTATCATCTTTTTAGAATCCCAAAATTGCCAGTGGGAGTGGAATGTACTCTTGCGATAATACAAGTATGTCTGAGAGACAGAGAATGGACACCAAAAATTGACAAAGCCGAATTGCCAATGTATTACGAGAACGATCTCTGTTTGATGTATTCGACAACGATAATGAGATTTTTGAATCAAATATCTAACATAGGACACACGAAACAAAGTTCCATGTTTCAAATAGCGAAACAATTGAAAATTCCCGAATGGATCGTGAATCTAAGGCACGACGCGGCTCATGGCTATGAAATGCCCGCTATCGGTGCTCTGAGAATGGCGGCGAATGTCCTGTTGACGTGGTTACACGTAATATTACTTCTCATTCTTTTAACAAGCAGATTTTATCGATTTAAATTTTTCTTAGCTCATAGCTAATGGATTTCAGGAAGAATATTGGGCGGCGGAAGCAAAAGCCATGGAAGAACGATACGCAAAATCCTCGGAATATGTCGAGGCTGAAAAATCTTGCGATTCGCAGGCGTTTGTCGTATTCTTTGAACTCTGGACCGCCGTTGGTCTTTACACGAAGGCTAATTATAAAAACGTTCGAGATTTACCGGATGCTGACCTACGGTATGCCCCGCATCCAGAAACATGAAATAAAATTTAAATATATAAATATTCAATGATTTTTTAGCGTATACAGTCTCATCTATAATGTTGAATGTTTGATAAAGATACTTTTTTTAAACGCATTATAATATCATTTCGGAATTAGTATTGCTTATTGTCAATTCTGATCTTCAATTGAACAAAGAATTATTTTCATTTCAGCGACACATTGCTCAATTTATGCGCAGTACTGCCCGACAGTCCACTTCACAAGGAAAAAACGTCACGAGATTCCGGTGACATAAGAAACGAGAATGACTACTTGCTGTCCGACGCTCAAAGTATACTCTTCTCCGAGATCGAGACTTTGATAAGTAAAAACAAATCAATATCGAATATCGAGGATATCGTGATGAGAATATTGTTCGATTGCGAGGCTTTTTTGCCGGGACCCGAAATAATCGGTATATTTATGCCAAATGGTGAAACTGTCGTGGACATGAAAATGAATTATCTACCAACGGGTATGACGGATTTTTGGCAAAATTTCATCGTTCTCCTTCACGACAAGAAATTACTTGACGAATTAATTTGGCGTCTGATTGATCTTGTAAATTCGTCTCACGAGGAAACGAATAAGCGTTTTATCGCTTCTCTCTGGATAAAAACAATCTGCAACGCTCTGCTGAAGCTTCGAATTACGCAGACCGTGACAGAAGCGATGGAACATTCGTTCGATGACAAACGTAAGCGAATGGTTACTAAAGTAATGGTACAAAAAGTTCGGGCAATCGTTAACGAGACTAATCCAGAATTATCACGCGCCATGTGGTTAAATACCGCGTCAAATATACCGGCATTCCTCAAAGATCTCAATTTCGCTACTGATCTTCTTCTTAATGTGAATGTATTTACAAAAAAATTTATTCAACCGATACTCGATCTTGTCACGCCGTCTATTAGCCCAAAGTTCAAAGATCATTTGCTCAAACTCGTGAGAATACACACGAAATTCGAGGCTTCCAAGGAGAGCAACGGTACGAGTGACGCTGATCGGACGTACAGCGTCCAAGATCTGATAGAAATTTGCGCGAGTAACGGAAGAGATGAGTTAAAGGAAAATGGGATTTGTAAAAAATTAATCGAGGCGAAAATTGCGGATCGTACGATACGTAATAGCAGTTGGGAAATTGCAGCGAGTATGTTATCGATATAACCAGTGACACAATTATTTCGAAATATTTGTTTACCCCGAGTAAATGAATTTGTATTTTTCATTCAGTCGACTACAACTGGACCGTCTGTCCCTTCGGTGTTTTACCCTGGCAAATTGACTCCCTGGAGATGCTCGAACCCGCTATAGCTTCGCAACCTCGACCAACTCTAATATCCAAAGAGTCGACTATCGTGCCAGGATTATTGGACGACAAAGTACTGACGACTGAGAGTCGCGTTAATTGGGACAATGTGTTGAGAAAGAAGAGGAGATTGAAGAGAAAACGACAGCACGGCGAGTCCGAAATTATGGTCGACAGAGCCATCGAGATGGTGAAAAAACGACGCAAGTAAGTCTAAATAGGACCGGCTGTTATGACTTTTTGGTTTCGTTGAAATAAAATTTCAGATTCATTGTAATAAAAAATGTGTTTATATGTAATTCACCCGGTTTCATTAATATTACGGCATAAATTGGCAACTTTTTTTTCGCAAATTACTGGTTTATATAATTTTACAAGTCTCAATTTGTTTCACTTTTTTTTTTCGTCTCGTCCCGCACTCAATTGCGAATCTTCACGATCATGATAATATCATCGATCTAATGATTGCATTAAACAAAAGAAAAAATACTTCACTATCACAACTATCCAGGCACCATTGGTTCGATTTTTCTATACTAACCAAAAAAAAAAGCACAGCTCCTCGCGTTCTTAAAGCGTAAATTTATCATACAAATATCGTCAATTATTGACTCTCGGATATCGATATAATATCTACTTCTACTATGGTATTTCGAACGGCTTTTTTACGAAAAATTCCGCTTGGAATTATATCACAATAGTAAATGAAATGTCGGTAAAAATAATAAGTGATGCAACAATTCTCTGAGTGAATTATAGCTTGTTCGTCGTTTGTCCCCGCTGACTAGGCCCGACATAAAATGGAGATAAAAACAAATCTTCTGTGTACTTGCCGAACAAAAAACAAAGCTATATATATATCGTTTTAGCACTGTATAAAAAATCATTAGTTTCGCGCGCCCTATTGCATTGTTTTTAACTCTCTCAGAGATTAAGTAAGCTAGGAGTGTTGTTTTTTCCCCCTAAAACGAATAAGTTCTTTGATCTGTAGTTCCAGTTTTTTTGAGAACTGCTTGTAAATGCTTGCTGGATTCGTAGCCGAAGCTGTCGAGTGGCAGACGACTCATCGATGCCAATCTGCAAAGAAAATTCGTATTTTTTTTAAGGTTCTCAAATGTCTAATTGCCCAATGGAAGAGAACGATAAACGGGATTTTACCGTCCACCCGAGAGATTGTACAGGAATTTCCAGTAGGACGAACGGAGATTTTGTGGCTCGATAATGGCTGCATGAAATAGAACGGCTGTACTGAAACAGTACAAGATTATCGAGAACCATTTTACGTCGGGTAATTTTCCATTCTCAACTTGCCGGTTCCACAATAACTGAAACGACAAATACATATTTTATGCAGCGTGATAAAAACTTTTTTTTTAACGTTATTAACGTTCTTAAAGTTCTTTTTTACCTGTAACGCTTTCCACATGACGTACAAGGCAACTGTGTTATTCGGATACATCATGAATGCTATACTCGCGACAAGTCCCGCCGGTATCGCGTGATACTTTGAATCACTGTTGTACGTTCTTCTCAAAGAACATGAAATTAACTGCAATGAATATGCGGTTTACTTATGTCAGAGACTTTGAGTCGATAAAGACCGTACATCATTTTTATTATTCGTACCCTGTAAAGACCGGAGAAACCACCGAGAAATATGCCCAAGTTCAAATTCTTTTTTCGAAATAACGTTGATTTGAGAATTTGTGGTTTCTTTAGGATTTTCGAAGCTTGAAATACCAATTGTAAAGCTAATTGGGCACCAACGCCAATACTGAATAGTTTGGTGCTACCCTGAAATGAAAAAAAGAAAGAAATAACGGTCAAGATGAATCATTTCCGGGAATCGATTGCGCGAGCTTTCTGAAAGTTATTATTTACCGCTAAAATATAGTGAACACAGCTAAACGGATGTGGACAAGTACAATGTCGGCTTTGTCCCTTTATTCGATTGATTATGTGTTCGTAGGCCTTGAGCGCTCTCCAGACTACATGGAAAGTTGATTTGTATGATTTATTCACTGCTCGACGATTGCTGCATCCAGGACGATCGTGATTCGAGTCACTCGAACGTGTTCCAAGAGACTGCGATCTTTGTTTTTTCAGATAATCGTTCTCTTCGTAAGGACCAACGATATACCTAAAATATTTATATATACAAAATTTCCGGTTCGTCATTTCTATTTTTCCCTATGTTGTTGCTGAAATTTGTTACGCACCCAATTACTTTGTATATAGAATCGCTCTTGTTACTTTTGGAACGAAAGAGATATAGCAACGTTGCTATACTCGCTGCAAAAATATAAATTTCTCCTTTTGGCAAGGCCGAATAGTATCCTCGCCAAACTCCCATTCTGAACAGAGTCTCAGTTGCCTGTAGAATCAAAGAAAAAAATTTTTTTAAATGTTAACTAATTCCCATATACGTTCTCTCCAAAACTTTGCGTACGTACAATGTTGGAAACATAGAGGCACAGTAGAGTTTGTCTGGAGGGCCTTTCAATTATAATAGCGGAGAGGTTAGACAAGAATGATGGAAAGAACGATACTGTGAGCACATTGAAATTTCCCAGGGCTCTTCTGCAAACAAAATTCATTGTTTCTTCGGATACTCTATGAACTATCAATAAAAATCAAGAAACAGGGCAATCAACAATTCTAAATATATTACAGCTGTGATGTATAATAAAGTATAATAATATTTAGAAATGTTAAAGAGGAAGTCAGACTTACCTGAGAGTACAAATAAACATTGCATACGTGAACGAACTCCAAGACAAAAAAGCTGTGGATTGTAAAATTCCTAAGATCGTTCTTTTGATATCAGAAAGAGTCGGTACTTTTCCTTTCATCAGAAGCGTTATCTGCAAAGTAATCGTACACTTTGGCGATTCTCAATAATTTAACTATATAAAAATGCAATAACTGTAATAAGCCAAGGAAGTTGGTCAATAATTGAATTAAACTTTCACGTCGCCCACTTTCATCAGTGAACGAATAGGATCATTATTGGTAATTGGGTCTTACGCAACGAATGACTGCGACGATTGAAAAAAAAACATGTTTAGTCAATGAAAAAGGACTAAACATGAGTTTTAACGTTCAATCATTGGCAGCAAAAGCGCAAACGATAACGTCAGCTAAGAACTAGAAATGAATCGCCTTATCGCCTGTAATTGACGCCTGTAAAATAAACGATCTTGTTTAACTCTCGAGATATGAAAGGTCCGTATGAATTTCATTTCCTTGGCGATCACTAGCCAACATTGAGAAATGTAATATCGATACAATCCAACAATTATTTATAATCGAAATTTTTCTTATTTCATTCAATTTTATTGAAAATTCCTATATTCATTTAGAACTCGCTGGATCGCGAGAATGCGACTCAACAAATTCGCTCGAATTTATTTACAAGGGAACTGAAGTGGCGCGAAGCGAAAGTTGTCGCCTTTTGACGGCTACTGCATTGCCGTATGTCGGGGCTCATCTGTTCAACATTTTTATTAGAACAAATGGACTTTTACATTGGGAAAATTGAGAGAAAAATAAAAATACTCACGACGTAAACTGTTGTATATATTCTGAGACTTTCCTCGAGAGTGTGAAGACCTAGTCCAGCTGTCGCGCTGACACACGAATCCGTCCAAGGATGCACGTATTCCTTGCAGCTAGCTTTTACAAATTTACTGTATTGAGCAGGCATCTTAATCTCGATAAAAAAAAAACCTTTTTCCAGTTCTCGTTTTTAAGAACGTCCTGACGCTCTTATCTGACCTCCGTTGGTTGGAAGAATGCAATTTTTTTGTTTGTTTCGTTTCAATGTATAGTTTGAGAAATGGTTACATGCGACACTTTCTCATTACGGACGGACTTTGACACGCTTGGCCAAAGTTACAAAGTACATTCTGATGATTTTATCGTAAACAGACTCTTCGCGAGATTGCGCAATTCAGAAAAGAGATCCGAGGACGTAAATTAATTTATTCGTATCTAATCGCACGGAGAGCAAAAAAAAACACACACGAACGTTTAATTTCGAGACAAAAATTACGAATAACAATTTTGCTATTTATGTATTTAGATTTTTAGGAAGCACTCGGCTTTAACGACTATTTGTTTTTATAAAAAAGGCACAGGACGATTACGCAGTTTTTCCGATAAATACGCGCGAGCGCGATAAGAGTTCAGACAAGTTGAGAATCGAGTTCCTACGACTGCCGACTAGACGCGGTAGACGCCGCGAGTTCCATGCAGTTCCATGACTTTTGACTTTTTAAATGGTAAACATATATATACATATGTATAAAATAATAATATCCCCTACCTCCTCTGTTAGTGGCTTAAGAGGGCATGCGCAGTGGGAGGACGCGTTCGAAAAGCCCGCCATTTGTATACCCGAAAGACGGAACTGACGTCGCGGCGCGCGCCTCAGGCGTTAACTTCAGGCAAGAGAGATCTTCGGCGCTTTCTTCAAAAGTTACATGGTCACACGACACAAAATGGAAATGATGTACACGTTTCTAATAATGAAGTTATTTTTAAACGGAATAGCCCTTCTTTCATTCGAATTTACTTTTTTATCTTTACTACTAAGAACTACACAATTGGGAACGAAATAACGGTTATTCGAGTAAAACAAAGTGAAAACTGAATTTAATGTCTCTCGGCAAAAGGGAACATCTATATCGTATAAGTAAAATGATTGATAAAAATCACTAGTAAACGTTTTTGCACAGTATATTTGCCGCATAATGCATTTTTTTCATTTAGTTTTCTTTTTTTTTTCTAGTCACACAAGTTGGAATATATGTGTTTCCACAAAATATATCATATTACCGACTATTAGGATAAAGCAACTTCGAACAAATGATCGTACAATATTTTGTATTGTTTTTTTCTTCTGTATATAGTTATTATGTATATGTAACACATACGAAGCCTACTAAAAGTGAACGTCATAATTATCATATATTTTTCTTACGTAATTAGGATGTGCTATTTACAGTCGTATAATTGTGAACTAGCGACAGCGTTATTCCACTTAATCGCCGTGTGATCGACGTCGTCGACGGCTTTCGTGTCGAATTTTCGAAACTTCATACATGCGGAAATGCATTTGCCGTAGAATTTATGTATACCGTATGCATGTGCATCGTAAATCGTATATATAAACATGGAGCATAATATAATGCTTTCGGAATGAAGAAAGTTTGGAAAATCGTCCAGAAGAGAGCCTGGTTGTCGGCGCCACACGGCACCAATATGTACAACAGTTAAACTTGGTGGGATGCTAACACAATCGCACAATAATAGTAGCAACATTGATGCACTGCCGTTCGTTCTCACCGGTCGAACAAAACCGTTACGACATATTACGAGCGAACGAATTAAAAACTCTGATCGATTCTCTATAGTTCTTCTTTCCTCTTTCCCATTCGGATTCAGGCCTTGCTGCATGGCTGTATCGTGTAATTCAGAGGTGGCGGTGGTACGAGAAGTGGGAGAGGGGTCGGCGGCGGAGGAGCTGCGACGGACGTCGGTGACGATGCAGAATTCTCGACGGTGCGAAGTGTAGCGTTGTACGCAGCTAGATAACTCGGCCATAGATGGGGAGGAGGTGGAGAACCTGGAGGCGGTGGTGGTGGAGATCTGTCGTCGAGTACGTCCGAATCATCGAGCATCATCGCCGTCAGTGGTGTTATACGAGGTTTTTTGAGTTTGATGATCTTTACCTAGGAAAGAGTGATGAAAAAAAAAACGTTTATAGTCAAAACGACGATATGTCAAAACGACGATATGTCAAAACGACGATATGTCAAAACGACGATACGTTTGGTGAAAGGGAGGAAAATTATGAGCGAACTATGTGATAACTTTTGATTAGTAGTACTTGAAATACTGTCTTTTTGTTTGTGTACCTTGACCTTTTTCTTCGTTTTCAGTGGTTTCAAACGTTTTTTCTTCCTGCTCTTTCGACTTCTCGATCTCTTGACGATATCGCGTATCGAGTCGTTCGATAGAGCGGGTACGGGCGGCGGTGGTGATGGCATATCACCCTCACCGCCACTCGGACTAGTACCCTCGCCCGGTCTAACGCCATCCGCAAATTGAACCGCTTTCTTGGCGCGTCGACGTTTCGTCGTTCTTGCAACTCTCGACCATGACCAAAGATCCAATGATTTACGGGGCGTTGCCGCTAATCGATCGCCTCCTTCCGCATCCTTGTCAATTTCCGATTCGTTGTCCGCGCGTTCATCCTCGTCGTCGCCCATCGCAACTTGCTCCTCGTCCTCAAGACTCGCGATTGTCGGTCGATCCTCCGGTTCTACGGTGTCGTTATCCTCGGGAGCGGACAGATCATTCGCGTTTCCGTTCGATATCGTGTCTTCCCTGGTGGAATTAATTTACATGGTAATCAGTGATCATTGCTTTATTCGTTAAATTCTTTAATTTGTGAAATTTATCGAAAATTTATATGATTTTCGCAGATGACTTTAGGTAGACCTTTTAAAAAGTGTACTTTTTAGAAAATTTCTAGGGTAACTTTGCTCGAAACTCACCAAAATCCCGGCGGCACCAGAATTCCCTTGCGAGGAGGTGGTGGAAGAGAAAACGGTTTAGTTTCGCTCGTCACTTCCGTCCGTTCGATATCTTTCTCTATCTCGGCAACAACCGCCGTTTCTATGTTATCCTCAATTTCTTGATTATTAATCGTCGCCGCTTGCCCATCGTCCTCGACTTCCTCTTCGGGTTCTTCCTCCTCGTCCTCGTCCTCCTCGTCTTCCTCCACGTCACCCTCTTCCTCCTCATCCTCCTCTTCGTCTTCCTCGGGCTCACCCGTCGTTTCTTCGACATCGGCTATAACAACTGCCGGAATTTGATCCTGCTCTTCCTCACCCTCGACAATTCCAACGCTCGTCGTTTCTACGGTTTCTAAGCTCGTCGTTTCTTCTTCCGGTTTTTCAATTTCTTCATTCTCCTCGACCGCGGCATTCTCCTCGAGGTGACGATTAATTCCCGATCCATTTTTACCGAGCAGACGCTTAGCCCGACGTCTTACACGCTCCGATTTTCTTCTCTCTCTCTCGTGTCGTTTCTCCTCGCGCAATTTTTTGCGCTCCTGACGCTCTTGTCGACGAACCTCGAGGATAGCCTCGTAATTGTAAACGGGCTGAGCCACGGGGGGTGGAGGGGGAGCTAGAGAAACAGAATTAAACTCTAATGAAATTCCTTAAAATTTATGCCTGTACTGTTGCTAATTAAAACTAGATGAATTTATTTTTTAAATTATTAAACCCGAAATTTTATTAATAATCTATTTGAGTGAAACCATCAAGAATCTTTCGAAAAATATACAGAAGGGAAGTGAGAATTAAGGGCGGGGTAAGGGTTTTCACTTTCGAAAAATCGAATTTTTTTTTGTTGTCTTATCTTATTGTTTAACATTCCAAGAATATGTCCTTAAAATTTTAAATCGATCTAAGCAATATTCTCGAAGTTATTGTCTCATTAATCTCCTGGCCTTTAACGCTCTACCTCTAACAGCTGCACGCGATCGGGCTAGCAGTGCACTTTAGACGCGTTTTTCTCAAAACTACTTTTTCAACGTCCGTGTTCACTGCCATTTAAAAACTACTCGACCGATTCATTTCAAACTTTGTACACATTTTCTACATATAAAATACCTCCCCCCAACGTTTAGTTAAATTTTTTTTTTTTTTACATTAAGGGTGTTTCCCACCCACAAAATGGCGGAATTTTTCGTGGAAAATAACAGTTCACACTTTAGATGGCGGCCAAAAATTTTTAAATGAAAAAAAAAATTATCAGAGAACGTTGGGGGGAAGATTTGATTGTAATTTGACGAAATTTTCATGGTTTTTCATTTTCAGATAATTTCCGGCCGAGTTATAGTGAACACCGCAAATTGTTTTTTTTCCAAGACGTTCTGGGGAAGCTCTGTTACGGGCTTATGCTTCAATATTTCTGCATGAAAAAATTACACAACATTGTCAAAAGTATGCTCAATAATGTGCAAAAGGTTCGAATAAAATTGCTCAATCCATATTTGAGAAAAAAAATCGCAAAAAAAGTGTTTTTTTACGCTGAAACCCTTACCCCTCCCTTAAAATCGTATGATCATCGTTATTGATCTTTTTTTTTCAATATTAACGATTATTATCGAACACCTCTTTTTGAATCGCGTTAAATAATAAATTGAATTATAGCTTTGTTGTTTTATCGACTTACGTCGCGGTGGACGTTCCGCTCTCGCCGGGAATGGTGCGATAATCGGAGTAACTGCGATCGGTACGGGAAGAGCTACAGGGGGGATTGGAAGACCCAATGGAACCGGGGACATCGTAGAGGTACTCGGTGTCCCGACACTCTGAATTGGCACGGGTACTGGAACGGGAACGGGAACAGGCAGTGGAACGGTTATTGGCAAGGGAGCGGGAGTTGCTATCGCGGAGGAAAAAGGAATTGCACTTGATCGACGCTCGGTCGTTCCGGTAGAGGATTGAGGTCCCGTCCAATCTATCGACGCTGTTGGTACGACCTGCAAAACATTGCCAACTCGTAAGACACGATTGGCATTACTCGTGACCGTCGACGTGGACGCGGACAACGATGACGATGAGGATGACGGCAAAATTGGACGTACAACAGTGCTGGAAGTATTGCCAAATTCTCCTGGTACGGGAACAACTTGCAGAACGTTACCGACCTGAGCGGAAGAAAATAAAATAGATATTAATTTTTATTTCAATTATTCGAATTTATATGTGACATATATTTAAAGTGTTTTATATTATACTAGCTAAACCCGGCAGACGTTGTCCTGCCTGTGTATATTTATTTACCTGTGTATATATAAAAATGGATGATGTATAATTGAACTTGAAATAATTTTAACTAATGCTGACATTTAGCGTAACGCGAGTGGATAAACAATATTTTTGGTTTTCTGATTTAGTGTATAGATGTACAGAGCTTTTGGGGTGCCTACTCTGGAGCAAGCAACATATAGTTGAACATGCGAAAAACATGGATTTTCTAAATTTAATCCGGCAACGCGCAGTGACTACCCTTGAGCTTGTAATCGCGAAAGCAAGACGCACGGGAAACTGTAGTCGTTTGAATGTGAAGGGCAAGTCACTGGGAATCATTGGAATACGCGGAATCAGCACATCTTCTCCTTTACATTTGCCGTTAATTATTGTTGCTTCAATCACATTCGACATCAGGTTTTTTCCAGGAAATTCTGGTTCCGTTGCACAACTTTGGCGTGTTGAGATTCCAAAGGAGCAGTATTGGTGAGCCGCGAAAATATTCTCCGTGCTCGAATACCTATGTATACCAATTTTCATGGCGATCGGTTGAACGGTATAGAAGTTGATGTGCTGCAGAGCCATCTAGTGGCGAGTTACAACAAAATGGATAGCGCAAAAACCTTCTCCATGAAAAAAATACATGTGTATACCAACTTTCATGGTGATCGGTCAAACGGTCTCGAAGTCTATTAGGCTCAAACATACAGACATCCTTTTATATATATATAGATAGATTTTTGTTGTTGTCAACGAACACTTTTATAAATAACACATATACACGAATTACAGATGGAGATCAACTCACTTGAAGAACGGTCGGCTGTTGGCGACTGTAAATTCCGGGAATATTTCGTTGTGCCGGTGGAATAATCATCGTCGGAGCGGGGTTTATCGAAGCCGGTGGATAAGATCTCGCGTTAAAACCTGCTGAATCGTACGGAGCCGATATCGAACCAGGATCTTGGCGCAATTGCTTTTTAATTCCAAGCTCGAGTTCCAGTCTGTCGGAAAATTGAAAAGGTTTGATAAAAGGCGAAAAGGTTTTTGCACTTAATTACTCGAGAGAACTCACCGATCATCGAGAGACAAGCGTTTCGGCGATCCCGTATTTTCGTCAACGCGCGGTGGGTACGTGAGATTATTTCTTGGATAATAATCATAATCGCCGCCAGATTGATTCTCATTGGCGTAACGAAATTCCGAGGCATTAACGTCGGCTCTGTCGCCCAGCAAAAGATCCGAATCAATTCCCGTGGTATTTCCTGACAAACCGGTTGAGGATTGAACAATCGTCTCGATTCGTCTGCCACGTTCTCTGCTCGTGCTTCGTCGTCTGTGCCTGTTTCTGCTATCGTCGTCCCTTGCTCTGTCCCTCGCGGGCGTTAACGATCTTAAATACGATGAAAATTACTTATTTCCATGAACGTTAAATGATTATCGTTTTGAAAATCTATAAATTTGAATATTCATGCGGTCGAACCTGGAACGACGTCCTCGATCCAACGACCTTCTCGATCGATCACGATCGAGACTCGGTCGTCTAGAGCGGGATCTCGATCTTGAACGCGATCTCGTTCTCGATCGCGTTCTCGATCTCGTGCGCGATCTCGTCCACGATCGTGATCTCGAGCGTGATTGAAATCTGCCGCGAACCAACGGCGAACGGGATCTTCGTGAGCGCGATCGCGAAATTCTTCGTCCACCGCGACGAAACGATCTCGTGTCGTATCTGTCGGAATCCGGTGAGCGGGAACGATCCCAACCGGAATCACGATCACGACGATTGCCGTCGCGTCCTCTCGCGTACCGATCTCTCGGTGGTAACGACCGAATTGGACCCTCGTTTATATCTCTCTCAAGACTGGCATCTCTCGAGTAAGTTCGTTCCTCGTAATCCAATCCGGGACCTTGATCATTTGCGAACATCATGTCGAGTCTCTCGCTGCTTTCCCTACGAGATTTCTTATTCTCGAATCTCCATGAACCCTTGTCCCTTTCTTCGGATGATCGGAATCTAAATAATTTTCACAATTCGCGCATGAAAAATCATAATAGTACGGGAGATTCAAATACAAGTACGTTTGAAAAAAATTATTTTTCATTACCTCGCGGCTCGATTAGCTCGATCAGCATCTCGCAGCATCTCCAAAGGATCATACAACGATGTTCTTTCGCGACTTGTCTCACGATCTCGGCGCTCGTCGTCGTCGTAATCTTTACGGCCACGATCCCACTTGTCCAGATGCGCAGGTCCTCTTTTATTATCTGGTGAAAAAAGTATTGAAAAATGTATAAAAAATGAAGAGTGATTGAAAAGTGTGCTTAAAAAAAATAACGTTGTATCTCATAATAGCTTCAAGTAACAAAATTGTTACGATGGTTTTAGCTATCGAGTTAAAATTTGGTAGAACCGTTCAGATAATCGAAATGATAAAATGGATGATTAAGGGCGGGGTAACGGTTTTCACTTTCGAAAAATCGAATTTCTTTTTTTTGTCTTATCTTATTGTTTAACGTTTCAAGAATATGTCCTTAAAATTTTTAACCGATCTAAGCAATATTCTTGAAGTTATTGTCTCATTAATCTCCGGGCCTTTAACGCTATACCTCTAACAGCTGCGGGCGGTCGGGCTAGCAGTGCAGCTGTCGAACAGGTATACAGTTTATTCATTGCTATTGTGTATATAGTATATAGTGTATACTATACACTACAATATTTTAAAAGAAGAAACGAGCTGAAATCGATGATTTTGTGTAAGTTAAAAAAAAAAAAAAAAATTTCTTCACTTTTTTACTTGATAAACTTTAGACGCGTTTTTCTCAAAACTACTTTTTCAAAGTCCGTGTTCACTGCCATTTAAAAACTACTTGACCGATTCATTTCAAACTTTGTACACATTTTCTACATATAAAATACCTCCCCCCAACGTTTAGTTAAATTTCTTTATTTTTACATTAAGGGTGTTTCCTACCCACAAAATGGCGGAATTTTTCGTGGAAAATAACAGTTCACACTTTGGATGGCGGCCAAAAATTTTTAAATGAAAAAAAAAAATTATCAGAGAACGTTGGGGGGAAGATTTGATTATAATTTGACTAAATTTCCATGGTTTTTCATTTTCAGATAATTTTCGGCCGAGTTATAGTGAACACCGCAAATTGTTTTTTTTCCAAGACGTTCTGGGGGAAGCTCTGTTACGGGCTTATGCTTCTTATCTTATTGTTTAACATTTCAAGAATATGTCTTTAAAATTTTAAACCGATCTAAGCAATATTCTTGAAGTTATTGTCTCATTAATCTCCGGGCCTTTAACGCTATACCTCTAACAGCTGCGGGCGGTCGGGCTAGCAGTGCAGCTGTCGAACAGGTATACAGTTTATTCATTGCTATTGTGTATATAGTATATATTGTATACTATACACTACAATATTTTAAAAGAAGAAACGAGCTGGAATCGATGATTCTGTGTAAGTTAAAAAAAAAAAAAAATTTCTTCATTTTTTTACTTGATAAACTTTAGACGCGTTTTTCTCAAAATTACTTTTTCAAAGTCCGTGTTCACTGCCATTTAAAAACTACTCGACCGATTCATTTCAAACTTTGTACCCATTTTCTACATATAAAATACCTCCCCCCAACGTTTAGTTGAAATTTTTTTTTTTTACATTACGGGTGTTTCCCACCCACAAAATGGCGGAATTTTTCGTGGAAAATAACAGTTCACACTTTGGATGGCGGCCAAAAATTTTTAAATGAAAAAAAAAATTATCAGAGAACGTTGGGGGGAAGATTTGATTATAATTTGACTAAATTTTCATGGTTTTTCATTTTCAGATAATTTCCGGCCGAGTTATAATGAACACCGCAAATTGTTTTTTTTTTCCAAGACGTTCTGGGGGACGTTCTGTTACGGGCTTATGCTTCAATATTTATGCATGAAAAAATTACACAACATTGTCAAAAGTATGCTCAACAATGTACAAAAGGTTCGAATAAAATTGCTCAATCCATATTTGAGAAAAAAAATCGCAAAAAAAAGTGTTTTTTTTAACGCTGAAACCCTTACCCCTCCCTTAATCATGGCAAAAAGTGAGTAAATTTCAGTTACATTTGCCACCAGGAGCGTGCCTGTTCGGACTCCGCGAATATCTGTCTCTCCTATCGGCTGAAAATCTGCTTCCACGTTTCTGTCGATCCCAGGTCGGCCCGTCATCGCGCCTTCTCGGACTTCTGCTTCGACTTCTGCTCCAACTACGACTTCTGCTCGGACTGCGTTCTCTCTCCCAATTGCTCGGTGGACTTGGACTTCTTCTACCGCTTCTCGATCTCGCTGGACTCGTTCTTCTTCGATTGTCCAGCGTATTGTTGCGAAAACTACGATTATCCCTCTCGTCATCCCTTCTTCTGTCTTTTCCATAGTTAACGGTTTCGTAACTCGCGCCGCGATAACTCGGCCCGCTCGGTCTTTCTTCACCCGCTGGAATCGTCTTCCATTTCTCCTTTTCCTTTCTCAACGGACTCTTCTTTCGTCTCTCGGACGACGGTGATTTCGTAACTCTTTCTTTGCTCATTTTTCTCGTCTCGACGCTCGATTCTTCTTCGTTCTTGATCCGGGAATCATCGCGAAATGGTGAACTCAATCTCGGCAATGTAGCGGGCAGTTTTTTTTCATAAATTTTCTCCTCAATGGGAATAATTTTCGCAATTTGTGAGGGTAACAGAGGGGGCGTTGTCGATCGTAAATTCTCGTCGCACGTCGTTGTTTTTTCTTCTTTAGATTCGAAACAATCGATTTTCATTAAAATGGGCTCGTCTTGTTTCTCGTGCGTCGTCGTTGTTGTTAATGTTGTCGTTATTTTTGTTGCCGTTGTTGCTTCGTCCGCATGAGAAATATCCGGTGATTTAACGGAAATTTTCGTCAATTTTTTCGGCGACATTGGGTCATCAATCGTTTTACGTACGAGCAATTGTTTGGGTATGAGTTTGAGCGTTAATTTATTGTCGCTCGTTGACGCTTCCTTCGCAAGGGTGCTTGACGAAAGGTCGATGTCGCTCGACACCATCTTTGTATTAGTTTGTTCATTCGCGTACTCGGCGAACATGTCCATCCGTAATTTTCTCATCGCGGATGATTCACCAGAGTTGTAAGAATCTCCGTCGCTCTGTTCCTCTTTTTCCTTAGAGGTTACGCCGGAAGTCCAAGCTCCTACAGTAACGTCGATCGATTTATCTGTCTCATTTTCGTCGACGCACGTATCCGGGACTGTTTCGGACATTTTTTCAAGCCTGACAAAATTGTTCGTCGAAACGACATCCTTATCGATCGTTTTATCTACTTTTTCGTCGGAAATTTTCTCAATTTCGTTACTGCCGTTACCGTTGCTACTGCTGCTGGTACTCGCGTCTTCGGATTTTAACGAGAGACCCGGCGAGCTCGGACTGTAA
The DNA here is from genome assembly GCA_958009045.1 of Oxytorus armatus. Classification (NCBI taxonomy): domain Eukaryota; kingdom Metazoa; phylum Arthropoda; class Insecta; order Hymenoptera; family Ichneumonidae; genus Oxytorus; species Oxytorus armatus. The sequence continues at coordinate 1,357,366 of OY253744.1, forward strand.
AGAGCGCCGTCTCGCTCCCTCGCTGCGGAAGTAGCATCGTAACTTTTTTTGAGCATCAGCGCCGGCTCTGCAACGACCTCCGATGACCACGAAGAACCAGGGACTTGATCGATTTTCGGCGACTGAAGAGGCACGTATAACTTTTCAATTTTTATCTTACTTAGCGACGAATCGTTGGTGTCGTTTTTAAAATCAACGATTTTCGACCATTGCCTATTCTTTTCGTCCTCCTCCTCTTCCCACATAACGGGAACGATTTTTTCTTCGCACGTACTTTCCGGCGTCTGAGACGAGATGTCCCAGCGACTTTTTCGATTTTTCTTCGGTGTGCCCGACTCGACGCTGATCTTGATTTCAAACGGATCTTCAACCGGTTTGATCTCGAGGTTTGTCTCTTTTGGATTATCGATTTTCACGTCGCGAGTTAAATTCGATAATTCTGGGGGTATTAATTCTTGAGCGGAATTGTTAATGGAAGCATTTGAGAAACACTCGTCGTCGGATTCCCATCCTTTGATTTTCGGCAATTGTCCTTGCTCTCTTTCTCTCTCTTTCTGCAGCATCAATTCCTCTCGTTCGCCTTCCTCCTCCTCGTCCTCCCATATTCTCATAGCGCATAAGCGAACCTGACTTTTTCGAGACTCTCGCGTCGTCTCGCCCTCAACGGCGATATACGTGTCGGTATCGCGATCGTAACGTACTTCCTTGGGAATTTTTTTGCTCGTTCCTGGTTTCATTGACGATTTCTCTTTTATGGCTGATGGAACAGTGCTCGAATTGCTCTCGAGAACTTCGTCCATGCTGTCGACTTCCCACTCGTCCGTCAATACGTTGCTCTTGCCAGTCACTTTTTCCAATTGCGTCAATGAAAGTACGTTTAACGAGTCGAAGTCAGTTATTGGCCATTTACCACGTTCCTTCGACAAACCTTTTCTCGTATTACTCTCGGGATTTTCCTTCTTAGTCTCCCAATCGTCGAGAAACTCGTTACGATTGCATTTACTCGTTTCACTCGTTGTGCTCGTGCTACTCTCGCTACTTGTACTCGTTGTACTACTGCTGCTACTGCTACTGCTACTACTGCTGGTGCTGCTGCAACGTTTGCGCAATTTTTTTCCAATTCTTTTTTTCTTTCGTTTCGAACTACCGTCAGCCCGGCTCGTTTTCACAATGCTCTCGGATCGTTCCCTCGATACGATCTTTTCCTCATCTCGTGACGAACAAGATTTGCTGGATTTTTTAGTCTCCTCAGTCTCCACGAGCATTTTCGTCGTCGGCAAATTTTTCGAAATTTTGCAACTCTTTTTTTCACGTTCCTTGACATTTTCCTCGGTCGTTCTATTCAGAGATTCATTAATGTCAACGGAATCGAGGCCTTCCGACATTTTCTGTGGTATCTGTATCGGATCGGTCTCCCACTCTTCCAAAAATCTCTCGCCCACGCAGATTTTACGAGACTCGCGATCGGTTTTTGTCGTGTCTTGGTCCAATTTTCGCGAGGATTCAATCGATTCGGCTTTTGACCAAGTAACGAGAGTTTCGGATATTGGTTTTTCCTTAATCTCGACAGCCTCTTTTCTTGATTCCTTCGTCGTCTCGATTTTTACTTTGTGCTCGGGTATTTGACGAATTTTCGTCGACTTTTCGTTGGATCGAGTTTTTTCATCGTCGGATATCGATATAATGGTTCCGGGTTTTTTTTTCATTATATTATCGTGTCCGTGACGTTTTCGACGTTTGGATTTGGTCTCCTCGACCGAGCTGCTCGAGGATTCGGTGCTCGTACGTCTTCCTCGCTTTTTTCGCATTCTCGAACGTTTTCCCTTATTTTTTCGTTTTCCATTCCTCTTCCGCTTTCGTCGACTATCTCGCTCGTCGCTGCTACTGTCGTCACTGCTGCTACTGCTGTCCGAATTTGTGCTAGAATCCTTAGATATCTTTCGCTTCTTACCCCGTTTTCTCCTTCGTCTCTTCCTTCTCTTTTTTCGCTCGCGTTCGGATTCCGACGTACTCGAAGAGGATGATGATTCGCTGGAATCGGTCGACGTCGCACGTTTCTCAATCTTTTCCGTTTTTTTCTTCGAACGCATTTTTGCCGTTGGTTTCTCACCGTCGCTCGTTCGTTCCACTTTGATTTGCACATTTTTCCAATCGCTCGGGATCGGCCAACTGTCCTCGGACACATTTTCCTTCGCGCCACTATCTTCCTGAATCGTCTCGCTGTCATTTTGAACATTCGAAAAATCTTGTTTGCTCGAAGAACGTCTCTTTCGCCCGGAAGTTTCTTGCTCCAAGGGAATATTATGAGTATCGGCACGCTTCAACAAATCTCGGCCAAAATCAAACTCCAAGCGTATAGTGGATCTCGAGTCGTTGGTTGATTCGAGATTGGAAATTTCGTCATCCTTCGCGGACAAACTAGTTGGTATTTCGTTGCTCACCATTTTCATAAATTGCTCATATTCCGAGACGAGCTTTTCACCGATAATCGGTTTACTCTGGTTTCCCGTATCGTGAGATTTACTCAAATTGTTTTCCACCGAAGGATCTAGCGAGGCTTCGTTATCTACCGGTGGTACGGAAATTCGTTTGCCTGAACAAGAAAAAAAATGCGTGAATAAAAAAAAAGTTAGTTATAATGGATTCTATACTCTTTGACCCAATGACATACTTAATTTCTTGGTGGAAGGAATCAATATCGTTGATTTAGGCACTTCCGCGATTACCGCAGCCTCGAATTCCGATCGCGACGCCGGATAATCGTCCTCGCTGTCCCATTTTGATTTTGGCAAATGATGAGTGCTCGTATTTTCGGATAATTTTTCCGATCCTCGCTTCTGATCGTGTCTTCGGTACCAATTACGATGCTTATCTTCGAACTCCACCGATTCGTCACTACATTTTTTTTTTACCGAGAATAAAGAATTAATTGACGTAGAATATAAAAACAGAACATGCAAATATGAAGAGTAAAATGTAAACATATGCATGTTTAAGGGGGGGGGGGGGGGTAGGGTTTTAAAATGATTTTTTTTGCATTTTTTTTTTCTTTCTGAATGAACAATATGTCGAGAATATTGTGTATAAATTTTAAGTCAATCGGAGTAAAACTAACGGAGTTACAGCGTTTCAAACGACCGGCCGTGATACCTGAATTTTCACGTATAAAAAACTTTAAATCGATTTTCCCGAAAACGTCATTTTTTGAAGTTTGTGAACATTAGAACTCAAAATCTACCGAACCGATCCTTTTGAAAATTTAAACATTACTTCTTCACATAAATCAACAGGTAATCAGGAGTTTTTTTTTTTTTCAATTTTTTAATAACAAATTAAGCGCGACTTTTTTAGCTAAAATTGCGTTTTTCACTTCTAAGTGCTGCAAAAAATAGAAAAAAAAAAAAAAACTCTTCCTGATTACCTCGAGAAATACATCACCTTTAAAATGCATATCAAATTTTTTGATTCAGATGATCCGGTAACGAGTTCACCGCAAAACCACTTTTTTTCAAGGCGCCTCTGGAGATTCAACGTCACCGGCTTATTTATCAATATTTTTCATTGAAAATTTTTTCTGAGATACTTCAATAGTTGTACAATAATATGTAATTCTATTTAATAAAATTATATTACTCATGTCGCCGCAAAAAAATCATAAGAATATGCTTTTTTTCGCCTTTAAAACCCTACCCCGCCGTTAAGAGATAAAAATCTCGAAGCTCACCGTTCACGTGTCGTCTCGCATATTTCCCTCATCGTGTTACGACGCTCGTTCGGAATGGCCTGGAAAACCTGCTCGCGGGTCAGCAGAAGAGATACTCGCGGATTTTCACAGTATAATAGCGAAGTGCCTTTTATATTCTTAGTTGCCCTGACTGATTCCGGTGGATAGTACTTGGGTCCTTCCAATCCTGATGCTATTAACGGACTACGAATTAATCGGTGATCGCCAATCATCATCATTTGCTGAAAATGCTTCGTGTAATCCTGTACAGTTCTGAAGAAAAAAAATTAACGATCATCGCGCGTTATTTTTATATTTAATATTAGTGATTTCATTAATTCAAAATGTATAGATCAATTGAACAAAATAAATCACGTTATTGAATTTTATGTACGTATCGTTCAAAGCACATGCTCCGGCAAAATGTTAGGTCATTCACCGAACATAAAAAATAATTACTAACCGACTAAGTTCTTTGAAAAATGTATTATGTCTCTGTTTTAAATAAATACACTACACATTTGTTTTTATAAATTTGTTTTTTTTTTCAATGCTAACCATTGAAGAATTAGAAATTCTCCTCCAAAATGTGAGAAACGAATTTTTGGTCTCGCCGCCCAAAAAGGTTTCATCTGAAATATTCTTCAATGACTATTATATTCATTAATTCATTCATTAATTATTCGTTTTTCATTGAACAAGTTGTATGAATAATAGAGTATGTGCAAAAGAATGACCCGGACATTTTCCACGTGTAATATCCTGTTACGCAAAGATATAAAAAAAAACAATTCATAAATATCTGGCATACATCCATAATGATCGATTATGAAAGCAAATTTACCTGGACTTTGCAGCCTCGTTTATCATGCCTTCAATCTGAACTTCTGAATCTCCGTGATTATCGGATATAGTCGATGAAAGTCTGAAATGCCTCAATCCCACCCACGAATTGTACTTCGAAAAGGTTTCGCTTTCTCTCCTTTTATCGATATTCTCTGAATCGTGGCATAAATCACGACTTTTTTTCTTCTCATCATACGATCTACTGTTGCTCCGACTCTTTCGTTTGTCCTCCGTAGTCGGACTCTTAGTTTTTCCGTTTCTCTTTTCATCCTTTGTTCCGCTGTTACTACGAATATTTTTCTTCTCCTCCTTGTCTTTACACGTACTCTTCCCCTCGTTTTCTACGAATTTATCGTCACTCCTGCTGTCCCCTTTGTCCTTCTTCATTTTATCGTCAATCTTACTCTCTTTTTTCTCTTCTCTCCTTCTTATTTCATCCTTGCGCTCCTTCTTTTCATCTTTGGTTTTCGTCTCACTCTTTATTTCCATTTTGTTCTCTTTAACTGTCCGCTCAATCGCACTTTCACTTTTCCCATCAAGAATTTTACTAATATCCCTCATTTCTCGTTTATCTTCTAGAATTTTGCTCTCATCCTTGCTACCTTTCTTCTCCATCGAATGTCGATTATTCTCAATCTTACTTTCTCTCTTATCTTCTGAATTCCGGGTCTGACTCTTTCGCACTCTGTTTGTTTCGTGAATTTTATCATCCTTATGCGCAGTTTCTTTCGCACGATTGTCACTTTTAGTTTCGTTCTTAAAATCTCTCTTTTCGTCTTTCGCTCTACTCCTATTTCTATCCTCTTTGCCATCTCTCTTCTCCTCCCTGTCCCTACTGCGAAATTCTTTGTCCTGGGACTTTTCTTGATTTTTATCTCTGACGTCTTTCTTGTCTTTGCTCTCTCTGAGCTTGTTTTCCTCCTGTCTCTCTCGGCTACGACTTCTCTGTCGTCTGAACATAAAGTTTTCTGACGTTTTGTGATTTTCGAAAGTTCGCGGATGCTGATAAGGATTATCGTGAGATCGGGGTTTTCCTCTGTTATCAGAATATCTGTTAATGTCTAGGATAATTCTATCGGAACAATGTGACTTGATGTTGTCCTCTTGGCTAGAATGAGTCGATCGTCGTCCTTGATCGGATCCTAATGTCGGACTGCTCGCTTCCAATGTCTTTTTACGTGATGCTTCCCTGATTATTTCTTCTATAGCAAATACCTTTTCATCTGGAAATGGAAACATTTTTTTATGTTAAAATTTGATCAATAGCAGTCTCCCGGAAGGTTTAAAGGGTTGCGTCAAGGATGCTTCGAAAAATAATCCAATTCTATTGTATAGATATATATTTATGTTGTTACAAATGTTGTTATATTTGAAATATTTTTTCGTGTTATCGTGTTCTTTAAATAAATAGATAAATACCTCCGTGCTTCTTAGTTTTAACAGATTGCCGGCTGGAATGTTGATCTATCTTTTCTTGTCTCTCAGGAACAGCTCCGATATTAGATTTTACACTATTCAATTCATCCATAAGCGTATGAGAATGGCTGGAAGATTTTTGTTTGTTTTTAGTGACTTCCAATGCATGATTCTTGCTAAATGTCAGAAGTTTTGGTTTAGCCTTCTGAACTTTTGGAACGACGTTGTATTTGTTGGCAAAAGCCATAAGACGTTTTTTAGCTTGAATTTTTCCCAAAACAGGCTTGGAAGTCTTGACGGCATTGATCAGGGATAAACTTTTGTCCAATGTATCTTTGGTGCTTTCGGGAGTTCCCGAAGTACCTGTAGCTTCTGAAGTTTGAGAATCGATGGTTCCTTCCAGAATGTCGGACGCTGGCTTGCTCACGGAGGTATCAACTTGGTGCGGAGCAAAATTTGTGTTTGGTTCTTGGGTGATTGGTATTGGAATATTCGCGATAGGATCAAGGTCATCTTGGATTGCAAAATTTTGTGACATCGATAAATACAGAATTACGATGGAAGGAAACGAATGGGAACGGGCATAACCAAATGAGTATTTGATGTGGATACAAGATTATTGAAATCTTCACAGATTTATGGGCGATATCATTTCGAGATTATTCATCGCAAGTAAACAATCTGGATTTTCTTTTTTCTTCGAATCTATAAATTTTAGGTCTCAAGCACAAAAACGTTTGTTTTTATCGTAGAAAAAAAAGTGGCAAATGAATCGTCGATGCACAAAAATGTTTTTCTCACCGGCGTGTCTCGTGCTAATCGGAGTATCGTGCAATCATCGTTGATTTTATCATGATTACGGTTAAAACTCGACTCACCTTACCACTCACAAAGAGCGAATGTTTATTATTAATTATTATTTATTTACTCCAACAATGCGAGAACTCGAAGTGTTTTGAGAATGATAATGATGATCGCAATACACAAAAAAAAACCCGAGAGACGACGACGACGAGAAACGGTTATTTCCACCCAACTTCATGCCGTGAAGTTTTTTTTAGCTGTGTGAAGTTAACCGAAACATATCACTTTTTTTAAAGAGACGACAACTCTCTTTTTTCAGGTTGTTTCTTACAGGCTGCGTTCTTTTATTCAGCATTTACACCAGCATGCAAAAAAATCGTTCCTTTATTCCGGCGTCTTGTCGTTCTTTTATGGTCAACCATTGTCGGAGATACATCGACGACGGTGTTTCTCGGTAGACGACGGCGACAATCTATGAATAGTAAGTACGTATCAAGATGGTCGTCTGGATTTCCGAAACACTTACTCGGAGCTCGGTGTGTGTTCTCTGTATTTCCGTCGAAGAAGATGAATGCAACGCTCTTACACACCTAACAGCAAATAATGAAACTATTTGGTAGGGTGCCACAGTCCCCAAAAGACACAACCCCCAAAAGACATAATCCCCAAAAGTCATAATCCCCAAAAGACATAAACCCCAAAAAGTTACTAGATGTCAGAATTGACTGTCATGATGGAGGTTAGTACCTGCCAATGTGATAGATGGTGCTACAGGCATTTTCCGCCTCGTTTAAAGTAAAGATTCGAAGATTACGCGCGTTGGCCCTTTACCGAATTTTCAGGTTATGTATCGTACTAGACGGCTTTTTTGCGTACAGCCTGAGACCATACAGGCAGAAGAAGATTTAGGTTACGTACACTAAACAAGTGTTTGAAGTGGAATAATTGGTTGACTGCGATTTAAACAAATTTTTGTAACAACTCTTCGACCCAATAAATATTCGAGTGAGACGCAAATATTTGCATTTTTATTTATTAAATTTTCATTACAATATTCGTTTATATATGTATGATTCCATCTGTTGCTAAAAGAGCCAAAACAGAATATTGTAATTCGATTATTCAATAAATAAATAAATAGGAACCATAAATGGAATATTGTAATGAAAATTGAATAAATAGAAATGTAAATATTGGTGTTTCACGCTCGAATAGTTATTGGCTCAAGGAGTAATTACAAAAAATTACAGAAAATCGTGGATAAGCAATTGTTGCCGTACCAATTCAAACAGTTGTTGGGTGCACATAACCTAAATCTTCATCTTTTTCCTATATGGTTTTACGCTGTACATAAAAAAAAGTTGATTAGTCCATAACGTGAAACCTGATACATAACCTGAAAACTCGGAAAAAGGGCAACGCACGTGATCCTCGAATATTGACTATACATGGGACGAAATATGCCTGCAACGCCATCTATCACTTTGACAGGTACTAACCTGTCAACGTGACAGTCGATTCTGTTATCTAGTAACTTTTTGGGGATTATGTCTTTTGGGGATTGTTTCGTTTGGGGACTTTGATACCCTACCAACTATTTGAGGTTGAATTCTTGAAATGCAGCGACGTTGATATACTACTTAACTTTTTTTTCCATAACCCCACATTCGAAAGCGATAATTGTCAACAACCGATTGTGAAACGACCGTTCTAATTTACAATAGACAGTTACAATCTTGCAATTAGATGTGCATCCGTTAACACAACATTAATGTTGTGTTAAAAAAAATGTAATATTTGGGCGATGATTCGGACAATGTATTGTTACTCCAGAACCTCGAGAGTGCCGGTTTTACAAACGGTCCAAGATTGAAATGGATTGAAAATTCTATACGAGAAGTAAACAAAACGATATTATCATGGAAAGCGGATCATTTTATCAAAACGTCTTTCTTCTCACTCACGCTGTACAGCCTACCAAAGATTTTCTCAAACATTTCAAAGAGGTAATCCCATAAATAAGATGAATACATTTTTCAATTCTCAATAGGCCGAAAAATTGTTTTATTTGCTTTTCTCAATTTTTTTCATTTTTAGGCAATGTTTGACAAACCAAATACCATTGGTTTTGTGCACGTTACTCACTATCTATTGACGATATACAACTATGATCGATTCAAGAAACAGATACAATGGCCTGTGCTTTGCAAAAAAACTGAAGCAAAGTACAGAACCGACGTCAAAGATTTTCTTACTACGGTAGCCAATGAAAATCCCGATTTAGATTTTCCACAAATTTTGGCCTCTCACCTGTTGCACGCCGGTGGCAGCAAATTTACCAATATTATGTGGAAACTTTCGACAGTGACTCTGCGAACATTTATCAAACGAGAGAGTGGGTGTTCCTCCTATTTGAATTTAATACGGAGGTTCTTTTGATAAAATATTGATTTCATGCTTTTCTCTTTGCGTTTTCTTCTAGCTGAAACGATGTTGCTAGTTCCAAAAGCAGGTGTCACTGAAGAACTTTCCAGAATTATGCTGAACAACCGTACAGATCAGGATTTTGAGAATATAGAAGAGATCAACAGAAATATGGTTAAGATTGAGACAGAATCCAAGGAATATGCAAAGTAATTTAGTCATTGTATTTATTCATACTTGGTTATGTAATTTTCTTTGATTCTATTTTCTTAAGATTTATTTGTTCATAACATTCTGCATTCGTACGATAAATAAAAACATGTTCTTTATGATTTTAGCGAGACCGCAGATTGGATTCGAAAAAATCAGGAAGAGCTATTTCTAACTAGACAAAATCTGATTGAGCTTTCGTCCACAGCGCCCGTACATCCGGCCGTGCAAAAGCGTTTGGCTAATCTCAATGACATTGAAGGAGTTGCGTCGAGTAAGTTAGAAATTTCGCGTTTCCTTTTTTTCGATATTCAAAAACACCGATTGTAATGATAATTTTAGTGTGGAAAAACAGTATGGACGAGATGTTCGAGCATCTTAAAAAAAAACAAATACACTTGAGAGAAATTGCCGAATTGAGTAATAACGTGGCGTGTATGGTCGGGAACATAGTATCGACGGATACGAATATTTTGGATGGTAAACACTTGCCGAATATTGATACCAATGCACTTTCCGAAGTTAATGAATTATCACCGGAAGCTCAGGTTGGTCCAGGGTAACATTAACATTTTTCATGATTATAAAATGGCGAATTATTCGGATATTGTATAAAAAGTCAGTTTTCATTTATCAGAAGATTTTTTGTTAAAGTACCGAAGCATACGATGAAATATATATTAGCCAATATCAATTCCAGGGAAATCGTAGAGAAACTTTACAATAAATAAATAATATAAGTATGTACTTTTTTAAATGAAATACTTGTCCACAGATAATGTTATATCGACTGTACGAGAGCGGGACTCTTATTTTGGAAAACTTTTTATCACTATTCACTCTCGTTTTAATGGATCTTCGACGGCACATCGAGAAATACGGATTTCCCGATTTTTCAGCTTGTGAATCACAAATATTAGCGAGTTGCGAGGACATGAAATCCATGAGCGATTCGTTTCACACTTTACACGATCGAATCATCGATCTCACGAGTCGCATAAAGAACCGAGATAATCGCGAAGATCGTTTCTCAAACTCGTGCGGGCAAAACATGAACAACGATCTATTCGATAGTGTACTTTTGAAATCCTCGCCCACAATTAATATAAATTTGAATCCCGAATCCGATGGCAATGAATTTCATGGAAGACTGGAATTAACACCTGTGGAGAACGTTCACAGAGCACTTTTCTCGAGACACAAGAGAAACGACGAAATTACGATGCAATCTTCGAAGTTACGACCCAAACTACTAGTGTCACGTATAGATTTCGACGACACAAGATCGTCGTCGATGGGAGAAAGATTTTCACCGGTTAATCGAAACACTTCGTCAAGAATGCTTGATCAATGGAATGCCAGTCGAAATGGAAAATATTCTCGTGTCTTTTCCACGCACAGTAAGAGGACTGCGACCCGCTGTTAGTAAAACTTATATTGTTTGTGGAATGAGTACGGCGATGAGCAAAATCTAATGTTTATAAATTCAATTATATCACAATTGCAATTTGACAAATGCAATGAGGTCAATTTTGCACATCTTTCGTAACCGTCAGCGAAAATGTTATAGTACAATGCGAATTTCATGATACATTTTTGTTTTGTTTTCCAGTAAACTACGGTGTTCCATCCGTTTCAAAGTCCTCGCGAATAAATTCGATCACCGATATGAACTTAACATCCAACGTTTACGACGCATCGGAGCTAAGATCTCATCTCGCTACAAAGAACAATTTTCCCAAGAATCGAGAAATGTATTCGCCAAAGAAATTTACACCAACGAAGAACAATGATAATCGTGCGTCCTCTACGATCAACGAGTGCGAAAAATCCGTACAATCGATCGAATTAACGGAACCGGTGAGAGCTGCGAAAATAGAAGTTGTATTGGCGATGGGACAAAGTCCGAAAACGCGACAATTCAAGCAGCACCATCAAGAACAACATAAGACAAAGCCGCAGAACAAAAGACTCTCGATAAGCGATTTAGTAGACCGTTATAAAAAAGTTTGCGACAAGTCTGTCGATGTCACTGTTCGTATGAATTTCAGCAGCGAGAGTTCCGACGGGAGCGAAAAATATTGACAATTATTTTTTGTTTGTTTTTTTCATCATACTCGTCAGCATTCAAATATTTTACATTTAATTCGTTTTTATACGTCTTTATGTCCATAGAATTTTTATATAATTGAAGTGGTTGTTGGCCCCCCGTACCCTTTTTTTTTTTTTTTACTCGATGGGCAACCACGCCGATCTTGCCACGAGGCATGGTTTGATTGAGAAAAGTTAAAAGATAAGCTACGATAACAGCCTATGAACAAATACAATTATACGTTATATTACAGTTCAGCGTTTTTTAATCCCTTTTAAAATCTCAACTCTATTAATCCAGATCTTCGACTTCGGAAGGGTCACCACCCATGGCTTTCCAAAACGCTGTTACGAGCTGCTCGGCTGCTGCGCGTCGATGATTAGACGACAGGGACGAAGCGTCCTCTTTCATGTCCATAAGACGACCAAATAATTCGCCAAAGTCCGTATTTTCTTCACCCATAATACCGTCTGAAGGGAAAATTTATAAAATATTTTTTCGATCTTAGCGCGAATAAGTATGAATATTCAAAGTAGAATCGAACAAACCCAGCACGCTTCCCATCAATAATTGATCCGAGTTTTCTCGCATTTCTGGGTTCAATCGCATACTTTCCAATTGATCCTCCACTGAATTAATGTCTCTCGAGTTCGGCAAATCTGATAGAAAATAATAATAACAACAATAGTTGTTCGATAGAATCTTTGATCGTGAATAACGAAAGAAAGAACATCGGGCAACCTTTGAGAATTCTGTTTGGCCATAAATGCGTGTGTAGTGCTTCGATGATTCTTTCCATTCCATAAACACTGTCCTCTATCTCTTCGTCGATTATATCGCAGGTACCTGGGCGTTCCATCTGTACCATTTCGAACTTGTGAATTTGAGACCATTCGGTTACTGTAAATGTGGCAAAGAACTCATTGTATTTTTATTATTTAATTCATTTTACATATATGCGTGTGTGAATAATTATGATTTTTTACCGACTATCAAGATTTCATTTTGTTGTCTAGTTTCTTACGTAAGAAACAATTAATTACTCATATTATCACACCTTTTTTCCTTGTTTCTGAATCCTCAAAGGGTTGACACGCGAGTAAGAAAATTTCACTCGCCGAGAGCGAATGTACCAGGGGAAGATAGTCGTCCAGACATTTCGTATCCTTCTCCTACTTGCGAATCAATCTACCATTGAGATCCAGAGAAACAAATTTTTATAATCACCGAACAAGTAAATTTATCTCACCACTTGTGGATCGTGATGAAGTATGATGGCCTTTATGTTGCTAGATGGAACAACCATTGGTACCGGTGCGGCATTGAACACACCGATTAAAAGTTTTGCGGAGTAGTATTTGTTGTCTATCGTCCAGACGTAATGATGAAAGTTGTCACTGTCTGCGATATGTTCCGACCCCATCTCTGCTTGGTCCATTGACGAAATTGATTAGAGCGAAAAAAAAACGATTGTTTGAATCGTAAATGTAACCTCGAAATTTTACTAACCTCTCGCAATGTTCTTAGCTCTCTCGACACCTGCTGTACTGGCTATTAACACACGCGGCAAATCCATCGCTGACTTATATCGGTTCTTTTTTTTGTTGGATTTTGAAATTTTTTGAATATGGGGAATGAAAAACAATGAAAATGGAGTATTAATCCACCATCATATGACCTGTGTGACAGAAGAGAACGCGCGTATGCGTACTGTACGACATTTTTTATATACTTAAAGGACATATATTTATAACTTATAAAAAGAGGAATGGACCGGCAGCGACACTCGTAGCTTTTATGAGAACTAGGTTTTTTAACAAACCGATCGAAAACGGGAAATCGTTTTATTTTAAATTTAAACAAGGTTCTAAAGGTTTATTTAAACGGAAATTAATAGAGGCTTAAAACAGAGCCAGTGCCGCAGCTATAATATTCTCATTTTGTGTTACTGCAAGTGCTTGTTTTCACATTCTCCTGTAAATTTATGCGCCGAATTTTACAAAATATCATAAAACTCGCCGGCTGTGTGAAACCAATTGTTTATTATGAGGCGCATAGACGAAATAGAAACGATACATAAGGTTAAAAAAAAAAACATTTCACTTGTTAAACACGTAAGTGATTAACGCCGAGTCTTGGATCGCAAGAAAAATGAAAAAAACAAAGAAGATCACTTCGTTATCCCCTCGTTGATAGATCCTATATATTTCATTTACTTATAGAACTCATGCTCGGACTCGTCCTTCTTTATGTTATTCTTGTAACCCTTCTCAAAGTCCTTGGCGAGTACGATATAACGATTTTCGCGTACAGCGTGCATTCCCGCCTCTTGACAAATGGCATTTATGTCGGCGCCGGATATTCTGTCCGGTCGTGCTACGTAATCCTCGAGATCGACTTCCTCGCTAAGATTCATCTTGGTCGTTATTGTCGAAAATATTAGACGTTTCTGACGACGATCGGGCAATGGGAATTCGATCTTTCGGTCCAATCTACCGGGACGCAACAATGCCGGGTCCAGAGTATCGGCTCTGTCAATTAAAACGACATTAGTCAGTGAAAAAAGAAAAATGTACGAAAAATAACGAATGACCTACCTGTTCGTAGCCATGATAACTTTGACATTAGTTGTTTGGTCGAAACCGTCCATCTGATTGAGGAGTTCGAGAAGAATACGTTGTACTTCGCGATCAGCTCCAGTCTGAGCATCAAAACGCTTCGTGGCTATAGCATCGATCTCATCAACGAATATAATAGCCGGCGAATTTTCCTTCGCCAGACGGAACACGTCTCTCACCATTCTCGGTCCTTCGCCGAGATATTTCTGCACGAATTCCGAGCCGACAACGCGAATGAAAGCCGCTACGAGTGAGAAATATGATTTATAAGATTATTTAAATTGAAAAATGATGAAATAATTATTTCTAATCGATGTTTATTTTCCACCTGTCGTGTGTCTTGCGACCGCTTTCGCGAGCATAGTCTTGCCGCATCCCGGCGGCCCGTACATGAGAACACCACGCGGTGGATCTATACCAATCTGCTTGTAGAGCTCAAAATGGGTAAGAGGCAATTCCACGGCTTCGCGAATCTCCTGTTTCTGCATGTCCATACCACCGATATCGCTGTATGCGATATCCGGCTTCTCGTCTGTTTAACCACATTTTATTATAATTATAAAAAGTCTTTCTCTCTCTGTATATATATATATATATATATATATATATATATATATATATATATATATGTATATACAAACAAAAGTCGTTAAATGTTCGGGTGCCGATCTGTCCGTGAGATTTCGGTAGGGCTCAGAATCATAACTTTTGAAATCTCACGACGTCGTTTCATATCTGCTTATAGTCAGTAAATTTATTTGTGTAGTAATCGATAATATCAAGAAAAGTTAATTATTTCGAGTTCAAAGACAAAAATTACGAAAAAAATATGTGTGTATTAAAATATTTCTATCCGATTGGGAACTTTCTGCTGATTGAGAATTACTCGCCGATCGATCGCTCGAGAACGATGTAACGAGACATAAAATGAGATTGATAAAATTACCAGCTTGAAGCATGGAAATGCTCGAATCCGCCTCAGGTGGCAAAACATCAACCAGCGCATTACTGTGCTTGTGTAAGGCAACGCTGGCCGATGGTTTGAGCAATTCGCGATCGATAGTCGATAAAATACGGACGTAATAATTGGAACCAGTAGTGGAGCCAACAATGCCAGTATTCTGGTCGACTGCCTCTAAAAATTGTCCAATGACAAGAGGTACGCTCTGGATACGCTTTACTTCCTCCTGCGCATGTAAATATTCCTTTTTCAAGTTACGCTGTTCGTCCTTGATGTATTCTTCCTGAACCTCCAGAAATTCTAACATGCGCTGTAGTCTCTGTTTTAGAAAATTAGAAGAACCATTGAATTATTTATGATTAGAAAAAAGATATGCGTTATTATAGAAGGATGAGACAGATTTATACCTTGTATTTGGTGTACAAGTCTTCTACATCTAATTCGTCACCGCCGCCGGAATAGTGGCCCATTATTGGCTTGATATCGACCTCAGCAACATCCTGGATAAATAATTAATGATAACAATCGCTGGTACTAGGATAATCAGTCAATGGAATAATTTATAAATCTTGATGCATTATACAATAAGTATAAGATTGTTGAGAGAGAAAATTCTTTTTATGAGGTAGTTAAAAGATAAATAACCGTTTGTGAAAATGATATTAAAAAATGAGACTCATTTGATTTACATTTAACAGCATGACATTAATCCAAGCCGTTAAATAAAAACTTAACGATACTTAAGGAATTAAAAAACTATGAAAAAAATGAATACTACTACTAAATTAATATCCAGATAAGTGATAAGAATCGAACGCACGATTTTCATCAACGAACAAATTAGACTTCACCGCTTTGTCGAGTAATAAGCTAACCTCCAAACAGATAAAAATCGAACATACTTATGATCAAACTGAAGAAAAGATCGTAGAATGAATTAAACTTCACCTTGTCGAGTATCATGACGGAAGTCTCTTCCATTTTACCGCCAGGCATTCGGTAAAACAATTTTTCTCCAAAATTCCCTGTGCTTAATTAATTGAATGACTCGGAATTGTTGAACGGAGCAAGGAGTCAACGGAGTGACAGTACAAATAATGGGACGATCCTTCGATTATGAAATGCTACCAGCAGAGTGGTTTCATATTAACAAAAATCGGCGACTTTTGTGCTTTCAGATACCAATTCACAATTTCACCGCTGGATGTCGGCTCAAAACTTTTTTACCGTCGGAACTAAAGAGCGGGAATTTCGGATAACAGTCGTTTGATTTTCTTTTGGAAAAATTACCACATTGCGACATATGACTAAATAATTTTTTATAGAAACCGTTGCCAAGCCCTTTATATTGGATTAAACTACTCAACTACTCGTGTGAAAACAGAAAACGAATGCATTTTGTGGCATATGGGCACGAGAGAAATTGCATCCTCCCAATCACGCAGGAGGGAGAGAGAGATGAGAGCATGAGTTTTACATCACGTTAAATTGTAAACTCTACAACACCATAATACCATCGTCCTTGATTCTTATGTTTATTCTCATATACGCCCTGAATCGGAGAAGACAAATAACATACTTCACCAACGTTTGTTATGCGCACTTGGCTATTTATTCTGGAACTCCATAGGACAAGCGCATAATGCCCGTAACCACAAAAGTAAACAAAAAAAACAACAGGGATCGTGCGACAATAATGTAACATAACAAGGATTAGGAGAACGATGCCAACTATCATAATATAGGATTATCGTCTGATTCTTTCGTTTTATTATAAATAATGATACGACGAAACAGGTATCCTTATTCGTTGGTTTTTGTAATTTCTCGTTTTTATTTAGACGAAACTTGTAAAAATCGATCATTAGATTTTATAGATTTGAAATTTCAATGATATGCCTTACGAATTGAGATGTATATAATTATCGTGAATAAATATATAATGAGTTATTGTTATTGTATATTTCAGGACGAGGCACAAGCTCACGTTAGTTTTGTTGATCCTTGGCTTAACCATATTCTACAATGAATTTCTTGTCTATGAGATACAGAGCTCCGGATGGTCGTCTCGCAATTGTGTCGACTGTATCAAGATACTACTCGTAGCTGATCCTCAAATACTGGGGGAGAGAAATGAGAATTATCCAGGTGCTTGGTTAGCTAGATGGGACAGCGACAGGTGAGTTTACACAAAAGTTTCGTCGCTTCCTCTTATTTCCTTCTATTTTTTTTTTCTGTTTGCTTTGATAGATTAAAGTGTTTACTTACAGATACTTGGCTAAGACGTTCTCGAGAGCTCTGAAACATTCGCAGCCTCACGTCATAGCATTTCTCGGTGATCTCATGGACGAAGGTCACATAGCAGCAATGGAAGATTTTACAAAGTACAAGAAAAGATTAGACAACATATTCTATACCGATGATAGCATTATGGTAGGTCTAACAAAATTATTTTTTTTAAGATATGAATATATTTTTTTTTTTCACTAATCCGGTGAGAGCATGCACTTTGAATTGCTTTTCAGAAAATTTACTTACCAGGAGACAATGATATCGGAGGTGAGGAAGATATAGTTTTGGCCAAGATACATAATAGATTCAAATTTGCTTATAGTCAGCCCGATACTCTGATTTACAAGAGTGTCACGTTCTTTAAGGTATTATTTTTCTATTCCAATATTCTGGTGGTGGTGGTGGTGGTGATGTAAATCTAGAAATCTCATTAAAACGAGAAAAATGTGATTAAACAGGTGAACAGACTTACGCGCACGATGCCAAACGCGCCGAAAGATGCTTTTCTCAACGATTATACGGAGAGAAATAGCACAAATGTTATATTGAGTCACATGCCACTGCTGTTTTCACCCAACCAGTTCGTGCGAAATGTGAGATTATTAGTAACTCGGCGAGATAATTGTGCGATAACAACTAACTTATCTGTGTATATATATATATTAGGACGATTTTTTTTTCGACTATTTTTTTTTCTCAGTCCCCACCTGAAATTTTGTTGGATATGTCGAAAAACAAATTCCCTGAAACTTACAGCCCTTAATATTAATTCTAAGTACTTTCCCAAAGTGTGAAAAGATTTTCCATCTAAAATACACGTAAATCGAATTTTTTTTTTTTTCAAAATTCTATAACTCAGCCGCATTTTATGCTATCATATTGTTCTTGGTTTCGATTTACTCGAAATAAATCAATCTAAAAAAGTGCCTTTTGTGGTGAAAGTGTAAATTGTACTGTTGAGTTGGTACGCGTCACTGAAGTTGATTTTTACCCAAAATTCTCGTTTTTTTGCTGTTATCTCCGAAACAATTAACTTTACGAAGAAAATGTAAATGAAAAATTTGTTGGAAATTTAATTTCCTACAAAAAAGGTCCTATCGAACCAATTGCTTAGATTAATATTTCTTAAGATATTGAACTTTAACTTATTAGTATAAAATTTATAAAATATGAAATATTAAATGATAAAAAAAATAAAAAAAGTTCATTATCTCAAGAAATATTAATCTAAGCAATTGGGTCAATAGGACCTTTTTTTATAGGAAATTAAATTTCCAACAAATTTTTCGTTTACATTTTTTTCGTAAAGTTAATTGTTTCAGAGATGACAGCAAAAAAACGAGAATTTTAGGTAAAAATCAACTTCAGTGACCCGTACCAACTCACCAGTACAATTTACACTTTCGCCGCAAAAGGCACTTTTTTAGATCGTTTTATTCTGAGTAAATCGAAACCAAGAACAATATCATAGCATAAAATGCGGGTGAGTTATAGAAATTTGAAAAAAAATAAAAAAATTCGATTTACGTGTATTTTAGATGGAAAATCTTCTTACGCTTTGCGGAAGTACTTAGAATTAATATTAAGGGCTGTAACTTTCAGGGAATTTCTTTTTCGACATATCCAACAAAATTTCGGGTGGGGACTGAAAAAAACAAAAATAGTCGAAAAAAAAAATCGCCCTAATATATATATATATTTTTTTAATCAAGGTAATTAAAGAACTGAGTCCTCAAGTTATCTTTACGGCACACGATCATAAAGCAATGCATCTGAGCCTTGATACAGCGACGGACCAACTAAGCGATAAGTGGGTTTTACCGCCTCACGAAACACCTCTCTATCAATTGCGACTTGATATGGGCGATGTACACGAATTGCAGATACCAACGTGCTCTTACAGAATGGGAACCCGTAATATGGGATACGGACTGGCGTACATTGGTGAGACAACATTGCAATTTCGTAGTAGTTTTTATTCCCTTATAAAAAATACATATTGAATCACGTGGTAATCTTTTTAAAACTTTTTTGCGCGTTTTTATTCTAAATCAAGAACCGTTTTCGATATTAGCCTCTGTTGGTGACGATGCCCGAAGTTAACGAACATCAGATAGCCTCCAGTCGGATATATTTACATTATTCCTCATAATGTCAATAAAGATCTTAATATTTTGGCTTACGTGCGGAGGAACCTTTGCTAACAAAAACAATTTATGAGGCAACAATGTGGACATTCTTATTTTCTCTGTTCTTAATTTTTTTCAGATACTCGAGACAAAGCTGTGGAATTTACCATTCTCTGGTTACCCGAACGTTTTCCCAAACTCTGCGCGTACATCGTGGTGATCGTCGTACTTGTTGTAATTAGTACTTGCAATGTTATCTGTAATTTTTGCATATCAGCTCACGCAGCCTACAGTCCGTTACCCATTGTATAGAATTGTTTTCCCTTCCACCGATCCTTTCTTTATAGGTATCTCTTCGAAACAATAAGAGTACACAGAGCGATGATCTCCGTTTATTACAGTAAGCTTCCCCGTGCGAGTAGGCATTTATATGAACAATAAGACGAACAGGAGTAGCAAAACGAACTTACATTGCAATACAGTACTTGAATATTAAACATTGCGTCCTCAAAAATCGTCATGATATATTTTAGCAATAAAACATTTAACAATATAACATGAAAATATTATTTATATCGCAGTACCCTCGTTCCAGTGCGTGTTATGCTTCGCGAATGTTTTTAGAAAGTTCGACACCTTATAAAATCCTCGGGATAAATGTTCGAATTAATTTTTTTATATATTACAGAAATATATGACATAATGTTTTCGAAAATTGTTACATAAACATAAGTTATTGTTTATAACAAAAAAGGTCGAGGAGATTATAGATGTAAGTCTCAAAAATGTTATTATTGTGAATTATTTGTAGATGCGCTCGGAGCGGATCTTTACGGTACTAATGTCCATCAAAAGTAGAAACAGCTGATCTTTCGTTTGAAATCAACACGCGCGATTCAATATTCATCACAGTAATTAAGGCTTATCATTTCTTATGTTCTTATCACTTGTTAATGAAAATTTTGTACGATGAGCAAGAGAAAGGCTCCCGAAAATTTGAACAATCCTAATCACGATATGTGCGATTTTCTGATAGGTAAAAATAATCAATTTTTATCCGTTGCACACTCACTTATTATTCCATCTTTAACCTCAATTATATGTTTATTTTTTTGTTCGACGATCGTTGATTTCCAATATTCACAGAACTCGCAAATTACGAGAAGAATGTCAGCAAAAATATCTACAAATCCAATGCTTACCGAAAAGCTGCCAACACCTTGAGCACTTTGACCAACAGAGTCAAAAACGGCGATGAGGCCAAAAAGTTGCCGGGAATTGGCGATAAAATAGCTAAGAAGATAGATGAATTTCTGGATACTGGAAAACTTAGAAAACTGGAAAATGTATTATTAGTACTCCACAACTAATTTACGTTAATTTCAACCGTAAATTTGCTTGCTAAGTTATATTATTATTATTTTTTAAATTGTTAGTAAATCAGTGAAACGAAAAATAATGATGCGGATCGGAGAACAAATTATATAATCTTTACAGATCAATCAGGATGAAAATAACGTTGCCATAAATTTGTTGACAAGAGTATCCGGTATTGGTCCGTCAAAGGCGAAGGAACTGGTGGATTCTGGAATAAAAACTTTGGAAAATTTGAGGCAGAACACGAGCAAATTGAGTCATCATCAAAAGCTTGGCTTAAAGTAAGTTTTAAGATCTGCTAAACGTGGGTAACAATGATTGTGAGTTCGTTTCGATGTTACAGATACTTTGACGATTTTGAGAAGAAAATTCCTCGCTATGAAATCGCGTTGATCGAGAAACTCATTCGGGAACTTATAGCCGAATTAGATGAGAAATACATAATGACGATTTGCGGTAGCTACAGACGCGGTAAATTCGAGAGCGGAGACATAGACGTTTTGATAACCCATCCGGGCTACGATTCCAAGGACAAAGAGTCGAAGAAGATAAACGGACTCCTGAAGACTATCGTGAATTATTTGGAAAAAAGGAATCTCATTACAGATATTATATCCCTGGGTGGAGCAAAGTTTATGGTACATTATCACAGAGATGGACATCAATTTAAATTTTTTAATTAATTATTACTCGAATAAAATTTCTAGGGCTTCATACAGTGACAATGTGATTGGAATAATTTTAATTCTAGATTATAAATTTTGAAATTTGTATTTTTGAATCTTACCTACAATTCGCAAGATTTCGATTTCGAGATTAAGGGGGGGGGGTAAGGTTAATTCGTACAAAAAAAGGCATGTTTTTATGATTTTTTTGTGACGACGCAGTTAAAATCTCTTTATTAAAACTAATGGTACAGTAAAATATGACATTCGAAGAATATTATATAAAATTTTCACGAACAAATATTTAAAAATACGGCAATGGCAGCAATTATTCGTATGAGTCTCGGAAAAAAGTAGAATTGCGGTGTCCCTCATAACTTGGTGCTGGATCGTCTGAAATGAAAAAATGAAAGTTCATTTGTTAGATAATAGTTTTCCCCAGGTAACGCTGAGAGGGTTTTTCGAAACTTCAATTTTTCAATTTTTTTGAACATTTTGAAGGGAAAAACGCGATTTTTACGAAAAAAAAAATTGGCGTTTTTCCCTTCAAAATGTTCCAAAAAATTGAAAAATTGAAATTTCGAAAAACCGTCCCACCGTTACCTGGGGGAAAACTATTATCTAACAAATGAACTTTCATTTTTTCATTTCAGATGATCCAGCATCAAGTTATGAGGGACACCGCAATTCTACTTTTTTCCGAGACACGTCCGAATAATTGCTGCCATTGCCGTATTTTTTAATATTTCTTCGTGAAAATTTTATATAATATTCTTCGAATGTCATATTTTACTGTACCATTAGTTTTAGTAAAGAGATTTTAACTGCGTCGTCACAAAAAAATCACAAAAACATGCCTTTTTTTGTACGAATTAACCTTACCCCCCCCCTTAAAAGAAATTGTTTTTAGGGAGTCTGTAAACTGTCCAAAGACGAAACTAAACCATTCAGGCGTCTCGACATTCGATTAGCACCGCATGATCAGTATTACTGCGCCGTTCTCTACTTCACTGGTAGCGATTTGTTTAATCGCAATATGAGAGCCCAAGCGCTCGATAAAAAATACACTCTGAACGAGTATTCATTGAGACGTCTCACGCTCGAAGGTAACGCAACGACCTTTCGAGCAATTGGCAAATAATATTTCGAAAATTCAATGATTTCTCTTCTCGCAGGTTTGCCCGGTGATGCCGAAGAGATTAATTGCGAGCAGGATATTTTTCGTATCCTGCGAATGCCCTATAAAAAACCAGAAGACAGGAACATGTAAATTGCATAAAGTACAAAATTATGCAATATTATGGAATTCTCCGATGACTCGCCGAAATTTCTGGCACATACAATTTTCCCAGATATCTGAAGAGAATGGATTAATTTTTTTGCGGGAATAAGTTGAACATTTTGTAATATAAAATACTGTATTAGTGCAAGCGAAAAAAAATACAATATTTGTATCACATTTCCATTTCGTCAAACTTATCTCAAAATAATTGCTTATCGACAAAAAGACACGCGGTCATATTCGACTAAACTGTAGTCCGGAGTATCGTGTCAATATTGTGCATCGATTGACGATGATTTTTTTTTTCTTCTTATATCTAAATGGTGATTATGATATTCTTCCGATAAAGACCATAACCGATCAATCCCCAGAGTATCGTGGTCCAGAGATTCATATAGAGTAGCGAACCGTGATCGGGATTGAGAATCTCCCAGGACCATGGAAAACGTCCCATCGTCAGATAATGTCCCGCATACAAGAAAATCGGATTCATTCCGGCGTATACGAAAGGTGCTCCGCTCCAGGAACGCTTGTGATCAATGAAATAGAACAAAATAGCATAAAGTATAAAAGCGAAGCTCGAAGTGGCCAGTACGAAGGAAATAGTCATCATATTTTTGCTGACTGGCACGACTCCGCCTTCTTTACTCCAGTCACAGAGGAAACCCGCGCCGATACCCTAAAAGTTCATAATTTTCATAATTAACGACAATGATATCGGAGAAAAATCATTTGATACATAAAAAAAAAAAAAAAAAAACTCACGGTGACGGCTGCCCATAAGAACCATCGAAGCATCTTCGAGTGCAGATACAGATAGTAGCACAAAAGTATTCTGCCAGCTTGAACACCAAGTGCGACGATAAGCACGGCCGAAAGAGTGTTCATGAGTCCTGAAAATAATAAATAAGTCACCAACTCAAAAAAACTAAGTACATACATTTTCTTAAGGGGGGGGTAGGGTTTTTAAATTATTTTTTTTGCATTTTTTTAATTTTTTTTTCTGAATGAACAATATGTCGAGAATATTGTGTATAAATTTTAAGTCAATCGGAGTAAAACTAACGGAGTTACAGCGTTTCAAACGACCGGCCGTGATACCTGATTTTTATACCTGCTCGGTAGCCGCTCGGTACGTATAAAAAACTTTACATCGATTTTCCCGAAAACGTCATTTTTGAAGTTTGTGAACATTCGAACTCAAAATCTACTGAACCGATCCTTTTGAAAATTTAAACATTACTTCTTCACATAAATCAACAGGTAATCAGGAGTTTTTTTTTTTTTTTCAATTCTCTCAATTTTTTAGTAACAAATTAAGCGCGATTTTTTGAGCTAAAATTGCGTTTTTCACTTCCAAGTGCTGCAAAAAATGGAAAAAAAAAAAAAACTCTTCCTGATTACCTCGAGAAATACATCACCTTTAAAATGCATATTAATTTTTTTGTTTCAGATGATCCGGTAACGAGTTATAATGTTCACCGAAAAACCATTTTTTTTTCAAGGCGCCTCTGGAGATTCAACGTCACTGGCTTATTTATGAATATTTTTCTTTGAAAATTTTTTCTGAGATACTTCAACAGTTGTACAATAATATGTAATTCTATTTAATAAAATTATATTACTCATGTCGCCGCAAAAAAATCATAAAAATATGCTTTTTTTTCGCCTTCAAAACCCAACCCCCCCCTTAACTGAAATTTCTCCAAGGGATGTTTGAAATATGAAGTTATATTCACAACATTGTAGTTACTGAGAAAAGCTGCACAACGCTAAAAAGATATTAATAAATATTCGGAAACTCTTTTTTCGTATGAAAGGTTATCGCTGAACTTTTGTGACGGCACGACTATTTTTCAAATAAATTACTTAAAAATCAAAAATAGAATTTAAAAAATATATATATGCTGAATTTATTGTAATTTTCATACCTTCTGGATCGTGAGGCAATACGTGACCGTAAATCGGATTCTCCGTTTTGTTGTACACATGACTGCCAAAAACGAGTCTGTCAATATAGCCCGCTGCACCTCCGGTACAATTTACGTATTTTCCATAAAGATGATAACCACCCGGTCCTAAGTAACCCGTTGGGCAACCGGGCACGGGAAGCAAAAATGTAATGAGAGTATGTGTTGTCACGAGGGCGATTACGATGAGCCATTGCGGCCAACAATCCAAGATATCCTGTAGAAACATGAATCGTCCGTACTGAAACAATGAAAAAAATTATATAAATAAAAAAATTAATTCAAGTTTATAGCCGGGGAAAGAGAAAGAATTTGACAAATTTACCTGAAAGGTTCTCTGGGCCTTCATGAACGTAGCTTCGATGAGTGCGCAAATAAAATATGAGATTCCTAAAAGTTGTAGAACACCGGGAAATCGAAGATTGTACAAAGTCGTCGAAGGCGTCGAGTTTATGATTAATCCAAAAAGTACGAGCAATAAGCTACGTCGAAGCGTTCGCATAACGATTCTCGGACGTGATACGGATATTCGAAGTTGCGTACGTAGAGACACGTCCAATGTCAGTCCCATTATCCACGCGAACCTGGTACATCGAGACAAATTTATTAGTTTTCACTTAAGTGTTATTGATGAGGAGAAGGAATTGTTTTTTACCATGGTAAAACAAGATCCGCGACAGTCAGTCCATACCACGGACTGTGGTTGAAGAAAACGTATTTTCCACCACCGTTGTTTACGAATATCATCAACAATATAGCGATTCTGTAACATTTGGAGAATTATCGATTAAGAAAAAATATTATGTGATCAAAAAGCATTACGCTTGAAAACAAATAAAAATAGATATTCTGAATATTTGATCGTCCGATATGTTTTTGGCATAATTTTAATGGATTCAATATTTTTTTGTATCCTCGATACGCTCGATTTGTTCTTTAAGCTTTAAGTTCATTGTCATGTACGAAAATTCTCATTGAATATAATTTCTGGGTATAAACGCTTAATCTGCAGCGTCCTCAATTCAAGCAGAAAATTACCCTCGAAAAGTGTCGATCGAATGGATTCTCGTACTGAAACGTGAAACATTTATGATTCGAGGCGGCGACGGTTCTGGATCTTGCAGATCTTCCATGTCCTGCGGATTTGAAAAAGGAAAAAATCATACAAAATTTCGCGAGTGAAAAAAATGTTTATTAATTAAAATCTAGTTTATGACGTACGTTATGTTCGTTGGCACTGCGCTCTCTCAGTTTCTTAATCACTAAAGGTATTAGCGTGCTGCAGGCACCGTAAAATATGGCGACGAACATGATGGCGAGATAAGCGCCCATGATTGCTACAATAAAATATATAATTAACGACAAATTTTCTTATGCAAGATGGTTTATTTAATTAAACGAAGATGTTAATGAATTATTACGACGATATTTTT
Source organism: Oxytorus armatus (assembly GCA_958009045.1). Classification (NCBI taxonomy): domain Eukaryota; kingdom Metazoa; phylum Arthropoda; class Insecta; order Hymenoptera; family Ichneumonidae; genus Oxytorus; species Oxytorus armatus. Next base: position 1,383,609 of record OY253744.1, read on the forward strand.
GTTGCTACGGCATATTTTCTTACAACTTACGCCTATACGGATCGGGTGGTTCCCGTATGGTGTAATACCAGGAGCAACTTTCTCGAGTCAAATTCCATCCGTAATGTCCACCTTCCGTGAAGTGGTACGCTCCACTGAAAAAACAAAAAAAAAATACTTATACCACCAGGAAACGTTACAATGAGAATGAACGGGATAATAATCCTTACTGGCACCATTGATATTTGCCAACCGTGTAGTACATGTGCATTTGAAACCGTGCGGGTACTACCAGAGTGGTGTTGCTGTTTGGTGACAAATTGGCATAAGGCAAACCATTGCACTGCAAGACAGACAAATCGTTAACGTACCAATGGATTCATGGATAAACAATTATGAATACTTTTTTTCAAACCTGAAATCATAACAATGGGAGTAAAGAAAAAATGGGGAAAGGGTTCTCTTACATATATAAGACGTTTGTAAAAAAAACAAATTGTAAATCATGAAAATAAAAAAGCTTTACACTTGGGTAAATCAAATAATATGCCCGCTGCTCTTCTATAACGATGATATATAATAGTAATTGATTCTTTGCGATCCGTATCAAATACTAGCAATAAAGTTTATCAAGTATACTCACAGCTCCGCATTCATTTACATAGGAAAATATTCCTGCCGATACATTCTGATCGTTGAGAATGCTCAAACAAGCTTCGTCAATTCCAACAGTCTTGTTAGGATCGATGCAACGCTCGTCCGAAGTGTTCATGGTTGCGTTTCTTTATCAGCTTGTTGTTCGTACGAAAGAAAAGCCCCTGGAAAGACTGCAATTTTTTATTTTTTTCAAATTGCGTCGTAAACTGTTCTCAAATACAATTCAATGCCTGAGACGTTTTTCTTTCTACAAATTTACATTTAACGTTAGCAAACAAAAAGGAATACGAAAGAAAAATATATGAGACTTTTATCTTTCGTAGTTAATTTTTTCATAGCGGCCAATTTTTACGTAATGAGTCACCGGTTCGCAACTGATGCATCGTCCTTTACTTCTAGAGAGAAACAATACAAGTTTGGAGAGAAAGATCAACAAAAGAGTACGTTAGGTGAGGGTGTCAAGGACCCAAATTCCAATAGCCCAAAATCCATATCGGGGATGTTTATCTTTTTTTTGTTTATCAATAATAAACGCAAAAATATTATTAGTTGTTATTCAGATTTATTTACCAAAATGTACGTGTTAACTCGTTTGTTGTTCGTCGCGAATGACTGCGACGCACTGTTGCATTGTGGAAAGCGCGTAGAAGTACGGGCTTCCGGTGCACACGCGCGGATGCTCGTACACACAAACGTCATTTATCAGAAATGGCGGCGGAGGAACCGGTGAAATATCCTGCCTGGTAACAATAATCTTTCAGCGAAAACTTCTTTTTTTTCTAGTTAAGCTTGGGTTTCCTTATAAAAATTTGATAAAAACTTGATTTGATAAATATATAAGTAATGGTATTGATTTCCATTTCCGTTCGCAACAGATCCCTACAGAACAATAGAAAAACCGAGTTTTTCATTCGTTCTAATATAATTATTTACAAAAAAATGATGAAGGACGATACAACTAATTAATAAGTTATAGATAATACATTTTATTTACAATAAATACAAATTGTTAAACGTATTGAAAAGTATCAATATTTTCGTTGAATAATATTATAATTAGTCCTCGGGCCAGGGTTTGCCGATACCCTGTGTGGCGCCCATTCTCGATGGATCCTGACTGGGATAATGAATAGGTGTTGTGCCCGGGGGGAAAATTGGTGCAGCGGCGGCGGCGGCCGCTGCAGAGATTTGCGGTGGAAACATAAATTGGGGAGCAACAGGTGGTGGCGGAATCATCATCGGTGGCATCATGCCGGTTGTTGCTTGAAGATTGAAAAAGTTATTCTCCATAGTTTCGGGAGGTGGTGGCAGAGCACCGGGTAAACCTGGCACGGGTTCCAACATTTCGCGCGGAGTTTCGCTCGCCGAAATCGTTTGTCGTCCCTGCGATCTACCCCATTTGATTGTCAAGCGTCTACCACCCAATATCAATTTATTAAATGTTCGTTCGGCCGCTGCCTCAGCTGCGTTTCTCTGAGTATATTGAATAAAAGAGCATTGTTGTCTCGGTACCATCGTGACCGATCTTATCTCGCCGTACTGATAGAAGTGATCGCGTAATTGCTTTTCCGTAAGTACATCGCCAAGATTGCCGATATACAGTGTCGTTATAGTTTTGTCCTCGGGCGGATCGAGTTTTGGCATTGCCGCGGCGCGTCTCATCAATTTATCGGCAACGGGATCATTAACGCCGTAATAACGATCCTTGATGTTCTGATCAGCCAAAGGATCGTCAGGATCCGTTGGTTTCTCATGCCGATAAGGACACTCCTCGCCTCTTTTACACTCGCCCTTCACCCAGAACGAGCATATGTGAGGTCTGTTGCGTTTGTAGTAAGGACTGGTGCGCGCCAGTTTCATCAAGAGATCGCTCGCCGCCGCAGATTTTCCAACGGATCCCGCCGGCGTCGTCGAATCTATCTTCCCGATCTCGTTGTCGATATTTTGAACATAGTATTCCTTGTTCACGTCGGAACGTGGCAAATCGTCCTTGATCTTGAGCGCGGCGTCTCGTACCTGTATTGGCAAACCGTACTCCAGATCCAAAAGACATGTCTGACAAACGTTTTTCAAACGACTGCACGTCTGACATACTTCGGTCTTTTTAAAACGCATACGAGCACCTGGACACCATCTAAATACTGTGAATGGTCGAATACAGATTTTGCATTCCTTGCCATATTTTTCTTTGTTCTGAAACATAGATTATGTGCTTAAATTTTTCTTCAAGATATTCGTTACAGGATTCAAGTTGTTGCGGGATATAAAAAATTTCAAATAGTGAATAATTCGCATAGGAGTAAAAAATGTAGTCATGTGATGATTAAAGCATGATAAACTGAACAAGCTCACCAACAAAAATCATAAATAATTTCGATAGAAATTTCTTACCATTCGTATATACGGGTTATCGCCCAGGCACGTTTGACACAGAATTGGGAATTCCTGTTGAAATTAACAATAATTAAGATCATAGCCAAACTTGTTTTATCACAGTAGTATCACAATATACTCACGGCATCTTCCCAATTTTGTCTGTTGTACGTGTTGGTAGTTTTCGAGGTGGCCATTTTTTTGTATCGATATTGCAAATTGCAACGACGAGGTTATTTATTATAAAATAAACAATGAAGTAGACGCTTCAATGCGATGCAATGCTGCTCAACGGTGTAAAGCAGTTTAAAGATGTGGCAAGATGTGTAAAGAGCACATCTAAGAAGCACCAGAGCAAGCCACACGCCTATAAACATAAACCTAAGACAAGAAACAAAAAAGGGAATGAGAAGCGTGTGGGAACCAGAAGAGCGACAGTGGCGCTCTCTGCTGGTAATAAATGTTTCCGGTTTAGTAAGTCCAAACTTTATGATTAATTTTATAATGCTGTGATTAAAACAAAAGTTTATCTACTGAAAGAAGGAGAGTAATCTATTGCAATTTATATTTTTATTGTTGGGTTAATAAATTAATTGATTTTGTATCAGAATGCTCATTGTAAACGCGTCTTTATTATCATGCGGTGTTTGTTCCTAAAGTTCCGAAATCTTCCGTTGGCGTTCAATTGCGCTATGTCGACGTCGGCCAAAGCAGAGGGGCACGGGAGGGGGATCACCGTCGATTGCGACAACCACGGACTAACAGTCCGTGGCGGTTAGAGCGGGCCGCGACGCAGAAGGCCGCAGAAGCCTTTCGGCTCTTAACAAAATGGCCACGAACGATTCTAAAGCTCCTGTGCGAATGGTGAAAAGGGTTCAATTCGGCATCCTCTCGCCCGATGAAATAGTGAGTAAATAAACGCCGCGTTATCCTTTATGTATCGTCGATATACAGTGTCGAGTAATTTTTCGCGTTTCTTGACGAGAATTGAAAAAATTATGCACCGTCCGATCGACCACGGGAGAACCATGATTCACGTTAACGCTTGTAAGCGCATCGCTATCCGATTTCTCGTAAAGTCGATTTTTCGCGCGAAAATACGTCAAATTTTGTACTCTCAGTCACGACAAAAGGACGGATCGAGCCAAAATATTTATTAATTACGAATTGCATAAAATATTTGTGATGGTGCAAGAATTTTTAAATGATGAAAAGCCTGCTTTCTCTTGGCGCGAGACACACGGATGGCTGACAAGATTGACAATCGTGAATGCAAATCTCTAATCGATAAAAAATCAGTAAATTCGTGCAAACAATTGAATTTTTCAAGTTAATCCTCCGTGGAATATTTGGCTTGCATGTTTAATTGTAAACCTGTTTAATTTGTTACAATAATTTTAAGTCTCGCAGTACATACACTTTGTTCTTAAGAAAAACATCCAAGAAACATCCTCGAATTCCAAAGTGTTATAATCATAATAATTCAACTTTGGATCTATGTTGCGCGTAAACATGTTGATCGATGAAAAATGACAATTACGGAAAATTCACCACCTCCGATAGTTTTCATGGCTTTAGAACAACGTAGGATATCTTGAAACTAACTTATTTTGTCAATTTAATACACGATTATTCCACTTCATTTTTAATTTGTATAATTATCTTGCGTGTAATATTGGTCAACGGTATGTGGGAGAAACGCTAATATTGTTAGCTGAAATAACACAGTGTAAGAATAAGTTATTTTAAAGAATAACTCTCCGGTTGTTATTGTTAAATCTTTAATATTCTCTGAGAAAGAGCTATCCGATTTCTCGCAAAGTCGATTTTTCGCGCGATAATACGTCAAATTTTGTACTCTCAGTCACGACAAAAGGACGGATCGAGCCAAAATATTTGTTAATTACAAATCGCATAAAATATTTGTGATGGTGCAAGAATTTTTAAATGATGAAAAGCCTGCTTTCTCTTGGCGCGAGACACACGGATGGCTGACAAGATTGACAATCGTGAATGCAAATCTCTAATCGATAAAAAATCAGTAAATTCGTGCAAACAATTGAATTTTTCAAGTTAATCCTCCGTGGAATATTTGGCTTGCATGTTTAATTGTAAACCTGTTTAATTTGTTACAATAATTTTAAGTCTCGCAGTACATACACTTTGTTCTTAAGAAAAACATCCAAAAAACATCCTCGAATTCCAAAGTGTTATAATCATAATAATTCAACTTTGGATCTATGTTGCGCGTAAACATGTTGATCGATGAAAAATGACAATTACGGAAAATTCACCACCTCCGATAGTTTTCATGGCTTTAGAACAACGTAGGATATCTTGAAACTAACTTATTTTGTCAATTTAATACACGATTATTCCACTTCATTTTTAATTTGTATAATTATCTTGCGTGTAATATTGGTCAACGGTATGTGGGAGAAACGCTAATATTGTTAGCTGAAACAACACAGTGTAAGAATAAGTTATTTTAAAGAATAACTCTCCGCTTGTTATTGTTAAATCTTTAATATTCTCTGAGAACGAGACTTCCATCTGATTGTTTTTTAATTAAACACGCCGTTAATTTTTGCTGCTGTTCTTTTTTTATCGCTGTTAAATTTTTTTTTGGAAAAATGTTAAGGTAATTTGTCGATACAACTCGTAGTTAATCAATACTAGAAGTTGATTTATTTTATTGAAAAATACATAGACAATGTAATTATTTCACGGATCAAATATGATTTTTTTCTCTGAGATAAAATTTTAGAACAATGTTGAAAAAAAAAAAATGCATAATTTCTTAAAAATCTTCATTTAATTTGCAGCGTCGTATGTCAGTGACGGATGGGGGCATACGTTTTCCCGAAACAATGGAGGGAGGAAGGCCCAAGATGGGAGGTCTAATGGATCCAAGACAGGGTGTAATCGACAGAAATTCGCGATGCCAGACGTGCGCGGGCAACATGACGGAGTGTCCCGGACACTTTGGTCACATAGATCTCGCGAAGCCCGTGTTTCACGTTGGTTTCATGACAAAGAGCATAAAAATACTGCGATGCGTCTGTTTCTACTGCTCGAAGCTGCTCGTGAGTCCTCACAATCCGAAGATCAAGGAAATCGTGATGAAAACAAAGGGACAGCCGCGCAAGAGGCTAACATTCGTCTACGATCTCTGCAAGAGCAAAAATATTTGCGAGGGAGGCGACGAGATGGATATAAACAAGGATGGACAGGAACAACCGCCACCCGATCGTAAGCCGGGTCACGGCGGTTGCGGCCGTTATCAGCCAAACTTTCGTAGATCGGGATTGGACGTGTCGGCCGAGTGGAAACACGTGAACGAAGATTCTCAGGATAGAAAGATAGTCCTTACGGCGGAGAGAGCATGGGAAATTCTCAAGCACATAACCGACGAGGATTCCTTCATTCTCGGTATGGATCCAAAATTCGCTCGTCCCGATTGGATGGTAGTGACGGTACTGCCGGTTCCTCCGCTATCGGTTCGTCCGGCCGTTATAATGTACGGTTCCGCCAAGAATCAGGACGATCTCACTCACAAGCTCGCCGACATTATTAAAACAAACAACGAACTGTTGAGAAACGAGCAAGCCGGTGGTGCGGCTCACGTTATATTGGAAAACGTAAAATTGTTGCAGTATCACGTGGCGACACTCGTCGACAACGATATGCCGGGAATGCCGAGAGCAATGCAAAAGTCTGGCAAACCGTTGAAAGCTATAAAAGCTCGTCTGAAGGGCAAGGAAGGTCGTATACGTGGCAATTTAATGGGTAAACGTGTTGATTTTTCGGCTCGTACGGTAATAACGCCGGATCCAAATTTACGCATCGATCAGGTGGGCGTGCCGCGCAGTATAGCGCAAAATTTAACATTCCCGGAGATCGTGACGCCGTTCAACATCGACAAGATGCAAGAGCTCGTTAGACGCGGTAACTCACAGTATCCCGGAGCTAAATACATCGTGCGAGACAACGGCGAGCGTATAGATCTAAGATTTCATCCGAAACCCTCGGATCTTCATTTGCAGTGCGGTTATCGCGTCGAGAGACACATACGCGACGGCGATCTCGTTATTTTCAATCGTCAGCCGACTCTCCACAAGATGAGCATGATGGGACACAGAGTTAAGGTCTTACCATGGAGTACGTTTCGCATGAATTTGAGCTGTACGTCGCCGTACAACGCCGATTTCGACGGCGACGAGATGAATCTTCATGTACCGCAATCGATGGAAACGCGAGCCGAAGTTGAGAATATTCACGTAACGCCACGTCAAATAATAACGCCACAGGCGAACAAACCCGTGATGGGTATCGTGCAGGACACACTCACGGCGGTACGTAAAATGACGAAGAGAGATGTTTTCATCGAGAAAGAACAGATGATGAATATTCTCATGTTTTTGCCAAATTGGGACGGTAAAATGCCGCAACCTTGTATCCTAAAGCCAAAACCATTGTGGACGGGAAAGCAGATATTTTCGTTGATAATACCGGGCAACGTGAACATGATAAGAACTCACAGTACACATCCGGACGAGGAGGACGAGGGTCCTTACAAATGGATATCGCCCGGTGACACAAAAGTTATGGTCGAACACGGCGAGCTCGTGATGGGTATACTATGCAAAAAAACTCTCGGCACGTCCGCCGGTTCGTTGCTTCATATATGCATGTTGGAGCTTGGACACGAGGTGTGCGGAAGATTTTACGGTAACATTCAGACCGTGATTAACAATTGGCTGTTGCTCGAGGGTCATTCGATCGGTATCGGCGACACGATCGCCGATCCCGATACTTACAAGGAAATTCAGAAAGCCATACGAAAAGCGAAAGAGGACGTAATTGAGGTGATACAGAAGGCTCACAATATGGAACTCGAGCCCACGCCCGGTAACACGCTCAGGCAAACTTTCGAGAATCAAGTTAACCGAATATTGAACGACGCTCGTGACAAAACCGGAGGTTCGGCCAAAAAATCCTTGACCGAATACAATAATTTAAAGGCTATGGTGGTCGCTGGCTCGAAGGGCTCGAACATCAATATCTCGCAGGTTATCGCTTGCGTGGGACAACAAAACGTCGAGGGTAAACGTATACCGTTTGGTTTTCGCAAGAGAACACTGCCCCACTTCATCAAGGACGATTACGGTCCCGAGTCTCGTGGCTTCGTCGAGAACTCGTATCTCGCCGGTCTCACACCGTCGGAATTTTACTTTCACGCTATGGGTGGACGCGAGGGTCTCATTGATACGGCCGTTAAAACAGCCGAGACCGGATACATTCAGAGACGTTTGATTAAGGCTATGGAGTCCGTGATGGTACATTACGACGGCACGGTGAGAAATTCCGTCGGACAATTGATACAGTTGCGCTACGGCGAGGACGGTCTTTGCGGTGAAACGGTCGAGTTTCAAAATTTACCAACGATCAAACTGAGCAACAAGGCTTTCGAGAAGAAATTCAAATTTGATCCAACGAACGAACGTTACCTGAGACGTATATTCAGCGAGGATATCGTCCGAGAGATGATGGGCTCCGGCGAGGTTATATCCGAGCTCGAACGCGAGTGGGAACAATTGAACAGGGATCGTGCTGTTCTTCGTGAAATTTTTCCGAGCGGCGAATCGAAGGTCGTGCAGCCTTGTAACTTGCAGCGAATGATCTGGAACGTACAGAAAATTTTTCACATTAACAAGCGCGTGCCCACGGATTTGAGCCCGATGAGGGTCATTCAAGGCGTTAAAGATTTGTTGGAAAAATGTATTATCGTTGCGGGCGAGGATCGTCTCAGCAAACAGGCTAACGAGAATGCCACGTTATTGTTTCGTTGTCTGATACGCTCGACTCTATGTACGAAATGCGTTTCCGAGGAATTTCGTTTGTCGAGCGAGGCTTTCGAGTGGCTCATAGGCGAGATCGAGACGAGATTTCAACAGGCACAAGTTGCACCCGGTGAAATGGTCGGTGCACTCGCTGCACAATCGCTCGGCGAGCCCGCTACGCAGATGACCCTCAATACTTTTCATTTTGCCGGTGTATCGTCCAAGAACGTAACGCTCGGAGTGCCGAGACTGAAGGAAATCATTAATATCAGTAAAAAACCGAAAGCCCCGTCGCTAACGGTATTTTTGACCGGAGCAGCCGCGAGAGACGCGGAGAAAGCGAAAAACGTTCTTTGTCGTTTGGAACACACGACTTTGAGAAAGGTCACTGCCAATACAGCGATCTATTACGATCCCGATCCGCAGAATACCGTTATCGCCGAAGATCAGGAATTCGTTAATGTCTATTACGAAATGCCGGATTTCGATCCTACGAAAATTTCACCATGGCTGTTGCGCATCGAACTCGATCGCAAGAGAATGACGGATAAGAAATTGACCATGGAACAAATTGCGGAAAAGATCAATGCCGGATTTGGTGACGATTTGAATTGCATCTTTAACGATGATAACGCCGAAAAATTGGTTCTACGAATAAGAATAATGAACAGCGACGACAGCAAGTTTCAAGATACCGAGGAAGAAACCGTTGATAAGATGGAGGACGATATGTTTTTACGATGTATCGAGGCGAACATGTTGAGTGACATGACTCTGCAGGTACGAAGATTTTTTTTCATCATTTTATAATAGGCTTTTGCGCGTATAATTTTTAATAATTTTTTAATGAATCTTTTAAGGGTATCGAAGCGATTGGCAAGGTCTACATGCACTTGCCTCAAACGGACTCCAAGAAGCGTATAATAATAACCGACACCGGTGAATTTAAAGCAATTGCCGAATGGTTGCTCGAGACTGACGGTACGAGTTTGATGAAAGTTCTCAGTGAACGCGACGTCGATCCCGTGAGAACGTTCAGCAACGATATCTGCGAGATATTTCAAGTGCTTGGCATCGAGGCCGTGCGAAAATCCGTGGAGAAAGAGATGAACGCTGTGTTACAATTTTACGGACTTTACGTAAATTATCGTCATCTCGCTCTTCTGTGCGACGTCATGACGGCAAAGGGTCATCTCATGGCCATAACACGTCACGGAATAAACAGACAGGACACCGGTGCTCTCATGAGGTCAGTTTCGATCGATCATCGTCATTCACAGTATCAATTGTTCGTTAACTGACGGAGTACGATTAATACAATTTTTCAGATGCTCGTTCGAGGAAACCGTCGACGTTCTTCTCGATGCCGCGTCTCACGCCGAGGTCGATCCAATGAGAGGAGTCTCGGAGAACATTATAATGGGACAATTGCCGAGAATCGGTACAGGTAGGAATAAACAAACGATGGAAACTCGTACAATCTCTTATTGTCGTTATTAATCTCTCGTTGATCGATGATCGACGGAATCTCCATCGAAACAACGGCACATTAAAATAAAAATTATTTCGTACAGGCTGCTTCGATCTTTTGCTCGACGCCGAAAAGTGCAAAGCCGGTATAGAAATACCAATGGCAGTGGGGGCCGGAGTAATGGGTGGCGCGGGAATGTTCTTCGGTAGTGCGGCGACGCCAAGCATGAGTCCACAAATGACACCGTGGAATCAAATGGGTTCAACACCGGGTTACGGCGCCTCGAGTATGTCGCCAACGCTGGGAAGCGGAATGACACCGGGAGGAGCGTGTTTCTCACCGTCCGGAGCCTCGGACGCTTCCGGTCTCTCGCCGGCGTACTCGGCGTACTCACCGCAGCCCGGAAGTCCCGGAAGTCCAGGACCGAGCATGAGTCCTTATCCGATGTCACCGGTTGGCGGTGCATCGCCGAGTTATTCGCCAACGTCACCGGCATACTTGCCAACATCACCGAGCATGACACCCTCGAGTCCAAATTATTCACCGACAAGCCCGACATACTCGCCGACGAGTCCGAATTATTCGCCAACGAGCCCGAGCTATTCGCCAACGAGTCCCGGCTACTCGCCGGCGAGTCCGAGCTATTCACCAACTTCGCCAAGCTACTCGCCAACATCGCCGAATTATTCACCGACGAGTCCCAGCTATTCGCCCACCTCACCGAGCTACTCACCAACGAGTCCGAGTTATTCACCGACAAGTCACAGTTATTCGCCGACTAGCCCGAGCTATTCACCAACGAGCCCGAGCTATTCACCAACGAGTCCTGGCTATTCGCCAACGAGTCCGAGCTACTCGCCAACGAGTCCCGGCTATTCTCCCACTAGTCCGAGCTACTCACCCACGAGTCCTTCTTACTCGCCGTCATCGCCGAATTATCCGCCGGCCTCGCCGTCTTATTCGCCCACGAGTCCCTCGTACTCGCCGAGCTCGCCGCAATACTCGCCGGCAAGTCCGAGCTATTCACCGAGCAGCCCGAAATATTCACCCACGAGCCCGAGCTATTCTCCCACATCGCCGTCTTTCGCCGGTACTTCGTCTCAATACACGCCCGCGAGTCCAACTTATTCGCCAACGAGCCCCACTTACTCGCCGACAAGTCCGAGTTACTCGCCGAGCTCGCCTCAACACACAACGGCCGGTAGTACGAGGTACTCGCCGAGCAGTCCGAATTATTCGCCAACGAGTCCGAATTACTCGCCCTCGAGTCCTCAGTACTCGCCATCGAGCACCAAATATTCACCCACAAGCCCAACTTATACACCAACGAGTCCGAACTATTCACCGACGAGCCCGACTTACTCGCCTCCCGTTCCCGGTTATTCACCGACCAGCCCGACTTATTCACCCGCCTCGCCGGCTTACGAAACCGACGATTAAACGGAGACGGATACAGAAAAAAAAAAGAGCGTTATATTAATTGTCGAAAGATTTTCGTACGAAAATTCTTTATACTTATCAGTATGACTACCAATTTTTAATTCTTGAAAGAAAAACATCGTTTTACCTCAGTGTCTCGCAAGATTCCGGCAAGTTCTCACGTTTTTTTTTTTCCCCTGTACTTTTCTCGACTCTGTTAACTTTTTTTGTTCTCCGTATCCGCGAGAGTAAAGTGCGAATTTGATAGACACAATTTACGTAAGTTATTATTAATGTTTATACGATAGTCATTATCGAGGACAACTTCCCCCTGCCCCCCAATTAACAGAAGCACATGCATACTTGGGTGTAACACGTTCGCTCCTATATCTATTTTTTGTAAATAAATGTGATGGTTGAACGATCGAAAAAATTTTGTTTACTCTTTAGGTCCCGTTACTTCGAAATTGATTCGAATATTTTTCCTTTATATAGAACGAACGTCCTTTATTCATTACGAGGAATATGTGTTTGGGACAATAAATAAATGTTGTTTGTTTATCCTATAATTTCTTTAAGGGATAACACCACTGTGACCCCCTGTTTTTTTTCACATTTTTCAAGAATTTCTTTTGTGGGAAAAAAAAAGAGATATTCGAAAAATCTTTTTGGGTTTTGCTCCTTGTTTATTAATGTATCAAAAAACATTTTTTTTTACGTCGCATGGTGGCGCTGGGGAAGCTCTCGCGTCAGGTGCTGTCGTCTTCGCAGTGGTTCCCGGCACGCAGCAGAACTCTCTTCAACGTCGATCTGAAAAAAAATACCGAGTGTTTTCGTTAATAATATGATATTTTGAAGAGAAGTACATAGGATTTTTTCGATATCTCAATAATTATAAAAGTTATAGCCTATTTTCGACGAGAAATTTTGCTCAAAAATCATTCTTTAATTTCAAAGGCGTGCCTATTTTTTTTAAAACAATATTTTTCCAAATCCCTATGTACTTCTCTTCGAAATATCATATTATTAACGAAAACACTCGGTATTTTTTTTCAGATCGACGTTGAAGAGAGTTCTGCTGCGTGCCGCGGAAATGACAGCACCCGACGCGAGAGCTTCCCCAGCGCCACCATGCGACGTGAAAAATGTGAAAAAATTGTTTTTTGATACATTAATAAACAAGGAACAAAACCCAAAAAAAATTTTTCGAATATCTTTTTTTTTTCCCACAAAAAAAAATTCTTGAAAAATGTGATAAAAAAACAGGGGGTCACAGTGGTGTTATCCCTTAATGTTCATTGTTTCATTTAGCTGACCTACACTATTATATGTTTGAAATTATATTAATGGTTTTGAAGAAAAATATATAAAAATTTAGGATTCAATAGAAATATCATAAGAACAGAAGCTCTAATGTTACATTCGACTTCGCGACATTTATTCGAAAACGTAGTTTTTCGCTTTCAAGAACATTTTTAAGTACACAAAATGATAAGCAGTGGTTTTCAAGCCATGAACTATTGTATAAATGGGATAAATAAATAACGAGTCCAATTTCAACGTAAATAAAGTACGTAGTCTCTAAATGAGAGATGTGAAAAAATAGATTTCGCTCAATTACTTTTGAAGTTGTCTGCCTGATTAATCGGCACTTTTCTTTCGTCTAACAAAACGATTGTACCAGATAAAATGACTCGACGAACATACAACTGACCGTGAAATGGACCGAAAATGGTAATTATAGAAGATGAAAATTTTAATATTAACAGATGATTTCAAGGTGTAATTGTTACGAGCAATTGATAATTTAGATTTTTAACGTCTGTGATCTTGTAGGTTTTCTTCTCGCTGCCAACCGTCGTTGTCGTCGGGAGTCATCCATTCGTGTTCAATAATGCTATCGTATTACACAGCAGGCCACAAGTAAGGGAACCGGTTCGTTCGTAACTTTACATGCTCGAATATCGAGAGTTGTAATTTTCTCGTTGAAAATTTATTTTATTTCCAGACAAAAATTGATGATGAATCGCGAGGGAATACCGTTGCTCTCGAAAGACGTTAATTCTGGTTTATCATTGCTTTTCGCGACATTGTGCATCGTCGATATTTTCGGTGTATTTCCCATAATTGCTTTACCTCGTGCAATTGTACAATGCGGTGAGTTTATGCAATTCATCGTGGGCGTTTATGTCACTTATTGATGGGAGAATATGCTGTGAAAAATGTGCAAGTTTGAACTTTTATAATTGATATATATAATTGTTTTTCAGGATTACTCGGCATTCCCCTCGTTCTCGTTGTTTTTGGTCTTCAGATTTACACGGCGGCTCTTTTAGGAAAATCGTGGACCATAGCGAACAGCATAGATCCTCAGATATCTCGGAAAAATCGGTGTGTAATTAAATGTACAATTTTTATCATAAAAAAGAAAGTGAGAGAATTGATTGAAGCAATGATTTACGAGATTAGTTTGAAAGAATGAAAATATACTGGTGTATAGAATTTTTTCTTCGCATAGATTCTCTCGAATTTAATGAAACAATAAGAATAATGAGTCTGAAAATAAAGATAAAATATTAGAGTGTACTAATTTATTTTATTTTTTGCAGATATCCTCTGGCAGCAGTAACGGAATTGACTCTTGGTCCGCGTGCACGAAATTGCGTAAACGTTCTGCTCGATCTCACGGTTTTTGGCTGCGGAATTCCCAATTTGTTGGTCGGTGAGTAAAATATTCGAGAATGGCGAGATCTAATGAAGATTTTGAATTTTCTCTTAACGACGGGGTAGGGTTTTAAAGGCGAAAAAAAAGCATATTATTTATGATTTTTTTGCGGCGACATGAGTAATATAATTTTATTAAATAGAAATACATATTATTGTACAACTATTGAAGTATCTCAGAAAAAAATTTCAATGAAAAATATTGATAAATAAGCCGGTGACGTTGAATCTCGAGAGGCGCCTTGAAAAAAAGTGGTTTGGCGGTGAACATTATAACTCGTTACCGGATCATTCGAAACAAAAAAATTGATATGCATTTTAAAGGTGATGTATTTCTCGAGGTAATCAGGAAGAGTTTTTTTTTTTTTTTTTTTTTTTTTCTATTTTTTGCCGCACTTGGAAGTGAAAAACGCAATTTTAGCTCAAAAAATCGCGCTTAATTTGTTATTAAAAAATTAAAAAAAAAAAACTCCTGATTACCTGTTGATTTATGTGAAGAAGTAATGTTAACATTTTCAAAAGGATCGGTTCAGTAGATTTTGAGTTCTAATGTTCACAAACTTCAAAAATGACGTTTTCGGGAAAATCGATTTAAAGTTTTCAGGAATCAGGTACCACGGCCGGTCATTTGAAACGCTGTAACTCCGTTAATTTTACTCCGATTGACTTAAAATTTATACACAATATTCTCGATATATTGTTCATTCAGAAAAAAAATGAAAAAAAAATAATTTTGAAACCCTACCCCTACCCCCCCTTTAAGATAGTAGTCTGGTAACTTAAGCCGATTTTCATGTCTTTTTTCGAGGGCGTTTTTTTGTAGGAAATTAAAAATGAATCGTTTTGGATATTAAGAATGTTTTTATTTACATATTAAAGATACAAGAAAACCATTTTTTGAAAAAATTTAATAGTTTATTATTATTATTATTATTGATCGAAGTTGGCACCTCGAAAAAAAAAGCGCGTGGGTGGCCCCGGTGATTTTGGCTCTTGATGTTATCTGAAATAAAAAATTCTTGATAATTCTTAATCTATAGACATGTCATTCTGGTCGGAACTACTGAAGTTTAATTTCATGGATAAATAACAAAATAGCGGACTTTGGAAAAAAAAAGTCCTTTTATTTTAGCAAATAAATTTTGTTATTTATTCATGAAATTTAACTTCAATAGTTCCGACCAGAATGACATGTCTATAGATTAAGAATTATCAAGAATTTATTATTTCAGATAACATCAAGAGCCAAAATCACATTTTTCGAGGTGCCAACTTCGATCAATAATGATAATACCAGTAAACTTTTAAGTTTTTTCAAAAAAAATTTTTTTTGTATCTTTAATATGTAAATAAAAACATCCTAAGTATCCAAAACGATTCATTTTTATTTTCCTACAAAAAAACGCCCTCCAAAAAAGACATGAAATCCGGCTTAAGTTACCGGATTACTACCTTAAATATCCATATTTCAATCGAATTTTCGGAACATTGATGAGCCGTAAAAACTTTTCAGCGTCGCAGAATTTGCAGATTTTCGGCCTTAAGATATCGTCCAACAGCTTCGATCTCTCCTTCTGCTACTGGCTGCTGGTTGTCGGTGTTTTTCTCTGTCCTCTTATGTGGCTGGGAAGTCCTCGGGACATGAAGTAAGGAAACATCAGAATAATTTATGAAATGGGTAAAAGTATATTGTTTCAAAACTGTTTTTAAAGAAATTAATTTTGTTTAACAGATGGCTGGCATTTTGTTCTTGCGGTGTTGTTATTCTTACGGCTTTGCTGATCTGGTGGTGCATCGTAATGGACGATAGAATCTTAAATCCGCTACCGGTACCGACCTCACCAACGTGGGACAAATTTATTTCTGGGTCATTATTACTTTTTGTCAGGATCTACTTTTAATTATTTTTTTCAATTTTGTGAAGCATTATTTAAACATAATGAAGTTTCTTTTTTTTGCTCACAGTTATGGAATGCTGGCTTTTCAGTTTGACGTGCATCCAACGTTGATGACCGTGCAGGTAGACATGCGACAACCTCGGGACATCAACAAGGCTGTTATACTCTCGTTTCTGAGTTTGTCGAAATTTTACATAATCAAAATTTTAACCGATCGCAATTGTTCTCGTACTGTTTGTTGGATTGCTAATTCTTACTTTATTTGTATTACAGTTAGCGGTTCTTTTTTCGCCATCACAGCCGGTCTCGCGGCATGGCGATACGGTGGAAGCACGACAGCGAATATTCTTCAAGTAGTGGGCTCCGGTTATGTTATTAGAGCTGCAATTTTACTCGCTGCTCTTCAGTTATGTTTCTCCAGTGCCATTGGTCATTCGGCTCTGTTTCAACATTTGGAGGATCGAATGCGCGTTCATAGATGTGAATATTCCGAGATATGTGTTTCGATATACACATTAGGGCGATTTATTTATTTTTTCGACTATTATTTTTTTTTCAGTCCCCATCCGAAATTTTGTTGGATATGTCGATAAAGAAATTCCTTGAAAGTTACAGCCCTCAATATTAATTCTAAGTACTTTCCCAAAGCGCGAGAAGATTTTCCATCTAAAATACACGTAAATCGA
Organism: Oxytorus armatus; assembly: GCA_958009045.1. Taxonomy (NCBI): domain Eukaryota; kingdom Metazoa; phylum Arthropoda; class Insecta; order Hymenoptera; family Ichneumonidae; genus Oxytorus; species Oxytorus armatus. The sequence goes on from OY253744.1 coordinate 1,400,659, forward strand.
TTTTTTTTTTTTTTTTTCAAATTTCTATAACTCAGCCGCATTTTATGCTATCATATTGTTCTTGGTTTCGATTTACTCAGAATAAAACAATCTAAAAAAGTGCCGATTGAGGCGAATTGAGTGTAAATTGTACTGGTGAGTTAGTACGAGTCACTGAAGTTGATTTTTACCCAAAATTCTCGTTTTTTCGCTGTTATCTCCGAAACAATTAACTTTACGAAAAAAATGTAAATGAAAAATTTGTTGGAAATTTAATTGCCTACAAAAAAGGTCCTATCGACCCAATTGCTTAGATTAATATTTCTTGAGATATTGAACTTTAACTTATGAGTAGTATAAAATTTATAAAATACGAAATATTAAATATTTAAAAAAATAAAAAATACAAAAAGTTCAATATCTCAAGAAATATTAATCTAAGCAATTGGGTCGATAGGACCTTTTTTGTAGGAAATTAAATTTCCAACAAATTTTTCATCTACATTTTTTTCGTAAAGTTAATTGTTTCGGAGATAACAGCAAAAAACGAGAATTTTGGGTAAAAATCAACTTCAGTGACCCGTACCAACTCACCACTACAATTTACACTTTCGCCGCAAAAGGCACTTTTTTAGATTGTTTTATTCCGAGTAAATCGAAACTAAGAACAGTATGATAGCATAAAATGCGGCTGAGTGATAGAAATTTGAAAAAAAAAGGGAATTCGATTTACTTGTATTTTAGATGGAAAATCTTCTCACACTTTGGGAAAGTAACTTTTATAGTAAAACTTTTATACTACTCATAAGTTAAAGTTCAATATCTCAAGAAATATTGATCTAAGCAATTGAGTCGATAGAACCTTTTTTGTAGGAAATTAAATTTCGAACAAATTTTTCGTTTACATTTTTTTCGTAAAGTTAATTGTTTCGAAGATAACAGCGAAAAAACGAGAATTTTGGGTAAAAATCAACTTTAGTGACCCGTACCAACTCACCAGTACAATTTACACTTTCGCCGCAAAAGGCACTTTTTTAGATTGTTTTATTCCGAGTAAATCGAAACCAAGAACAGTATGATAGCCTAAAATGTGGCTGAGTGATAGAAATTTGAAAAAAAAAAAAGGAATTCGATTTACGTGTATTTTAGATGGAAAATCTTCTCACGCTTTGGGAAAGTACTTAGAATTAATATTAAGGGCTGTAACTGTCAGGGAATTTCTTTTTCGACATATCCAACAAAATTTCGGGTGGGGAGTGAAAAAAAAAATCGCCCTAATACACATATTATATTCAGTTGCACTACTTTATAATAAAGTAATACAAAATGATTAAAAATTATTTGCAGCTTTCGGTTGGAAACGTTGCGCGATGAGATCAGCCGTGGTATTTCTCGGTGTGGCAATTGGCGAGTCTGTTCCACGTTTTGACATCGTAATGTCACTGATCGGTGGCACATTAACGGGTCCTCTCGTGTTCGTTCTTCCACCATTGATGTACGCTCGCGCGAGAGCTCTAAAAGTCGAGCGAGCCTCGCGTCCCGCCGATCACGGGGTAATCTCGCCGTCGGAACGTTTCTCAGGAACGGAAATGTCGAACGATCCGCGAATTCACTCGCAATCGGTATATTACGGTTTTATCGACGACAACGTTAATCGCAATCGTTACTCGTACGTTTATTACGACGACGATTCGCTCGACGGTTTATTGAGTGACTTCGATGAGGATACTACCTCCGAGGAAGCAGGAAAAATGGTCGAAGATCTGAGACTAAGAAATATCGATGTACCACGTCCTGTACTCGTCGAATCTGCTCAGCCCGAAAAAAAACATCGATTTACAATCGTCAGACCATCTCAAGTTTCGACCGACGATAATGCGAATGTTGATCTTGATCGGCTGATCGATTGGTTCGGATATTTCATCGTTGCTCTAGGTGTTCTTATTACCATATCATCGACGTACATTAATATCAAAAATACAATTAGATTCGTTAATTTTACACCGCCGTGCATTATCAACGCGACGATAGCCTCCAATGTACAGAGTTTAGTATAATGATTATCTTCTATGAGCGCAAAAAGATAACAAAAAAAAATTCTATTTGTTTAGATTGCAACGAAAATCCCGCTATCGAATCATGTCATTCCTCTATTGGGATTTTCGATAATATTTCGTCTTTTCTCGCGGCAAGTTGAATGTTATTTTCGATTAGTAAATTTTCTCCTTATATGTTTTACATCCTTCGAAAAGCACAAGTTGCGAGACTGTTTTCTATAATTTATTGCCAAAGTCTTTAGTGATCATCGTCATAATGTTTTTTACCGTTTTGGAGAATCAATAAAGCTTTTTGTGATAATTATTTGGTATTGAATATTTGTTCTTCTCCAATTGACGTTTTACCCAGTATCGTGTGACAAAAGAATTGCTCATTAGTTGCGCACGTGTCGCGTTTTTGCACATTAGCATTGTCATTATATTTTTTGGTATTAAAATGGAAAGAAAATTCCGAAAACTGAGCAGTTTCGTTCAAACTACGAAATTCCATCGTTCCAAAGACGATTATTGTTCTTGTAGGACAAAAAATATTGATACCTTGCGAGGTGTCGGCGACGAGATGAAAAATCATAAATTGTATGAGAAAATTGTGAATGACGAGAATCATCAGATTATTGAAGAAAATACACACACGAAGAATGAGAATAGTTTACCAAATGCTTGTTTCTGCGATGAAAATTCGGTTGATATAACCGTGTCAAAGAAGCATTTGATGGCGTGCGGAGCTCAAAGGAGACTTCGAGAATTGCTCGAATTGAGTATAGAAGATGATAACTTACCAAAGTTAATCGATTCGAGCACACAATCGAGTCCGGTCGCAATGAAGGTGGTGGGACCGTCGCCAACTGAAGAACGATTACCGTCCATGAAATTGAAAAACGGAAGTGCCAAAGTCACGAAAAGAAGAGAATCAATCGCGATAAGCAAAAAGAAAAAATTGTTCGAGCTAAAAAACTTGAAAAGATATTGTATAAATGCAGATTGCTTGAAGATACGTCGAAGAACGAGAATTTGTGACTGCGATCATGCTCCGAACGTTTATACTTATGTGATAACGGAATGTAGACAAGGAAATTATCATTAGAGCTATCACATGATATAAATGACTCTATTATTGTCGACTTATCCGTTAACTAATAGGTTGTTGATGAAGCTGAGGCCAAAACTTTCGCTCAGAGAGAAAAAATTCCATAAAGATGAGAAGAAATAAAACAAAATAATTTCTTTCGTTTAATCTATCCATAGATGGAACAAAGGAACGTTTATCAGTACCTAAACACAAAATTCGTCAAATTTCGGACCTCAATTTCAAATACACACACAAAACAATGAATGAATCAAAACTAAAACTTAAAAACTCATTACAAATTGACGAAAGTGAATCTCCATTAGTTGCTATGGTACCGTGGAAATCAAGAGAAATTCAAGTTTATCCTGAAAACTCTACAAAAATAAATCGACCAAACGAGACATTCGAGCAATTTGTGATAAGAGAATTGCTGGCGGAACGTCGTGAGATGTATAATTTCATGATAAAAATTAAAGATTTCTTACAAGAAAACGTTGATGGAAAAATGAACGTTCCACCGCGCGAGGATCAAAGATCGACAAAGAAAACGATTAAGAACGATGATGTCAGACGTTGTGAGAGTGCATTGGGATGTGAAGAAACTTCTTGCTCAGACAGATCGGTCAAAAAGTTCTGCAACCGTCGTACACTTTTTATTCGATGGTACTCAAATAAAAAGAAGAAAAAAGCTGAAACAACATGAATTAGGTGCATTTTTTTCTTTCATTATACCGTAACAAACATATTTAGTTAGAGTACACTTATAGCTTCAAAGGAATTTGTGGCAATATGTACGTTCAATATTGTTCCGATATATGCATAAAGTTCCTGCAATAGCGGGCGATTATGCTTTTATTTTATTTATTAAACGTAAACAGCATATTAGGCGAAAATATTCAATACTCCGTGTCTATGCGTCTGTGAAGAAACACTGACTTATACGGTTAACAGTGGATGACTATACAGTTTATTTTTTCCCAGGAAAAAAAAAAATATATATATATTCGCCTCGCATATAACGTAATAATTATTTTACATTTTAAAGTTCAAGCTCTCCTCCGTGCAATTTAATCAGTCATTTAACATCGGAGGCTTCTTTCATAGGCGCGTACGAAAGAAAAAATATATCCGGGTCAATTGAACTCTATTGATAATAAAACAATAGTAACAGATCTTGAGTACAAAAAAAATTGTCTTTTCGACATAATAAAGAATTTAACGAGTACGTAGGACTTTCATTATATCCTCCAGGGTAAATGTGCGAATGTAAACGAAAAAAAAAATGATAATTTCGCCAATGGACTCCCGGCGCTTTCTATTGCGAGGTTTTATCAATTACTTAACGAAAGTTTTAACGAACTTAATGATTCTCGTTTTATCGAGAAAAAAAAAAACCCAAACATGTAAAATGATGCAATAATGCATTATGCCCACAATTGCTTCACTTTTTTTTAGTCTCTGACGCAAGTAGATTATGTCGATTATGTAATAAGTTGAAAAAAAAAACGAAAAAAAAAAAAGATAATTTTGCCAATGAACTCCCGGCGCTTTCTATTGCGGGATTTTATCAATTACTTAACGAAAGTTTTAACGAACTTAATGATTCTCGTTTTATCGAGAAAAAAAACCCAAACATGTAAAATGATGCAATAATGCATTATGCCCACAATTGCTTCACTTTTTTTTAGTCTCTGACGCAAGTAGATTATGTCGATTATGTAATAAGTTGAAAAAAAAAAGAGAAAAATTTCTTTCTTTTTCATACATTAATCGTGGCTTTCCTGGGTCGTATCTCCGTTGTTGTTATCGTTGGGTTGATTAGTGGTATTTTGAAACCACATCATCCAATTGCTGATATAATGACCACCCAACTGATTAATCTGCGTATTGTTCATGGCTTCTTGAAAAATTTTCACAGTCTGTAATTCAGTGAGATCTCTTATCTGACCGGTTCCACCATGCATTCTCACTTCTCTCTTTCTAAGAGCATCCTTTACTAACCTTTGGCGACGTTCCTCGTCGCTCTCAATAGCCGATCTCGTGAATCTCATTTCCCTCGCTCTCATCGCGTCTTTTTGCAATCTCTCTTGTCTCTGTTCCTCGGTCTCCTTTGCGTACTGATTCGATCGGGATTCTCGTCTCTTCGATGATTCACGATTCAAACGTTCGCGCCTCTCCTCGGGCGTCTCGTTAGCGTATATCTTGAGTCTTTTGACTCGACGCCGTTCGGCCTCGCGATCCAACCGTTTTCTTCTCTCGTCCGGTGTCTCGTTGTACATTCGGTATTCGCGTTTTCTCGCAGCCTCGTTATCGAGCCTCTTTCTACGCTGTTCCGGTGTCTCGTAATACATTCTCAATTCACGACGTTTTGCCGCTTCTCTCGCCAATCTATCGACTCTCTCCTCGTCGCTCTCGCGTTCGTACAATTGTTTTCTCTTCTCTCTCATCCACTCAGCGTTTTTTCGCAAACGCGGACGTGACAATGTACTTCCCGTTCCTCTTCTTCTTCTTATTCTTCTTCTTCCTCTTTTCCTTATCTCGTTTTCCTTCGTACCGTTTATCGTCGCGTTGCTCGACGAGTTGTTTTTTGATTTGTCAGCTCCGGCGAAGTTTTCACCGAAATTTTCGTCGCTGTCCTCGAACGACCAATCGGTATTTTCGCTCTCTTCTTTCTTGATACTCAATTCGTCGAGTATATCGCTGGGTATCGAGACGGTCGAGATGTTAATATTTTCCTCGTTTTTTATGAATATCTCGGTCGCTTGATTCATACGCCTGTTTAGATCTTCGTTGAGCAATTCGCTATCCAGAGAGCTCAGGTATATTGACTCCGTCAGTATGTCGCTAGAACCCAAAGCCTCGTGCTGTATGGAATTTAAATTTGGCTCCGAGACGCCAAGCGCTTCGGAGTATATTGAATTTTCATTAAAGAGATTCGTACAGAGTGGCTCCTCCTTTATCTGAGCAGAATTTTCAACGGAGTCTCTGACGATCCAAGCTTCGTCGTCGTTCTTCTCATATTTGCAGGGTATGCTGATAAATTCGATGGCCTCACCACCTATTCGCAGATCAGCCTGAGGTGTTTCCATGTCACCGTGGCACCAGCAGCGGCAGCCTCTGAAATTTCACGATGTTCCGTATTTTTATTATCAATGCTTATAACTTTTTGACTTTAATAATTTAATTTTCTTTAACCATTCTCAATTTCATTTCTCTTAATTTTTTTCCTATCAATCCCTACCTGCACTTCTCTAAGCTGACCTAACTTCCATTGTATTCGCCGACGTCTTTGCGACGCCGTATCGCATTTGTCACGGAAACAGGAAAACTGCGGCAAAACCTGTGTCGATACGGACGGCTTTGTTTTAACTGAGTTTCAGTTGTAGTTACTACATCAGAAACTTAATAAAAATGCCTTCCGCTCAACAGCCCGAGCGCCAGCTAGTTCACGGCTAAGGGATCACTCATCCAAGCAATGACCGTGGCCAAAGTGAAGCCGTGCTTCGCTTGGATGATGTTGTCGGTTTTTTTCCTTTAGAATAAAAGTATCGTCGGTTAACTCCATATTTTTGCACGCACAAAAGATTGAGTTAACCGAGAAGATGAAAAATTCATTATGATAGTGATCTGTTTCATTATACAGATTTGATTCAGTCTCACCGACTGAGACCCAAAATTTATTCGTCAATGTTATTATGAAAGTCCTGAAGGAAAATTCAACATCGATCGAGTATTTATGTGTTGTAAGAAATTGAAAATTTCTTATATTCGAGCGCTATAATTTGGCCGACCAGATAATAATTGAATTGAACGAAAATGAAACGAACCGAGGGTCAGAATCGCCCATCCGCTGAATAAAAGAAGCGATAAAATTGTTAATAATTTATAATGTTACTCCATTGAAACGACAAAAAGGCGACAATAGCGGAATGTAAAGATCATTTCCTCACCTGCTTGTCGTCTGCTACTGTTACAGCTGATTATATATACAAGATGATGGCATCTCGAATTTCGACTACTTTTTAGCCCGGCCCATTATCGCGACGGATATATCACCTTTTTGTTTATACATTTCTTTCGTTCGCAAGTTTCACATTATGAAACCCTACAACGAATTTTGTTTCCCAGTTCCTCGATTGAACCGGCAAAGCGCGACAATTTATCAACGGAATAATTATAATTTGTCACGTACGAACATAAAACCTAGGGGATGTTGACTTGCATACAAAAACCACGGCTCTATTATTAGTTCACGTGAGAAGGAACGTGTCGAGAGTGCGCCACTATCGACGCGCAACTAGCGCGCCTTACATGGTAGGAGCGAAAAGTAGAACTAGAACATCTGGCAAGCTTTTACCCGTTTTACCGACTTATTTAGTCGTAACAGTAGCGCCAGTGCTGCGCTCGATTCGAGGATATACTCGCAGCTCTCGTCGTTTTGTTAAAATATAATCGAATATTAAAAAATTGTTAAACATTTCGTTATTTATGATTATTGTAATTTCCTCGAGGTGTGCGCGTCTCGTGAAAATGACTTGGCGCGATCTTCTAACCGTCGTCGCGTGTCTCGATGAAATTATTTCCATAAAAAATCTTCCGTTTTAAAATTTCCAAAGATTTTCTCTAATAAGTTACAATTCAGTAATTTTTCGTTTTCTTTTTAAGCATAATTCACTTTGATATTTCAGCTATTGGTATTTGTGTTAGGCTGGTTAACGTTCTATCATCAGGGTCACGAATTTGCCAAAAACTTGAAGCTGTACATGATGGAATTGCAATTGAAAATACAAAAGGTAAAATATACTAAATAAACATTGTAAAAATCTTGTTCGTAGAGTCGTAAAATTTTTTGTGAATACCCGAATTAATGAATCTTCAGCCAGTAGGTCAGTATTTATTTATGAAGCGATTTACATCGATAGTTTCAATTTGAACATCCATTTATGTGAAATTGTAGTATCGTAACATTGACCATGCGGCTAGGATCGGGAATCTTGTTACAACAGAAAAATTGAATTTCTTTTCAGACTTACGCTCCGCAAGGTACATCGGACTATTCTTGATGAAAATGGCACTTCATTCGTTTGTAGATGTGTCATCGCTCTCGAAGATAAGGGTACGTCCGTTATCTGACAATTAATTTTTAATTATCAAGTTATTTTTCCGAAGCTTGAACATTATACAATGTTCCAACGAACAAAACTTATTTAATTAAAAATTAATAATTCACGAATAAATTCCTTTCAGCGTCGCGAACAAGCGCAACAAGAATCTGATGACTGTGGGGAATTTTGTGGTATGTTTTTGTCCGATTTGTTGCGACCCGAGGAGGAGACGGTAGCTTCGATAATCGACATCAAATTTCATAATACAAATCACATTTTATCCACTTAATATAAATGAATGTAAATAAATACATATATATATGTATACATATATAAACGATTTGTAAATGAATCATTGGAATAACTTTTTTTTTTTTCATCTCGAAATATTCGTCTTTGATCTACTATACCGACCGACTATTTATTTTCATGTCCACTCTTCATTCAAATAGCGCGCCACGGCTGGATGTATATCTTTTTAGTTTCAACTCTAAGGAACGTGCATAGGTAGCGCTACAAACAGTGGCTGCGATGCTTAACATGGGAGTTTCCACCACCTGATAAAACCGTAATGTGCTCGGCCACATACGTAGCGCAATTTACCGAGAGTTACCGGTGGTTAATGATTACCGATGAGTCGCCGCCGCAAATCGCAACGGAAGATCCTGAAACTACTGAATACCGAAGGCTCAGGAATGAAAAAGAGTGATAAACTATAAATAAACAGGGGAATAATAAATGCACGCAGCACAGATGCGACATTGGTGGGAGGAACTATAGAGGCTAGCGCAGAAATATGAAATGTCACATTATATAATTATATATATTGACAACACATTTGTCGTTAATATCATTTTTAGATTGTGGAATAAATGATATTCCCGCCTTTTTTTAACGCTTCTGGCGTGACATCTATCGGGCAGTTTTGGAATCTAAATCCCCCACCCAGCAGAGTACAGTGGCCGCAACCGCCAGCGCCAGAGAATAAACACAATTTTTGACACACACGACGACGACGAATAATCAAACAAATTGTTGTTGTTTGTGAATGTTAAATTAACGCGGCGACGGGAGTTATGTCGTATATGTGAACAAACAAACACGTTCAAAATGTTGATTTACGACGTTTTGCACAAAGAAAAAGTTTATCGGAGCGTGGCTAACGATCTTCGAAATTTGGGGGTTAAACATCGTTTAAAGAAGAACGCGACAAAGAGCGAGAAGATTGAGAGAAGTCGCGGCGGCGGTGCCGGTTCGAGAAAAGTTTTCAAAGTTTCGTTGTCCCGTCAGCCACTCGATGTTGTAAATTTGTCGTCCGGCGCTACCGTACAAGTTCCCGCATTCGTCAGTCAGGCGGCCACCTATCTCGAAAAATTTTTCAATCACGAGGGTCTTTTTCGCAAAGCTGGCTCTCTCGTGAGACAAAAAGAATTGATAGGGCGTCTCGATGCTGGCGCAACACTGGGAGATAAAAATCATCACGCCATTGACGTTGCCAATTGTCTTAAAACATTTTTTCGCGATCTGCCGGAACCTCTTATACCCTATGTCTATCACGATCTTTTTGTGCGTTGTCTCGTATTGCGCTCTCGCAGGGTCGAAGCACTTTTGCTCGCTTGCATTCTTTTGCCTCCTCATCATCTCAATACGCTCGCGTTCTTCATGGGTTTTCTCAAGAAAGTCTCTTTTCACGAGAGTCAAAATAAAATGAGCGTCGACAACTTGGCAACTGTAATTGGTCCCAATATTATGCCCCTTCAAGATACCACAATGTCGGCCGTACAATCGAGGCTCGATGCTCATTTGGTTATAGTCAAGGTATATTAAAGAAAAGACAAGTTGATATTTCAACGACTAAGTAAGCGAAATCAAAAATTTACTGTTTTAGATTTTGATAGAAAATGCCAAAGACATCGGTGTTCTTCCTGAACACATATCAGAGGCTGTTGCGACTCCGGTTAGCGGCGGTGTTGAGCCTGAATTTAATAGTTCTAATTCTATCTCTCGTACACGAAACAAAAAGAAGAAACATCGTAGTGGCAGCCTCACGAGTGAGTTAGTTTCATTCGCATTGTTTTTTCTCATCGATTGACCATTTGCTGAAAACCCATAAAAAACTGGAAATATCTTAGAATAGATATTCTTTATATTATATTTGTATGTCTCCGGAGCTTGGTCACGCTCGTATTCTATTTTATGAGTACAAGATGAGAAAAATAGAGGAAGGACCGAAATTACGATTTTTAAATCATAATATACATTTTTATTTTTTGTTTTCGCAGGAATGTTTAACGGTCTAAGAAAAATGGTAGGAAAGAGCGGTTCGCCCGGTGAAGCTGAACAACCAAACGATCAATTGGTACTGGCGCAATTGGATCCCATGCACACACCATCGATAATTATCGGTAAAAAACGAAAAGTCGTCGAACCTGTTGGCCCAGTTAGCGCAAAGAAGAAGTAAGTACGACGCTGACACTTGCAGCAGTCTCAATTGGATTTGAAATTTTCCTTTGTATCGTTGTTTTTTTTATCGATTCGCACACCTTTTGCAGACGAGATATATTGGATGCAATGCCCAAACGCACAAATCACCATTCCCAACCTTTGCTCGCATCTCCAGTCTGTAGCAATCCAAAGTACGTAATTGGCTTTTTTTTATTTTACTCCTTCTCTAAAACACCTTTTTTCATCTTCAATTACCTGGCGCACTGACTTTCGGAATCGTTTTTTTTTTTTTTTTCAATTTTTTAAATTATTGACAATTGTATTTTTTGGTTCTTTATTAAAAAAATCTCGTGTAATACAGCCCGGTTAGGCGAGAGACAAGTCCGATAAACGGCTCGAAGGTCCGGAAATACTTAACGCAAAAAGTTCATTCGGAAATGTAAGAATTTAATATACTTACGGGTGCGAGGATTATTCTCACTTTTTTTAAATTACAAATGTTTTGTTTTTATTCTAATACAGGCGAGTATTTGAAAAAGTCGAAAAACCGAAAAAACTCAGGCTGAGCTTGGATCGTTTCGTGTCACGAAGCAAACAGGTATGTCGATCGTGACGCTAAATAAAAATTTAATAACGATAAAATATTTCGCTCGCGTAATGTAACGATTTTCGAAATTTCAGAAAGTCGCCAACAACGAGACTACCGAATCACGCAAAGTAGAACCCTACAGTCCTTGTATCGAGAGACGTTGGAGCTCGGCGAGCGGTGCATCAACGAGGGAAAAAAATAAAAATGAGGAGGAAGAATCCGAGATTGATGAAGAACCGTTAATGAGGAAGGAAACGACGAGTCTCGTGAGCGATGATTACGATCGTATATTCATGGATGCCGACGTAAATCTCTCGGACGACTGTAACGAACGAATGAATCAACGGCGGATCAGATCGACGCCGGAAAATAATAATAATATTAATCATCGTCGTCGTCGTGGTAGTGGCGGTGACGGCGGCAGTAATTCCCGACGATCACTGGACGCGACCATTTTGGCGGAAACAACGAGAGAACGTACGGACCATTCGACCAACGAGGAATACGTAAGAATACCAAAGAGCGAATACGAGGAAATAAAGAGCAGAGTATCCGCCATTGAATCGCGTATATCCCAAGAATTCGGTAGCATAGCCAATGAAACCGACGATATTAGAACGAAAATTTCGGCGAGCAATGTACAGAGCGAGTACGAGAAGACGCTCGGTGAGGCGAGTATCGAGAGCACGATAACGGCCGATAATTTGGCGAAGAGACTCGGGAAAGAGTTGAAAATTCGTCGTTCGAGCGAGCACAAGATCATAAGATCACCGAGTGCTCGTAAAATCGGTATTTTACGAAGGAGATCCCAAGAAAAAGTGTCATCGAGACGCGTCAGTCGAAACGCCTCCTGGCACATGAGAACGAATTCGCAGCGAAGCGGCGGCGGTAATGACGAAAAAAATAAAAATAATTCGATCGATCGATCGAACAGCGTCATTTATAAAACGCCGAATAAGAGCGCTCGGAATAATGATTATTATCATCATAATGACGGGGCACAACACGTTGGAGGATCCGTCGATTCACTCTGCAGCGACGAAACAAACGCGAGATTGAATTATCTTCAAGAACAGTTGCACACACTGATAACTCACACCGCCGAGCACACTCGCGGTTCTTTCAGCGACGACGAGGCCGAACCCGTTGACGACGATAACACCGTGGCGAAAAATGTACGTCGCGCCTCGTCGTTTCACGGCAACGAGCTCATCGATAATTCTCGATACTTCAATAATCGCGTGAAAGAATTGAAGAAAAGCAATAGCCAGCAAAACGTTTATCTCATCGGCAAGACGAATCTCCGATTGAACGAGACGTCGAGTAAACCAGTCGGTAAGTCGATAACAACTGTCTCGTGGAAAGATGCTGCTGGTTATTTCAAATCGGACATTCCCGCTAATTTAAACACGCCCGTCCAACAAACCGGAAGAGCGTCGGTCGCGAAATTACGAACGCAGAACGCCGGTATGGTACTGGCCAAAGCGAAATTGTTCGACGAGAACGAGACGCGGATCGAGATGATCAAACAAACTTCCAAGATGCCGAGATTGCGAGAATCGAAGAATCTCGAGAACGAGGTATCGAGACGAGACGGTTCGTCGACGAGAAAAAAACCGAGTCCGAAGCGAAAGAATAACGCGAGAATGAGATCGTCGTCGGCTTCGTCGTCGCCAGTGACTAATTGCTCGTCTCTTATAAAAATGGAATTAACGATCTTACCGTCGCACGACAATAACTCACGTCAAACGGAAAAACGTCCGAGTCGTCGTGGTTCCCATAAATTCGAGCAGCGCGAAAATCATGAAATTTCACGTGCAAACGGAAAAGATGGCGATAATCGCGAGCAACTATTCAAATCTTCGGTCAATCAAAGTTTTCCGATTGGCACGATTCTTCAGGATTCCAACGTGAATTGTTGCAATCCCGATTCGAGCTTAACGTGCAAAACACCTCATATAAAACGATCGCTCGCAACTAAAACACCAAAGAGCGCGAGATCGTTGGCCCGCAGACCAATAGTCGCCGCGCGATCAACGCCTCTAAAAGCTGTACCAACGCTCGGCGCAACACCCAAGCGTCAGAGCCCGAGAAATGTTTTGAAAAGTAGGCAACTTAGCAGACCCATCAATTGAATCGTCAATTTTTTCAAGCGTCAAAGGCACGTTCGTTCCTTTTTTTTTGTTTCGCGATCGATACAACGTGGTCCCGTATGAGCGGTACTTTTTTAAACGAACATCAACAACGGACTGTTTTTGATCCATTTTTTTTTTTTCTTAAACTTTCTATACGTAATGAGTAATCCCAAGTCCGGTGCGCGGTCCGTTTGACAGCATTAGCGATGTTCTTACGCCAAGTCGAATTACCATGGTAATAATATTGGATTTACTCCTTTTCTGCGATTTTTTTTGTGTTCATCTTCTTTTTTTTATACAATCTTATATTATCGCGTGTGTGTGCGGGATAAATGCAGAAACATGAAATATTCTACGCTCATCGTATTATCTACAGAATAAATTATCACTCGTTTCTCTCCGTATCTTGCGTACCACGTCGTTTTCATTACACTAGATATATATATATATATATATATTTATATACTTTCAAGTATGTCTCTTAAATAAATGACGATTCAGTCTTAAAACGATACGAGTTCAGTTGACTCGTGGAAGCGTCATCACGTCGATTCCGGCGATTTTTCACCAATACAATTTGGACACACGTCACGAACCCTGCAAACGTTCAACGAGTATATGAATTGAAAGAAAAAAAGGCAAAAGAAGTGATTAATGTTGCCGAGTCGAGTTTTATATCGTTTATATTTTACGCGAGCTATAGAAACGAGGGAACAGATGAGAAGTCTAAAGGAGAAAAAAAAAGTCTGTATTACCTACGAAATCTTGGATTTGCTCCAGCGTGAACGGAATGTCTCTGTCTTTGCCATATCGGATGTTTCGGTCTGGCAATGCGCATAAGACGCTCGCAACAAAGACGCGAAACTACCGCTCGACAATCCATTCTCTTGAAAAGTTTTTCGCGCTGAGTCAAGAGCAACGAGGGTGTCCAGATACCTCGAGTACCGGCCGGCGACCAAATCAGTAATTCGGCGCGTGTATCTTCGTCGTCTTCCTCCATATCGTGAGCCAAATACCTTTGTTCAAATATTCTTTGTTATTCATAAAGGGAAACGAAAAAAAAAACCCAAACAACGCTCGAAACTGTCGTTTAGCATATTTGGTGTTGTTGTTGTTTGTTTTTTTTTTCTCTCAAAATTCTTACAGAGCAACGTAAAAGTTGAAACACGTGTATTCCTCAGGAAGAAATGAGGCTCTTAGAAAATACATGAATACCATCGCGACGAGATAGTTGTCGGCTAATTTGTAGCATCTGTCGTATTTAAGAAATTTCGCGAGTTCCTGGTCGTCTGCAAGAGATACATTGTTTATTTATTTAGATTTTTCAGTATTTTTTCAAATTCATTAACAGTAATCAGGTAAAAGGATAGATAATTATGTATGTGTGTGTGTGGGAGGATCCCATGTTAAATCGACAACTTCTATTTTTTTCCTGAAATATATGTATGGGGCATTCCAACTCGAGGAGGCTCATCAGTTTATTCTTGGCCAACTGGTCTATGTATAGTTGATAATGATTTGGTAAATATGGAGCAAAAGGGACCCACTTCCAATTGACTTGCCTTTAATATACGTTGTCTAGGGACCCTTCCTGAACAACTTTTTCCTCTGACACAATTGGGGGTCGTTATTAAAAAGGTATTAACAAATAAAGTTAATAACTCATATAGCTATTTTCCTTATAGCAGCCAGTCCCAATCATCTTGTCCTTCACATGTGTTATTAAGAATACCCCCCTGAGTAACATACCAAAAGTTTTATCCGTCCTCATTGTTTGTTAAAAAGTTATTAACAAAAGAAAATTCATAAATAGAATATGAAATACTTGCATGGTGTCCAGTACACGTATGACCGGAGGGGCTGCGGCCCCCTGCCCCCACCGCATACCAGCCCATAGACAAACCAAAAACAACCCAAAACAACCTCAGTAACCTAAAGAAACAAACAGACAAACTCAACAAACAAATTCAAAACAAACCCAAACCCAATAAACAAACAAATCCAGAACAAGCCCAAACCCAATAAACAAACAAATCCAGAACAAACCCAAACCAAAAAACCCAAACCCAATAAACAAACAAATCCAAAACAAACAAAGAACCCAAATAACCTAAACAAACTAAAAACAACCGAAATAATCCAAACAAACAACCCAACTAAACAACCTAAACGAACAAACCCAACAAATCCAAAATAAACCCAAACCAAAAACCCAAACCCAACAAACCCAACGAATCCAAAATAAACCCAAACCAAAAATCCAAACCAAAAATCCAAACCAAAAACCCAAACCAAAAACCCAAACCAAAAACCCAAACCAAAAACCCAAACCAAAAACCCAAACCAAAAACCCAAACCAAAAACCCAAACCCAATAAACAAACAAATCAAAAACAAAAAAACCCAAACAACCTAAACAACCCAGTGCTATTCACCATACACTAGAACAAGTAGTTCATGTTTGATTTATGAAACTTTTTTTGTTAATAACTTTTTAACATACAATGAGCGACGGATAAAACTTTTTGTATGCTACTCAGGGGTGTATTCGTAACAACAAATGTGAAGGACAAGATGACTAGGACTGGCTGGTATAAGGAAAATAACTATATGAATTATTAACTTTATTTGTTAATAACTTTTTAATAAATAACGACCCCCAATTGTGTCAGAGGAAAAAGTTGTTCAGGAAGGGTCCCTACACAACATATATTAAAGGCAAGTCAATCCCCTTTGCTCCATATTTACCAATGATTTTTCTTCATTTTTGATGCAACAATAATTTGGCACAAGATAAAAATAATTATCCAATGTCCCTAGATAATTGGCAAATGGAAATTAATAAAAAAAACAATCGTAATTCTGTCGTACCGATAATTTTGAAAAAATAATCGACGTTCCATTGTTTTATCGGAATAATGACTTTTCGTCGAGCCACGCGATTCCGCAAATTCTCAGCCTTGTCGCCCCATTCCTTGATCTTCATCATCATCCCGTTTTCCATATTTTCGAATCTACCGTGTTCTTTTTTTTTTTTAACGTCAGAAATATAATTTTCCAAAGCGCGTACGTGCCGTTATATACGTATATTTGTTTTGTTTACGCGCGAGATCAATCGCAAACACACGTTCTGTCACTCAGTTGCTCTCAATTGAAAGAAAGAAGAAAAAAAAAACGGTTTTTCGTGTACAACCGGCGAAAGAGCAAAACGTAACTTGTATTCATAAATTATTTTTGTCTTTTTTGGTAGCGTGTAAATTTGAATTAAAACTCGTGTGAATTGTCGCGCGTTTAGATCAATCTATGTATGTTTCTCTCGGTGATAAACAAGCCGCCATTCAATTTCTTTTGCAATTATGGTAAGGTTTAGAAAAAACAATAGACTCGCGAAAAATTTCGGGTCAAAAGTGTTACGCACGTGGGTGAACTAAAATCAACGAAACGAAATTTAATCGAATTGCGTAATCGCGCAAGGATATTGTCGCGGTCTCTCATTTGCTCCTCCTCCTCACTCTGCTCGGCAAAAGCTTTCGCGTCGCCGCCGAACGGAATACACGTACGTGTCCCACCTCGTTAGTTGGACGAATCACCGTTCAGATAAATTGTGATCCGTCAGCGCGCTACTATCCCGGGCACTGCTTTTTTATAATACTGTACTCTGTACTGTCGCGAGTGGTCGCGAGTGTCATCGGTCAAGCGAGAGACGCGGTTTGTGTACTCTATTAGTACCAATAATAAAACGCATAAGGACATCGTGAACGAGAAGAAGAAAGAAAAACTACAAATAAATATTAAGATATTTAAGGTGGAAAAGCCGCCGATAAGGTTCCCGTGGCGCGCGCGAGAATGAGGGCTGCTGGAATATTGTTGATAAGTTTCACGCTTACGTGTGCCGTTATCAGTAATGCATATTATCAGAAGAAACAGTTCTATCCGTCTGTCGTCTACATAACCAAATCGAATCCCTGTATGACTGTGAGTTTTTCGTTTCACGGTTTCTTCTCTTACTTTATGTATACTTTCAATATTTGTTACATGTAAAACGCACGTTTCTCAAGGTCCTCAAAAAATTATTGCCGCTGAAACAAAATGGAATTGAAGCTTTTGCACGACGAATACGTGTCCAAATTTTTGTATGAATACGTGTTCAGATAGTAAACATGCTGAATGTCGTCAAAAAGTAGCTTTCTGCGTCGAAATAGTTTTTCACCTGGACGCTGAGGCACGATAGTGGTGTCATTACGCTACTCCTGCCTGTCGTGTTGACACAGGAACAAAACGGCAATGAAACGAACTGCTTTCTGCAGACGCAATGTGACATCACCGTGTTGCCAATCCGCTGTTGTTTAACTGGGTGTCTGGGATTCGTCAATTCAATCTCTTGACAAATTTTAGTTTTTATCACCATGAGCAATTTTCATCAATGCATGGCCACGTTATTCGATGGTGCAATTAATTTTTATTTTTCTCAACGGATAGATCTCTGTCCCAAAATATTTCATCGTGCCCAATACTCGATATACATTATTAGTATAAATATTTTTTTGCTCCACAACGACGTTCGCATATAACACTATTTATATTAATGATTTTTTTATTATCATTGTTCAGGTGATATACGTACAGGGATTGATTCTTGTTTTTATCACAAACACATTTCTGAGAAAAATATTCTTTGGTAATCTGCGAGCTGCGGAGCTTGAGGTATAAATCAAAATGTACTTTTTAAGCGTAAAGTCGAAATCCACTCGGCATGCTCTGACAAATTTTTCTCTTATTTCCAGCACTTGGTGGAGAAAGCCTGGTACGCAGTGACCGAAACATGCCTTGCGTTTACAGTCTTCAGAGACGACTTCAGTCCAAAATTTATAGCACTGTTTACACTTTTATTGTTTCTAAAGTCTTTTCACTGGTTAGCAGAGGATCGAGTAGACTATGTGAGCTGTTTTATGCGATTTTCATAAATTTTTCTTTATCCGACTTTCCAGAAATTTTAATGGCTTCTATTGGCATGAACAATTTTTAGATGGAACGAAGTCCAGTGATAACGTGGCTATTTCACCTCCGAGTGAGCACGCTACTGGCTCTGCTCGCTGTGATAAACGCGAATATGATTCAATACGCTTACAACTCGACCCAGGCTAAAGGAGCGTCGGTACAATTGGTTTTTGGGTTTGAATACGCCATACTGTTGACCGTTGTGCTGAATATCATTGTTAAATACGCACTTCACACGGCCGATTTGAGTAGCGAGGGACCCTGGGAAAACAAGCCCGTATTCTTACTCTATACGGAACTCGTCGTTGGATTTTTTAAGGTTCTCTAAAAACAATCTTTTTCTATAAACAGTTTTGTAAAAACGAGGATAAAGATAATAATTAATTTTTTTTTGTTCACTAGGTCATTTTATACGTGTCCTTCGTGGCGATAATGGTAAAAATTTACACGCTACCGTTGTTTGCTTTTCGGCCGATGTACTACAGTATGAGAAATTTCAAAAAAGCCTTCCAAGACATCGTTATGTCGCGAAGAGCTATAAGAAACATGAATACTTTCTATCCGGACGCAACACCCGAAGAGCTCGCGGCCGCGGATAACGTTTGCATAATATGCAGGTAAATTACGAAATACTTTTTTTCCCCACCTCCACATTTTGCTCCAGAGGTTTCGATGATGAATTTTCGCGTTGCAGAGAGGAAATGGTGTCGGCGAGTAAAAAGCTACCGTGCAATCATATATTTCACACGGCGTGTCTGCGCTCGTGGTTTCAACGTCAACAGACTTGTCCCACGTGTAGGCTTAATATTTTGAGGCCAGCGACGGGTAATGCGGAACCAAGAGCGCCAAATCAACCTCAAGGACCAACACCCGCTCCGCAAGCGGCCCAAACGACTAACAATCAGCAGGGTGAGTAAAATCGAATATATTTCGTTTTTCCATTCTCAGTGTATTGAAATAGTTTATAGAAAAGTGCAAAATAAATGATAACAATAAAAAAACGTGTCAACAGACGCTACGGTCCCTCAAATAAGAACTCTCGCCGATCTGAGATCGGCCATAGCTCAAGGACGTCTCCCGTCACCCACGAACGTGCGATTTTTCGCACCGGCTTTTCCTACCGCGGTGCCATTACCACCGGTACCAACGCCACCACCGAATTTGTCGACTCTGAGCGAGGAGGAACTTCGAGCGATGGAGGGTAATTTACGAGAGGCCGTCGAGGCGCGAATACAAACTTTGCAGAGGATTCAACTTTTACTGGACGCAGCGAACGCTATGATGAATCAATATCATACCGCGGCAGCGACCGCCAAGTAAGTTGAACAAATTTAGAAAACAAAAAACCTGAAAAAATCCGAATTTACCTCTGATCATATTTATTTTATTTCATTATCTTAGCATTCAGGTTCCGACCACGTCGGGAATAAGGGTAATACCCGAAACGGGAGGTAAGGACGAGAGTACGACGAGAGTGACAGAACCGCCCGTAGAAAATATCAACGAGTGTACGGCGACTACGTCGACGACGAAAACGGAAACGACGTTATTGAACGACGACGCATCAACGAGATCGGATAGTAGCAGCTTCGACGGCGCGTCATTGCCATCGACGTCGAGAGCCGGCGACGAGACGAACGACGAACAAGCGGTGCTTAGAAAACGAAGATTACAAAAAGAAAACGACGAAAGAAAACAAACAGCAAACGACTAAAAACAAAAAAGGAAAAAAAAAAAAAAAGAAACGCTTTCGTTACGTGATAAAAGTTTATCGAATCGCCGAGAATGCTGATGATATTGTATCCTATCTCCATGTTTTATCGAACGAGAATCAATTATCGCGAAAGATGTTTACGTCGGGCCACTGAAACATTATTGAGATGCCCTCGCAAAGTGATAGAAATTCGATGACTTAATTATGTAACATATGTTTTTTTTTTCCTCATCCAAGCGTGCAAAATCTTTGAGGCGTTATGTGGCGCGCTCGAAATCATAAAACAAAAACCCTATATCGCACACACACATACATACAAACAAACACACACTTTTCTTCAACTCCGCCAAGATTTAATTTCTATCTTGAGTCGTACGAGTGAGAGTATGTGATTGTGATGTTCTAAAGTGAATGATTCTTCCATCGTTTGTTGTACGCGCGACATAGCGATCATAAATGTAGGTAAGAGTAATAATATAAACGCAAGGTAATATATAATTTTGGTCTACGACATGGGACAATCTGAAAGCTGTGTAATTGTGAGGCAAACGCATATTCGGTGGCGTCTTTACGTCCGATGGCGATTTCACACGACACACACACTTGTTATAGTTCCGTGCGCGTTGTGTCGCTTTAAGGAAAAAAAAAGAAGAAAAAAAATACGAGTTCCAGGTAACAAACGACACGTGGAATAAACCTATTTGTCTTATGAAAATTTTATTCGTAAAAATATTGATTGTTGGAGGAACCCAAATGGTAGCGCTTCCCCTCCACAATCTTTTTTATCTTTGAATTACGCAAGCGCGTTTAATCGACGCTGATTCGCAACGTATTCGCCGACATAAAATATGGCGTCTATCATTGAATTTGCTTTATTTTCACGCGGATTTTTAACGCGAATTCTAACAAAGTGCAACGTTAATCGCAATTTGTTGTTAACGAGAAATGCGCACAGCGAAGCGGCTATGAACAATGAAAGTTACGACATTATTATCACCGGCGGTGGTATGATCGGAACAACACTCGCCGTTGCTCTAGGTTAGAAACTCATTTTTTTCTTCTTTACCCAAATGTCAAATAATTACATTTTTTGTATTATTGCACATTTTTAGCCAACAACAGAAGGCTCGCGTCTAAGAGCATACTTTTACTGGAAGGAGGAAAAAAACACGAATATCAGTGCCAGGAGAAATATTCGAATCGAGTGGTAGCTCTGAATCAACAAACGAGAACTTTACTCTCGAGTATCGGAGCTTGGCAGCACATAGAGAAAGCTCGTTATGCTCCCGTTAGAAAGATGCAGGTAAGCTATGTATTTCTATATTGTCGATTATATCTTCTCATATTAAAATTATTTTTTGTTTTGTTCAGTAGGTTTGGGACGCCTGCTCGGACGCCATTATCACATTTAACGAGGATCATCTTGCGGAAGAATTTGCCTACATAGTCGAGAACGACCTTCTTCTCGATGCGGTCAACAAACAATTGCCAAACCATTCTTCGATAAGAGTAATCAATGACGCAAGAGTTCACGATATTTCACTACCAAAAAGACAGGGAGAGGACGCGACTGTCTTTCTAGAGAACGGTGATGAGTTCAGGACAAAACTTTTGGTGAGTCGGAGAACGTTCATAATCAATCGAGTCACGAAAAACGAGAAAGATTTTATATTGGATGATTATTATCATTTTTCGTTGTACAACAGTCCAATTTAAAGTTACAGTGGGTCAAAAAAGTATTCATACACCTTGTTTTTTTGCGATAACTTTATAGACATAAGCGATCGGCAAAGAAAGCCAATTTTATTTAATAGTACATCAGGTACAGAGATAAACTGCAAATGAAGAATTTTTTCCCAGGAATAATAGAAGAATTATGCAAAATAAACGAAAATTTTCGGGCCAAAAAAGTATTCGTACACTCGATATTCACTCACGGACAGTCTGACCTCTGCGTACAATGTAAACGAGTCTTCGTTTACATAATGGTTTTGACCTATTCCATGCGATAGTAGATCTTCAAGCTCTGAACAGACATGATGGCAAAGAAAAGCGAAATATCAATATCCATGCGAGATAGAGCGATTTTTTTTTCGGAAACGCAGTGAAAGTTATCGAAAAATTAGTAAAGAACTAAATCTAAGTTTCGCAACAGTGCAATATATAATAAAAAAATATGAAAGAACAAACAGCACAGAAAATAAGCCACGAACCGGTCGACGAGAGCTCCGGAGTATTGTTACAGAGGCTCCAAAATAACCGTTCACAAGTGCTCGCAGTTTAGCGCATGATGTCGCGTCAACATCGGGGAAGAGCGTGTGTCCCCGGACTATTCAAAACGTTTTGCATTCTGCCCAAATATACGGCGGAACTGCCCGCAAAAAACCATTAATTAATAATATAAATCGAGAAAAACGTTTAGGTTTCGCAAAAACCTACGTAAAAAAATCTATACAATTTTGGAAACGTGTCGTATTCTCGGATGAATCGAAGTTTAACATCTTCGGGTCCGATGAAAAAAAATTCGTCTGGCGGAAACCAAATACCGAGCTCCAGCAGAAATATTTAATACCGACCGTTAAGGCGGAGGAAGCGTCATGGTTTGGGGCTGCATGGGATATTATGGCGTTGATAATCTGGCTTTTATAGACGGTACAATGAATGCCCAGAAGTATGTCGACGTGTTGCGCAGCAATTTGAAAGCGAGTGTAGATAAAATGGGCCTGGATGGAAATTTCTACTTCCAACAAGATAACGACCCGAAACATACTGCCATGAAAACGAGGGAATGGTTAGTCTATAATGTCCGCAAACAATTGATTACACCACCACAATCTCCGGACATCAATCCTATTGAAAATTTATGGCACTTGGTGGATGTAGAAATTAGAAAAAGAAAAATAACAAACAAATCCGATCTCCAAAGAGTGCTTTTAGAAGAATGGACGAAAATAGCAAAAGAAACAACGGAAAAGCTAGTAGAATCCATGCCTAAGAGACTCGAGGCGATAACTGAAGCAAAAGGGATGCGCACCAAATATTAGTTGTAATTAACAACAATGATGATGTAGATTTTCACTATAATCGTAAGTGTATGAATACGTTTTTTTCCCGAAAATTTTCGTTTTTTTGGCATAATTCTTATATTATTCCTGGGAAAAAATTCTCCATTTGCAGTTTATCTCTGCACCTGATGTACTATTCAATAAAATTGGCTTTCTTTGCGTATCGCTTATGTCTATAAAGTTATCGCAAGAAAACAAGGTGTATGAATACTTTTTTGACCCGCTGTAGATCAAATGAAATTGTAAGATAGGCACAATCGATTTCAATATTTTATATTGCATATAGGGTCTACACCATGGTTTTTAGATATACCCCTTTTACGTCGATAAATACCTTTTGGGATTTTTGACATCAAGGTCTATATTGTCATTCGAAAAGTTACATGCCACCCTGTGTATCGATCTCGCGAGCAACACTCTCCACTCTAGTAGTCAATGCATCCAATCGCACGGCAATATTTAACGAGCATCTCTTGAGTTCGGTTGCCAATTCCGTCAATTGCTGATAATTACCGTCGCTCGTCGATGTTACGCTGTACAATCTATTTGGTCGTGCAGTTGTGGCGGTAACGCTGTCGCTCGCTATGGATCTGTTACGAGTTTTTCTCTCGGTTACTAAACGATATACGGCTTTGATCAGTTCGCTGGGCAAACGATTTTCCCTAGGATCATTCGGACGTACGTGAATCGCGCAATAATGCGGTGGTTGAAGGAGAAGTGCTCCCTTTCTGCAAGCTCTTATTATTCTTCTTGGTGCACGATCCAAAAGTTTCGAGAAGAGCATACTTTCCAAGTGTGCAACTAGCTCGGCGCGTCTGACGAGTCTATCGAGACCGGCGCATCTTCGCAATTCCTGAATATCTGAGACGGCAAGACCAACCATCAAATTCGTGAGGATAATCGTGACGAGAACGACGAAAACGAGAAGCATCAGATGAGCCGTTCCCGGATAAAGAATTGGCTCTTTCGGATCGAAAAAGACATCCTCGAACTCCAATTCACCGGACATCATGATAATCGTCTTTAACAGACCGACTATAGGATTTTCGAAGGATTTGTAATTCTTGTGCAAAACACTGAAACCGAACGAGAAACCAACGATGAGACAGGCGTAAGCGCCCAAAAATTTGAAAAAATTCATCGCCACTTGCGTAAACATTTGAACATAGAGGCCGAACATTGGAAATCTACCGATAATCATCATGAGTTCAATCCATACCAAGAGGACACCGAGAGCCGCCGCGTGATGTTGCCAATCGTGATCGGGCGGTTTAACGAGAACCGCGCACGACGCGACGATCACTCCCCACTGTAACCAATTTTCCCAACGTTTCGCATAAATCGAAACGCCATGGGCCATTTGAAAGACCTCTTTGCAAGTGAGCACACACGTAAAAGCTCCAACCGGCCAGACAAACACTTTTGTTAGACCTTTAAGATCGTAAAAAAATGCTACCGCGACGTAACCGGTAAATATCGCGACGAATATCGCGTGAAATACGAGACTGAAGAGAAAGAATTTTCGTATTCTGAGCCATTTGAGATAGAGAAAACTCTCGCAAAGTGGATGCTTGAGAATGTGTCGTTGACCGACTTCGACGAGGCACAACATCAGATCGGTTTCGCCACGTCCACCGGGGACCAACGGCCGAAAATCCAATCTAAGCTCGCAATCAACGTCACCCAATTCGTGATCGTGCAACGTGATTGCCTGATCGAGACGAGCAACGAGACGCGGTATTACCTCCGGTGTTTTACGAATTATAAAGCTCAACGCCGATACACCACCCTTTGTTCTTGCAGTCACGTCGGCGCCTTTGCTCAACAAGAGAATTACAATTGGCGAACTCTCGTTGAGTGCGGCAATGTGAAGCGGTACGTAGCCAAATTTGTCGGGTTTGTTGACTCGAGCTCCTGCCTGAAATACACACGTGGCCACGTTTTTATTTATCGTTTTACCAGCGGTGTTAGTTGAAGTTTGCCGGTTTTACCAGTAGATGTCGCTAGCAATATGTATACATTTCTATTATTTGACATGTATGTCATTTTTTTCTATTGACACTAAACTACAAAAATACGCAAGTCACATTCCGCCAAAATAATAGCGTCATATTTGTTTACCTCAGTGAATATGTCGAGTTTCGTTCCAAGTAAATCGCATTTGCGGCATTCGTTGCTTTTCTTATTTCATCAAAAGAAAAAAGCAGCCGAAGCTCACCGGTTGCTGGTAGAAACTTACGGTGAACATCCTCCAGTGATTAGAACATGTGAGACATGGTTTCGTTAATTTAAAAGTGGACATTTCGATTTGACAGACAATGAACGTCCTGGTGCAGCGAAAAAATTCGAAGACGAGGAATTGCAGGCGTTATTGGATGTTGATTCAATCCAATCGCAACAAAAATTGCCGGAAACACTAAACGTGACTCGAGGAGCAATTTGCCAACGTTTAAAAGCCATGGGAAAGATCCAAAAGTATGGAAAATGGGTGCCACACCAGCTGAACGATAGACAAATGGAAAATCGAAAAACCGTTTGTGAAATGCTGCTTCAACGATTCGAAAGGAAATCTTTTCCGCGTCGAATTGTCACGGGGGACGAAAAGTAGATTTATTTTGAGAACCCGAAGCGAAAAAAAATCATGGCTTTCACCTGGTGAAGCCGGCCCATCGACTGCGAGGCCAAATCGCTTTGGCCGTAAGACAACGCTCTGTGTTTGGTGGGACCAGCGTGGTGTGGTGTACTGCGAGTTGTTAAAACCTGGTGAAACGGTGAACGAGGATCGCTACCGACAACAAATGATCAATTTGAATTGTGCGTTGATCGAAAAACGGCCGGAATGGACCCGAAGACGTGGCAAAGTTATCTTGCAACGTGACAACGCGCCGTCTCATACCGCTAAACCGGCGAAAGACACATTGAAAACACTTAATTGGGAAATATTATCACACCCGCCGTACTCTCCAGACCTCGCCCCGTCCGACTATCACCTTTTCGCATCGATGGGACACTCCCTTGCGGAGCGGTGCTTCGCTAATTTTGAATAAGTCGAAAAATCGCTCGTCGAATGGTTTACCTCGAAAGAGAAAAAGTTTTTTTCGGATGGTATCCATAATTTGCCTGAGAGATGGGCGAAATGTGTAGAAACCAATGGTCAATACTTTGAATAAAATAATTTTCAGATTCCTCTGAAAATTAAGTGTTTTCTTTAGCGAGAAAAACCGGCAAATTTCAACTAACACCCCTGGTAGGTTTTAATTCGTGGCCATGAATTAACAAACCTGAATGAGCATTCTGATCAGTTCGCCACCGCCATCACCGACTCCCTTGGCCACTGCCGTATGAAGAGGCCCACGTCCATCGTTATCCTCGGCGTTTACATTCCCGCCTGATCGTATCAGATGCTCGAGGGTCTCGGCCGATTGAGCCAGAGCCGCGAGATGCATAGCTGTTCGGCCACGAGAATCTTTGGCGTCCGACGGAGCACCGGCAGCGAGCAACAATTCTGTACAACGCGGGTTTGCTTCCTCGGCGGCCAGATGCAACGGAGTCGATCTCGCGCTTCCGCACTGAACTCTAACGTCAGCACCGTGACTCAGGAGTAACGTTACGCTCGCCGTTGCACCGAGACCGGCCGCAACGTGCAACGGTGTTTCCGTGTAAACTTGAGGATTGTTCGGACACGCGCCAGCTTCGAGAAGAATTTTCACGCATTCCGAGACGTCGCTAAGCACGGCATAGTGCAAGGGAGTACGTCCCGGAAGACCGGCGTCGATATTCGCACCGGATTTAATGAGATATCTCATCGAGACGACATCGCCTATCGCCGCTGTGCAATGAAGAGCCGTGTGCTCTTTCGCGTTGTCCCAATCGTTCGGATCGGTTCCGCGGTGCTTCAATAGCTCCTCGATGATTTTCGACGAACCCGAACACGCGGCCAGATGCAACGGAGTTCTGAAACAAGCGCGAACAACCGAGATTAGTCAATTTTTCTTCGAACAAATTCGTTGATAGGTATTAGTGCTTGAACTTCTCCGGGTATCCGGATACCCGAGTAATTCGGGTTTCGCGGATCCGACGCTTCAAATCCGTACACCTCGATATCTCGATAAAATCCGGGTAATAACGGATTCGGGTACACGGATAGTTTCGGGGTATCCGGGTAACCGCGGTACTCGGATAATAACGGATAATATCGGGCAATTACCGCCGATAATTGATGCCGAAAATGCTGAAAAAAAATTGTTCAATTTACGCAATTTGTGAGGCACGCGTGGATGTTGCCAAGAACAATGTTTGCGAAGTACATTTATAAGACGAATAATAAATCATTACCGGAAGATTGAGAAACTGGGATTATATCGGTGTTCATGTCCGATCATTTGGTTGACCATTTTTTATTTTTATCGATTGATATCAATATTAAACAAATTAGATTATCATTATAACGAAGATTCTTGGAAAGAATCTTGCAGGCGTATTTACTTTTATTACCAAACTATTTCTTTACTTTAATTCACATCCGACAAAAACTGCAATTTCAATAGAACATTCTTGTGTAGATTAAAAAAGCAATGACATAATCTTCTATACAATGTTAGGGAAACACATGATCATTTCATAAGAACTTAATCAACATTGACCCGCACTATTTGCATCTTTAATATTATTTTTTCATCACGATTTATTATTGTTTAATAAATATCCTTAGTTTCTGAAATGTATATTTGCTTTATGGGCGTGTGTGCAGTTTTTAGGAACTTTAGAGTTGGAGAGAAAATATAGAATGTGAAGAAGCGGATCTCGGCTATTCTTAATATGCGCAGGCAAGAAATTGTGATCGTAACGGCGGATTCTAAAAAATTGTGGGAGTCACATGTAAAATGTTTTCCCGAGTAAATACACAATTATTATAAATTGGAAAACCGTGACGTTTGATTCGTCAACACTAAGTTTTCATTTTTACCGTAGTTTTGCACAATTTCTTTGAACAGAGCAAATTTGATGCAAGTTATTTTCCAATTTTTTTTCAATCGCAACTATTAACGCCCTATATTTCGGCTTATTTGATGACCAGACTAATACAATATCATTATTTTTTTTACGCCGGCGGTCCCATTTGAGCCTGTACGCGAAAAATCGGGTAATTACCCGACATTATTCGTTATTACCCGGTTACCCGGATCCGTGATTATTCGGATATCCGGATACCCGGGTACTCGAATACCCGGATACCCGGATATTCGGGTATTCGAATCTGAAGTGTTGGATCCGATTTCCCGGATACCCGGGTACTCGAATACCCGGATATTCGAGTACTCGAATACCCGGATATTCGGGTATTCGAATCTGAAGTGTTGGATCCGATTTCCCGGATACCCGGATACTTTCGGGTATCCGGCTAACCCGGATAAAAGTAACAGCCCTAATAGGTATGGCTTTTTTTCTTCAATAACAAGTAACGATCCAATAGTACAACCTTCCGTCACCGTCACGAGCCTTGACATTGACACCCCTGTCCAGTAACACTTTAACTAATTCCCAGTGGCCCAACCAGCAAGAGACGAGCAGACACGTTTCCGGCCACTTTGCCAGTACGATTCCGGGCTTTGAAGAGGCCGCCTCGTCGTTTTCCGCCGCCAATGAAGCTTTCCTTACACCCCTGTTGTGAATTACGGACAACGAAAGGAGAAATATATTTTACACGTGTATTCGAGAAAGACGGCGGGCTATTTTTTCGGTCTTACCCGTTGGCGAAGCACGGTATCGATAACTTTCGATCTATGAGCGTGAGATCAGAAAGATTGTGACTTCGCACCTCCTCGAGTGCCTCGTTGAGGGTTTCACCCTTAATCGTCGGGACGAATAAGAGCGCGGTATCACCCGCTGGAAGTTGGGACAGCGCTAAGTTTACCTCTTCGTTGCTCCAAGGTCGCTGCTGCTGCGGCGTCGATGACGACGAAGCGGATAAGAGCTTTGCGCACGTCAGAGACGTCGAATTACCATCCGAGGATATACTTCCGTGATCTATTTCGTCCAACCACATCACCTCATCGTCATTCTGAGACAAAAGTCCGACCCATTTTGATGTCGATACATTTAGCTCTTTCGAACACTCGTACCTAACAATTATCTTCAGGGATAACACCACTGTGACCCCCTGTTTTTTCTTCACATTTTTCAAGAATTTTTTTTTGTGGGAAAAAAAAGAGATATTCGACAAATTTTTTTGGGTTTCGTTCCTCGTATATTAATGTATCGAAAAACATTTTTTCACATTTTTCACGCCGCGCCACGCAGCAGAACTCTCTTCGACGTCGATCTGAAAAAAAATACCGAGTGCTTTCGTTAATAATATGATATTTTGAAGAGAAGTACATAGGATTCTTTCGATATCTCAATAATTATAAAAGTTATAGCCCATTTTCGACGAGAAATTTTGCTCAAAAATCATTCTTCAATTTCAAAGGCGTGCCCATTTTGTTTGAAACAATATCTTTCCAAATCCCTATGTACTTCTCTTCGAAATATCATATTATTGACGAAAACATTCGGTATTTTTTTTCAGATCGACGTTGAAGAGAGTTCTGCCGCGTGCCGCGAACCACTGCGGAGACGACAGCACCTGACGCGAGAGCTTCCACAGCGCCACCATGCGGCGTGAAAAATGTGAAAAAAAATGTTTTTTGATACATTAATAAACAACGAACAAAACCCAAAAACATTTTTTCGAATATCTCTTTTTTTTTCCACAAAAAAAAATTCTTGAAAAATGTGAAAAAAAAACCAGGGGGTCACAGTGATGTTATCACTTAAATCATTATTCACCTTTTCGTACTCCAAGACCACCGAGCTCGTGTTATTGGCATCTTCGACGTCGGAATATGTCAACTTGCGACGTCTACTCGACAGCTTGTCCGTCGGTTTTGGCGGTCGTGGAAACATGTTACTATTAATACCCGCGCAACTAGATCGTAACAATCGAAACGTATAAATCCACTCTACGGCGGTCAACTTGAAAGTCTTTCAATTCCATTCGAGCCGCCACGCTTGTTTTAAGTCTCGAATTTACAGGCATTGCCACTCAACGCGAGCTCGTATATTTGTTCGACTTCTGTTTCTTCTCGATGTTTATCAAACACCACGTAACTGCTGTATATTTAGATCGCAGGCGTAAGTCCAGAATCCGTAGAATGTTTTCGAAATTTTCGGAACTTTTGTAGAAACTGTCACGACGTTAGAACACAGTCGTGGCGAACAAAACTCACAATGAATAAAAATTTGTGTCGTCGTACTTTATCGGATCGTTCCATCGTCACCAGTGCGATAGTCGTTCGAGTTTGCAGGATGTGGTGCACGACCACCGCGTGCGATTGGCGTCGGTAAAATTATTATCTCGTATGCACCGCTGTTGCAATGAAGATTCTTTGTGTTCAATTTTTTTTTTGTCACGTTCAGACAACTTCATTTATTGTTAAAGAGCCAATATTTAAATGAAAACTTTACGATTGTTTTTTTTTTCGTATTCGATACAAATAAGCAGATCTTGTTTCTTACGTGCTTCTTGTAGAATGACTTCTGGAAGCCGGATGGACATCTGGAGCGTTACTCAAGTTATTTCCGGATCTTCAGCGTCTTTCGTTACTCCCACCCTACGTTTTTTCGTATTAAGCCCCCATTACCCCCCGCGCCCGTATTATCTCGTTATAAATCGTATGAGCTCGTATCGCGTAAACTTATGCTTCTGTGGACTGGGGAAAACTAATTAATTTTTCATCTTATTATAGATCGGAGCGGATGGAGCGAAATCTCGAGTTCGGCAGGCGATGAGAGTGCAGTACGTAAAATGGGATTACGATCAAATGGGAATTGTGGCGACGGTTAAATTATCGGAGGTGCGAGAAAAGGATAATTCTCATTGGAAATTGTTATTAAGTCGATAATAATACCGACGTCCGCTCGTTCAGATTTTTTGAATATTTTTCTTTTTTTTTGTTCAAGCCGATGGAGAACGTCGTTGCCTGGCAAAGATTCCTGCCGACTGGTCCAGTAGCATTGTTGCCGGTATGTAATCGCCTTCATTACCATTAAGGTTGTAGTCTGGTACTGGCCGATTTTCATGTCTTTTTTGGAGGGCGCTTTTTTGTAGGAAAATAAAACGAATCGTTTTGGATATTTAGGATGTTTTTATTTACATATTAAAGATACAAAAAAAAACTTTGTTGAAAAAATTTAATAGTTTATTATTATTATTATTATTATTATTGATCGAAGTTGGCACCTCGAAAAAAAGCGCGTGGCCCCGGTGATTTTGGCTCTTGATGTTATCTGAAATCAAAAATTCTTGATATTTCTTAATCTGTAGACATGTCATTCTGGTCGGAACTACTGAAGTTAAATTTCATGGATAAATAACAAAATGACGGACTTTGGAAAAAAAAAGTCCTTTTATTTTAGCAAATAAATTTTGTTATTTATCCATGAAATTTAACTTCAGTAGTTCCGACCAGAATGACGTGTCTATAGATTAAGAATTGTCAAGAATTTTCGATTTCAGATAACAACAACAGCCAAAATCACCGGGGCGACCCACGCGCCTTTCTTTCGAGGTGCCAACTTCGATCAATAATAATAATAAACTATAAAATTTTTTTTTTGTATCTTTAATATGTAAATGAAAACATCCTAAATATCCAAAACGATTCATTTTTATTTCCCTACAAAAAAGACATGAAAATCGGCTTAAGTTACCAGACTACTACTTTAATAAATTTTTAACTTTTGAAATTATTAAACATTTAGTTAACGGATTCGCTGAGTTCTCTCGTATGGTCTGTTGCGACAAAACGAGCGAAAGAATTGCTAAAACAATCGGAGGAAGAATTCGTCGATAGTTTGAACGACGCTCTGTGGAAGGTTCATCCAAAGAATGGAATAGTCGAGAGCGGTATGAAGGCACTTGAACAATTGCTCGTGGGTTTGTCGCTTGAGACAGGAGTTACGAGACAATTGCAACCTTCGGTGTCGGGAATCGTCGAAAATTCGCGAGCTGCTTTTCCTCTGGGATTCGGGCACTCGACGTCTTACGTGAAACCCGGAACGGTTCTTGTAGGGTAAGAACCAATACGTTATTTAAAAATATATCTGTAACAACTCTCAAACGATGCCTGGAATTTTTAGTGATACCGATGATTTTATCTGACGAATGCTCGAAATGATTCCAATTCGTCGAACAATTCTTCCTAAAAATGATTATTAATTATATTAAAACTACTATATAATAATAATCCTTGACGATGCTTTTTTGTAGGGATGCCGCCCACAGGATTCATCCTCTAGCTGGACAGGGTGTAAATTTGGGTTTCGGCGATATAACAGTTTTGGTAAAATTATTGGCCCAGGCATCGGCGAACGGCGCGGTTTTCGGTGACACGATGTATCTCTCGAAGTACGAGACACTACGGCAAAGGCACAATGTCCCAACAATGTTGGCTATCGATGCTCTTCACAGGCTTTACAAAGGCACCGCAGCGCCGATCGTTCTCGCGAGGAGCCTTGGTCTTCAGCTCACTAATGCAATCACACCGTTAAAAGTGAATAATCCGAAATACAAAGCATCGATATACAGGATGTCCCAATAACTATTAGCACCTTAGATATCTTCGAAACTATAAGGGTCACAGAAATATTTGCTGAATCAAAATTGCAATGATACCAAAGTACTCACCCCACCCCCACCCCCTGGGCTGGGTGTGGGGCAACTTTGAAATCTTAAATGGGAAACTCCATTTTTTCATTGTAGATTCGGATTACCCATAAAAAAATACGTTACTTTTGTTCAACATTTTTTGTTTCGATTCGCGATAGATGGCGCTGTAATCGCAAAAAATCCCCGAAAGTACAGAAAGGCGATAACACTTACAGTTTCGGTAGTAAATAAAATACGTTTATAGTAAGTGTTCGAAATGACGACCATCAGTATCAATGCGATATTGGATTCTTTTTTTCGATTGATTGTCTTGCAAGTTTTACGGCGGCAGAACTTATTGCATTGATACTGATGGTCGTCATTTCGAACACTCACTATAAACGTAGTAATTTTATTTACTACCGAAACTAAGTATTATCGCCTTTCTGTACATTCGAGGATTTTTTGCGATTACAGCGCCATCTATCGCGAATTGGAAAAAAAATTTTGAACACAAGTTATGTTCTTTTTTATGGGAAATCCGAATCTACAATAAAAAATGGGGGTTCCCATTTAAGATTTCAAAGTTGCCCCAACCCCGGCCCAGGAGGTGGGGGTGGGGATGAGTACTTTGGTATCATTGGATGGCCCCCTTCGTACTGTGTTATTTTGATTCAGCAAATATTTCTGTGAACCTTATAGTTTCGAAGATATCTAAGGTCCTAATAGTTATTGGGACACCCTGTATTCTAATTTTTTATTCACCTATTTATGAAATTTTCTTTTCTTTCAGAGAGTTCTGATGCAACACGCTTCGGACCAAAGTCCTCTTCGCTGATGAACCAACGACACCTTTTAATTCGTGTGCGATATGAAGAATACAATTAAGCAATTGGTATTGCGTCTCATTGTGTATTACAGAAATTAGTTTGCAGTTGAAATAAAAGAAGCAAAGAGATTGAAGTATTTAAGGGAGGGGTAAGGGTTTCAGCGTAAAAAAAACACTTTTTTGCGATTTTTTTTTCTCAAATATGGATTGAGCAATTTTATTCGAATCTTTTGTACATTATTGAGCATACTTTTGACAATGTTGTGTAATTTTTTCATGCAGAAATATTGAAGCATAAGCCCGTAACGGAGCTTCCCCCCAGAACGTCTTGGAAAAAAACAATTCGCGGTGTTCACTATAACTCGGCCGGAAATTATCTGAAAATGAAAAACCATGAAAATTTAGTCAAATTATAATCAAAGCTTCCCCCCAACGTTCTCTGATAATTTTTTTTTTCATTTAATAATTTTTGGCGGCCATCCGAAGTGTGAACTGTTATTTTCCACGAAAAATTCCGCCATTTTGTGGGTGGGAAACACCCTTAATGTAAAAAAAATTAATTTAACTAAACGTTGGGGGGAGGTATTTTATATGTAGAAAATGTGTACAAAGTTTGAAATGAATCGGTTTAAAATTTTAAGGACATATTCTTGAAATGTTAAACAATAAGATAAGACAACAACAAAAAATTCGATTTTTCGAAAGTGAAAACCCTTACCCCGCCCTTAAATGGACATAACGTAATTTTCTAATTGTAATAATCATAGTTACTCAGTTCATTTCTCATGTTATACACTATATTGTATCATTGTTACTAAACATTTGCTAAAAAGTTGTATCGAGACAATTTTCAAAATGTTTCTACCTGATCGCTCTCGCGCGCGTCCCGTGAAAATTCCACCGCATGCGCATTGAACTTCTCTTCGGGAGCATTTCCGTTGAGGCCGAAGCAACTTTTCAAACACTTGATTCTTTTTTGTGAATATTACCTCTAATAATAACGGTTAGTTCTTGTAATTGGATTCAGATGAATATTTGTTAAAAAATTTTATTGGTATAGCGATATGTATAATGATTTATAAGCGTTGATCGAAGATTATAAGAAAACCCGGAAATCGCAACGACACAAGTGCATACGATAGCTACACCACTGCTCGAGTCTGAAAATAGATTTCAAAACAGTCGTCGAATGTTTCGCAACGATTTTGGGCAATATTCAGACACGTAAACGTAATTTGACGTGGAATAACGAAATGAAACCTTCATAATAGTATTCAAATAAATATTTTTTCATCTTTATATTTACTCGTGGCGCCTGCGGAATCGAATGCTATTGCACATTCGTTCGTAATATCGATTCGTTTGTCCTATATCGTACACGATATTATGCACTTGGCCGAAAGTACAGACTCGCGCATAACCGCCGTTTTTCCCACTGATCTCGGAAATCTCTCGTGAAATAAATTAAATAATACGTGTGCGCGTAAGATTACATTTCGCTGTTTAACAAGCTTTTGATAGTGAATAATCAAACGCTACATATCCTTTCTCAAATGGTTTCACGTAGCATTTTCCAATATCCTTTTTTCTCATCGTTAGGTCAGCATAGAGTCGGAGAAAAAATGCATTAAATGTTTTACTACTGCCGAAGATTGCTCATTACCAAAAAATTTGATACGCGACCCAGTACTCTGGTTTGTAAATACATTTGGTGAATATCGTTTTTTCTTTTATTCCATTTCAATAAAAATGGTCTATTTTGGCTCTATCTTTTTTTAATTCTTTTCTCGTTTTAGCACGTAGCACGATAAAAAAAAGTATTAATAAAAGAAAAATCCTGGTAATCTCTAAAAATAGAAGGCTATTGTGCAATTAATTCAGAGCTATTGGAAAAACGAACTTGTGCAGCACCGCTGGTTGTCGTTTACGCGAGCAGGAGCGATGCAGTCCGTTAAATTGTCTTCGGGTCATAACATGCCAATGGTTGGGCTCGGTACATGGCAGGTGACGGATTTAACGTGAATAACGTGTTTGGTTTTTTTGTTAGTGCAAATTTCGAGTATTTTCGAGTTTGTGATATTTTTCGGTGGCGCAGGCTAAACCCGAAGAGATCGAGACCGCTGTGGCCACTGCTCTAGAAAAGGGATATCGTCACATTGACACTGCTTTCAATTACAATAACGAAGATTCGATAGGCGTGAGTTTGAAAAAATGGCTCGAGAAAGGTGGAAAACGAGAAGATCTGTTTGTCACGACAAAGGTTTGCTTTAAAAAAAATGTATTCCTATTTTTAATTGGAACAGCAAAACCTGAATTACTCGATGTAATTTATTGTTTCATTTTTCCAGATATATTCGTAGCGTTGGTTTTCTTTCACTTTAGATTGTTTGTATAAATTAAAAAATGTTCTATCGCTTTTTTTAATAATTCGAAAGGAATTATCAGCTAAAGAGAGAATATTGGAAATTAATCTGATCAATTTGGAAGAACTACACGTTTTGTAAAAAAATTATAACCAAATTAATTCTATAAAAGTAAACAGAATCCAAGTCCGATTTTAAATTAATGCACGTCAATTTTCACTGTTAAAAAAGAAAAGGCGAATTATACGAGTTGTCCTAACGGAAAATCGGTTGTGCCTTTTTTTTTCAGCTGCCTCACTACGGCAACAGGCCATCGGACGTCGAGAAGTTTATAAAACTTTCATTGGACAAGCTTGGGCTCGATTATCTCGACATGTATCTCATACACATGCCATTTGCGTTCGTGCGGGACGGGGAATCCTTCGCACCGGCTGTTAACGAAGACGGTGGATACCTTCTCGATCACGATAGCGACCCGGTGTCCGTCTGGAAGGTCTGCAATTAAATAAAAAAATTTTAAGTGTTTTTTTTAAATTTTTCAATTGTCTCGCATATGGTTCTGCGGAACTGTCGTCGTTGCCTGTATCACTGGCACACGAAAAATCATTCAGTACACATCAGCTTCTTGTTGGCTTGTTGATTCGAAGGAAATGGAGAAACAAGTACGAAACGGACGTACGCGATCGATAGGATTGAGTAATTTTAACGAGAGGCAGATAAAGGACGTGTGGGAAAGTGCAGAGATCAAGCCGAGCAATTTACAGGTGAGTCATTGAATTAAATGTGAATTATATAAAATTATTAATTTATTATTTGTTTACTCATTAAAACGATTAAAAGCAATTGATAATTGAGAAAATTACATTTTGTTTCACATAGGTCGAATTGCACGCGTATCATCAACAAAAAGGACTTCGAGAATTTTGTCGTGAGCGTAAAATTGTCGTAACAGCGTATAGCCCGCTCGGTTCGCCCGGCGCCAAAGCACATTTTCAATCGAAATATAACTATAATCCCGACAAATTTCCCGATCTTCTGGGACATCCGATCGTTCAGAAAATTGCTGTCGATCACAACAAGACAACCGCACAAATATTGCTACGACAAATGGTCCAAGAGGGCGTTATCGTAATACCAAAGAGTTCGTCACCCGAGAGAATCAAGATCAACATCGATATTTTCGATTTCATCCTCAGCGACGAGGAAATCAAGACTCTCGACGAATTGGATCAAGGAACGAGAGGAAGAATCTTCAATTTTCTCTTTTTCAAAGGGTAATGTCATCGTAATATCGTAGTGTTTCATTGCACAAAGAAAATTGTGTACTCAACTTGCGTGATCTGCAATTTTCAGAGTCGAAAAACATCCGCACTATCCGTTCAAGGACGAATTGTCATGAACTTTTGACAAATACGATTAAAACGCACCCACCAACGAATTAGAGTAGTTCGCGAATGCGCTTGTCGAATTACGATACTGATAATGTTCAACTACCTCGGGCGGAGAAGAAATGATATTACTGTATATATAACATATATTCGTTCATAAACGAATTATATTCGTTCATAAACGAAACGAGAAAAAAAAAACATGAAGCGGTGAATTTCCCAGCACAAATTGAGGTCGCAACTGCCTAGGGAAGCTAGTTTCTAGCCATTTTAGTAAATCGTTATTTAATTTTTAACGAAATGGAAAGATAAAAGACGACGTTAAATTCCTATCGAAAACTCAAAAAAAACCGCCTAAACTATAAATTTTTATGAAGAAAAAAGAAAATTCCCATTTTTAGATGAAACGAGTGTACGTACCGTTTAAAAGAGTCTGTAAAGCATTTTTCGTTGGAGACGATGTTGAAGCTCACCCCGCCTGATCATCGTGTGTATAACTTTGTAGATCGAACGTTCCGGATATTTTTGTTTTGCAAAGTCACTGACGATATTTTGCTCCGATACTTGAGAGCCAATTGCAAAACGACGCTTCAATTGCTTCTCAATACGCGACAATATCTCGTGATCTTCCTCGGACGTGAAACCCTCGGCGCCTTAAAATTATATTCGAGGATTAAAAAAAAAAACATAAATATAATTCGAGAAAACAATATTATACAAAGTTATGAATAAATATATGAATAGACGAGATAAATCTGAAATGGATTTTTACATACCAGCAAGAGAGCCGGTCATCGCGGCATCGAGCGTTGAAACTTGAAATAGTCTGAGAGCCTCGACAACGTGTGAATCCGTTGCGAAAGGCTCGAATTTCATTTTCGCGAGAGCCTCGGAAATTCTTATAACTGCCTCGAGCTGTCGCACCGTTATCGGTATCGACAAACGTTTCTCGGCATCTTTCTCATGCGCGAGAGTACCAGCTCGCATCATCACGTAACGATTCTTCAATTTTTCACCAGCTTCCTTGCTCAGCCTCGGTCCGCAACGTCTGTAAAAATAAATAAAAGCAAAATACGTTGAAAAAAAAATGGGCGCGATACCTAAACTGTAAGTATCGCGAAGTAATAAATAAAATGACTTTTCATTCGAATCGTCATATCTCCAATTGCAATTCCTCGGCGGAAAACTCACGTTCTGCAATAGTGAATGTATTTCTTGAAGACATTTAGCGGCAATTCTCCATCGTTCGATTGTTCCGTTACTTGACCGGCGTTCATGTGAAGATTCATAACGTGTTTAGCGAGTGTTATATCCCTGTTCTGTTCGTGCTCGTCTTTCACGATGAATATCATATCGAAACGCGACAGTATGGTCGGCATAAAGTCGATATTCTCTTCGCCCTTTATGTCGTCCCAACGTCCAAATACGGAATTGGCAGCCGCGAGAACGGAACAACGTGTGTTCAAGGTTGTCGTTATGCCAGCTTTCGCGATTGATATTGTCTGTTGTTCCATAGCCTCGTGAATCGCAACTCTGTCGTCCTCTTTCATTTTATCAAACTCGTCGATGCAAACAACTCCGCCATCAGCGAGAACCATTGCACCTCCTTCCATCACGAAATTTCTCTGTAGAATAAACAAAAAATTCATTTAATGTCCAATTTTATAATAATACATGAACATTAGGGTGGCCCTTAATATGGGTACAAAAAAAAATTGATCGCGCCGCCCTTCAAAGCGGTTCCGAATACTGAAAAAAAAAACCTACGCGGAGCCCCAGCTATGTCCGTTAAGAGGAAGACGTGGCTGTAAGCATGAACTTAAATTTTTAAATCAATTTTTCTTCATGATTGGAGAAATTTTGATTTTTTTAATCTAGCTTATGTGTCAATTTTTTTTTTTAACTTTCCGAAGCTATTGTATATTGGTATTCAATATACAGTTCAGATAATATGGTCCTCCATACTAGATTCGATGAGCGTTCGGGTCTGCCATCCTATTATTTTGGAACAATGGTTTAATTTAGCTGCTGTCAAACGTTTTTAATAATATCAAAATCGAACGTTAAATTTGCATCTTGTCAGAAAAATCTATTAAGCAAGAAGCATATGAATTCACGATAAACCATTAACATCGAACTTATTATGAAAAAAATATTACGAACAAAATATTATGTTTTTTCCGACCAATTGGATGACTTGTGCGAATAAATAATTTCTTTGTTTTCAATAAAACGAACGAGCTCGCCAAGTTTAAAATCCTGCCAAATTTAAAATGTCCTTATGCAATTTTTGCGAAAGTAATTTTCAAATATATTTTTTATTCACTTCGCTGGAAGTCTGATCTCAGTGAAATATTAATATGTTTGCATCTCGGCACACAAGGAATATTTCTAACAAAATTGAAAGAAAAAAAAACAATTCTGGCCGATCCGGAAGTTCGATGTGAATGGTTTATCGTGAATTTATATCCTTCTTACTTAATAGATTTTTCTGACAAGATGCAAATTTAACGTTTGATTTTGATACGATCAAAAACGTTTGACAGCAGCTAAATCAAACCATTGTTCCAAAATAATAGGATGGCAGACCTGAACGCTCATCAAATCTAGTATGGAGGATCATATTATTTGATCTGTATATTGAATACCAATATACAAAAGCTTCGGAAAGTTAAAAAAAAAATTGACACACAAACTTGATTAAAAAAATCAAAATTTCTCCAATCATGATGAAAAATTGATATTTAAATTTGAGTTCATGCTTACAGTCACGTCTTCCTCTTAACGGACATAGCTGGGGCTTCGCGTACGTTTTTTTTTTTTTGGATTCGGAACCGCTTTGAAGGGCGGCGCGATCAATTTTATTTTTTTACCCATATTAAGGGCCACCCTAATGAACATTGTACGGTGGATTCGTATTACCGAGACAGGATCGCGCGTAACCGAGGCCGTCAAACCAGCGGCTGAACTTCCCTTGCCGGAAGTGTAAATTCCCACGGGAGCGACGGTCTCGACGAATTTCAATAATTGCGATTTCGCCGTACCGGGATCGCCGAGCATAAGAATATTAATATCGCCTCTACGGCATAAACCATCGGGCATACGTTTTCTCGAGCCACCGAAAAGTAAGCAAGCAATAGCTTTTTTAATGTCCAACGCCCCAAATATACTGGGAGCTATGCTCTTTGCGATTCTCTCGTAAACATCGGGATCGGTAGCGAGACGTCTAAACATATCTTCCTCCTCGTTCGTAATAGGCGGATGAGTACCGCTTCCTGTATTGTCGCCATCGACGGAAATTCCAACAACGCGAATGTACGGCGCTCGTACACCGACCAACGATTTCTCACGTCCGTCACGTTTTCCACCACCACCGCCGGCAACTTTTTTTATCGAATATATTCCCAAAATGAGTACCCGATTGCCCGGTACAACCCGATCGCAGAGATAACGATCGCAATACACCTGCAAATGCCGTGGCATCTCACCCTGTGGCGTATGATCGTGTAATTCTTGGAGCTTAAGTACTTGAAAATCAACGCAAGTACATTTATCGGGCATTATGAAGAACGGATCCAAAGGACACTTGGGACGACCCGCTTGTTCTCTGTAATTGCGAGAAAATTTCTGTTTGTTAGAGAAAAAAAAATGAAAAAGGTCTACTTTCAGTGATGAAAATTTTAATTCTCTGTTTGACTTTGATTTTATCATCTCACGTTGTGCATTTTCTAGGTAGAGCATAGCCTTCTAGGCCAGGCTTTATGGGAATGTTTGTCTGAACATTTCTGCATGATTTACACTGGATAGAAATCTTTGTTGCCTTGGACCTTATGCCAGAGGCTGAAACTACAATTCCGGGAATTTTTATCAATTGAGATACTATGTCGGGCTGAAAAACGAAAAAAGTATAAAAAATTATGATCATAATTTACGATTAAATTTATTGACTGATATTTTCTTAATTAGTGCAATTATTTTTTTTAAGATTCATAGCTTAATTGATCAATTACTTTGATCCGTGTAATTATCTACCTTCATGCCTCTCAGCGAACTGGGATTGCTGTCGGACGACAATAATATCTGTATGTCTTCAACTTTTTCTTCTCCCTCAGGACGAGGAGCCGTTAATTCATCGGCGACGTCTTTAGCGGCTTCCTCAAAAACTGGCAAATACTCTGTAGGCTGTTTGTATATTTTTTCGGCAAGAGATTCGTCGAAAGCCGCAAGATCCTCGAGGTTGAATTCGACCCAGTACTGTCCCAGATTATAATTACGCTTAAGAGCATCTCTGCGTTACGATAATGGTAAAATATATAAATTCATTATTCAAGACAAATATCGCATAATATAGATTATAGATAATACAAATATCTTTTTTCCTACAAATAATCCAGTAAACCAAGCGATAAATACCTGTATTTGTAATTGAAATTTCCTTCGTGAAATTGCCTTATGAATTCTTTGAATTTTTTCTTGGATGCCTGTAAATTTACTTGATTCTCGCGAAGCTCGTCGACGGCAAAATTGTCCGAAAAGAATATTCCTGGATCGTCGAAACCGTCCATGATCAGTTTGAGATTAACGCTTTATCCAGCGGTACCTGTTTTGTTCCCGATCACTTTTCACCTGTTTTTAACGCGCAACGAGTATATTTGTTTATTAAGAATTTTATGTGCTCTTAAATTATGTTTACGATTGTATGTTTTTTGAGAAGACACGGTGTGCAATGTTTAATGTGGTCTAATGTGCAATGCATGTGCGAAATTGTTTTCTCACCACGCTGCGAGAAATGGCGGGAAAGTGGAAAACAGTGGAAAGTGACGGCAGCGCGATTCTGTCCGCGAGAGGGAGGAAAAAACAAAAAAATGAGAGGAATGCGGTAATTTTTGGAACTAATAAACTCGTGGTTATGAATAATCGATCTATAGGAGAATCGACCTTAACAATCGATTGTTTAAAAATCGTTGTTGCACCGCCCACCGTCTTCGTCGCCGTCGCCCATCTCCAATCTCTACGAATAACCCAGAATAACCTGTTCACCCCAAATTTCCCCAAACTACTTAAACGATGTTTATAAATATGAGAATTTGACAGTCTTAAGTTTAACAAGTTTCGTATCAACAATATTAATCGTCTGGGAACATGTAGATAAGATTGTCGTTTATCAATCACAATCGAGCGATGCAACTTGTAAATATTATTGCAATCTAACAGAAGTATTATTTATTGTAAAGAAAAAGAAAAAAAAGAAGCGAAATAAAAGAAAAACGTATAATCAGTTTGTCTGAGAAAATGACAACTGGCCAAAGTGGACACGATCATTCCTTCACCATCAGACAAGAGATACAACGTTTCGAAAGTGTTCATCCGTCTATATACGCTATTTACGATCTGATAGATCTCATCACGGATAATCATATTGCCAAACAAATTCGCGAACATGTCGTTGCCATTGAAGGTAAATTTGTCGTTCCTCTGATGTAACAGCTGTGTTTTTTTTTTTTTTTTTTTTTTTTTTTTCTACAACGAACGATCACTATATCTGGTAAATTTGGTTTTTGTAGACTCTTTTGTCAATAGCCACGAGTGGACGCTCGCCAGAGACGTTCCCGAGTTACATCTTGGTATTATCGGGTCCTGCGACTCTGGGAAATCTGCTCTTGTACACAGATACCTAACGGGATCGTTTATGCACGAGGAATCACCGGAGGGTGGACGTTTCAAGAAGGAAGTTTTTATTAACGAACAAAGTTATTTATTGCTCATCAGAGACGAGGGCGGAGTGCCAGAATCACAGGTATTTATACAATTTACATATTTCACCGAAATACAAATGTTACCACCAGTTTTGTCATACTACATGCCTAATAAATTATTCTTTCATACCTATCTGCTGATCTTTATCATTTTTTTTTTTTGGCAAATTCATTTACTTTTTCAAATAAACAATTTTTTGCTTTTCAGTTTTCTTCCTGGATCGACGCTGTACTAATTGTGTTTAGCTTAGAGAGCGAAGAGAGCTTCTCGGGAGTATGCAGTTATTATAATAAAATGTGTTCTTTTCGGAATATGTCCGATGTACCAAAAATCTTAGTTGGCGTGCAAGGTTTGTTGTGTGATTTACAAAATTTCTAATCCGTTAAAAACAAAACTTTGTCGTGATTTATCTTGGTATTTTTCGTTATCAGATTCGATCAACGACACTAATCCTCGCGTTATAAAAGATATTCGGCCGAGAAAGTTAGCGTGCGACTTGAGGTGTCCTTACTACGAGACCTGTGCCATTTATGGCTTGAATGTGGAAAGAGTCTTTCAAGATGGTGAGACATTAAAGATTTTCATTACTGTGATAAAAGTTACATATTGTATATTGATAAATTAAGTATCATTATTAATTTAATGAGTGTTATTAATTAAATCGACACTATTGAATTTAAACGTTATTTCAGTTTGTCAAAAAATTATCCAAAAAATATCTACCAAACATACACGATGTAACGGACAAAATTTGGGCGATAACGAAACGAAATATTCTATACCTGTAATTTCGAAAAGTTTGCTGCCACCTACCAAAGATTCGGAAATGGGCAGTCCTTCGAAAATAAATGTAAGCACATTTGAATCAATGTTTTTCATCGATATGTGTTAATATTTTATTCTTAATATTATTTAGATGTCCGAGAAAGCCGAAGAATTTCTTCGACCGATGCAGGATAACATCACGCAATGCGAATCTGTCTTGTCGAACGACAGCTTTCAATATATACAGAATCAGCACGGTGAACTTCGTTCATCGATTTTAACCCCAACGACAATCAGGTGATAATCGCAATTTGATAATTACGAATCAACGATATTTAACCCAAGAAAATCGTCGTTAATCGAGCCTCATAAAAATCAGGAAATTTCGAAGAAAATCAAACATATTTACGCCATCGAAGAAGGAAAAGTACAACATGGGTGAGATGGGAGTGGGTAGAGAAATACCCGCTAAGCAAGGATATCTTTTCAAGCGTAGTAGCAAATCATTGAAGGAGAGAAAGAAAAAATATGTTACGCTATTGGAGGACGGTAGATTGACTTACCATTCGAGTTTGCACGATTACATGAACGATACGAATGGCAAAGAGATATTGCTTCAGTATGTGACCGTAAAAGTTCCCGGAAAAAATCCAAAGGGCTCGAAATCAACCCCTACGCAAGGTACACAAAAGTACTCGGTTATTTAT
This sequence comes from Oxytorus armatus, assembly GCA_958009045.1. Classification (NCBI taxonomy): domain Eukaryota; kingdom Metazoa; phylum Arthropoda; class Insecta; order Hymenoptera; family Ichneumonidae; genus Oxytorus; species Oxytorus armatus. The sequence continues at coordinate 1,445,311 of OY253744.1, forward strand.
TTAATAAAATAGAAGAATAAAATGTAATAAAATAGAAATATGTATTTTACAGACGATAGTTTCGAGTTCTCGATAATATCATTGGAGAACAAAACATGGCATTTTGAAGCTAACAACGCCGATGACCGTGAGAGTTGGATCGCCGCGATAGAGCAGCAAATATTATCAAGCTTACAGAACAGCGACGGTGAAAAGAAAAACGAGACCGAGGCTTTCAAGATGCATTGCATAAAGAACAAAGTTTCGGGAAACGATGCATGCGCTGATTGCGGAGCTGCCAGTGAGTATTATCGATAATTTCCTCATTAAATATTTTAATTACTCGAAAAAATTCATTCCTCATTAAATTCGCAAGTTCATAAAGTTCCACAAAATTATCCCAATAAACAAGTACTAATGCGCTTTAGATCCGGACTGGGCGAGTCTCAATCTCGGAGTACTCGTGTGCATCGAGTGTTCTGGTATACACAGAAATTTAGGATCGCACATATCGAAAGTGCGATCGTTGGATCTGGACGATTGGTCGTAAGTAACGAATTTGTTGTAAAAAAAATTATCCTCATTAAGTCATCATGATTGATTCACGTACATTGTACGACCTCAGTGCGGGTCAATTGAGTGTTATGTTGGCACTTGGTAACGACATAGCAAATGGCGTTTGGGAATACTGTTTTAATGGAAAACAAAAGCCAAGCTCCGAATCATCGAGGGAGGAAAAAGAACAGTGGATACGATGGAAATACGAGGAAAAATCATTTTTACCACCGACCAATCCGAATATATCTCTTGGAAAGTTACTCATCGATTCGGTATGCCGGTAAGTAAACGGGCCTTATTATTATTTTTAGAGGAAAGATAAAAGAAAAGGGAATAAAGAAGGAATAATGAGAATTTAAATATCTGCAAATTCGGAGCTCGCACGTAACTTTCTTATAATTTATTTTAGATTATTTGCGCAAAATAATAATAACAATAAGTTAAATGCGCGCCCTTATCAATTAAAATTAACATTTTGACAATAATCGATATGTTTTACGAACCGAGCAGAGGCGACATGCGAGCATTCACGCTATGTCTGGCAAGATGTAGTTACGAGGATATCAATATATCCGTGAGCGCTGATGATCTTCGTACACCCTTGCATCTTGCTTGCGCGACCGGCAATTTAGCAATGGCACAACTTTTGATCTGGGTAATTGGACGAGAATAAAAATAAAATAACCTCTGCTGCATTCGCAGCATCCTTAAAATGATATTTTTTTTTTTTTGTATCATTCGCAGCACAAAGCGAATCCGCAGAATCTCGATCACGAGGGACGGACGTGCATGTCGTACGTGAGAGCGCTTGAGAGAACACTCGACAATACGTCGGACTCGATGGAGATGCAGAAATTATTGGAGGTATTGGAACAGGCGAGTATATCGAGCGTTGAGGAGACATAGGCGAAACAGTATTAATTTCATTCGGACCGAGTAAACAAAAGGAATATTTCAGAGTTCACGAGACTCAAAGTTTTCTTCCAAATGCATCGTGGAACTCGTTAAGAAAACGTTTTGTCTTTTATTTTTAGTCAGGAAAACTCTCTCGTTCGTACAGATAGTTAAAACTGGAGGCTGAAATAAAAAACGGCGCTCTTTCTTATCGAGTTTCTGGCACACCAAACGTTTTTTTATTACTCTACGTACTTATGATATCGTGAGATCGGTGAATTCGTTGATTTCGCAGATTTTTATTTAAAAAATGACGAAGAGAAAGATGGAAACAAAAAGTAATGCTCGTAGTCGCAAGTATCCCGTTTTTTTTAATTTTACAAACGAGTATTTCGCGTGAATTTACGCGTTACTCCTTGTGTATCCTCGAGTAAGATTTTTAATTATCGTATATATATATATGTAGTATATCTGTCCGAATTATGATTTGAACGTCTCTCGTCTTGTCTATGTATACATATTATTATTATTATTATTGTCATCATTGTCATCATCATCATCAAATTGTTTAACGTAAAACTCGATACATTTATCGGTCATTTTTATTCAATCACGCAATTATATTCCGTTAATGTCAGCTGTTAGAACAAACGAATAAAATCAAGTATATAGCAATATATGAAGTAGCCACTAGCGAATCGTGAGGCTATACGAAAAAAAAAAACACATCTTTATAGTTAGCACTATATTATCCGAAACTTGATTGTCATAAAATGATGAATTATCGATGTCGAGATAGCAAAATAGCAATCCAGTTCGCATTAATTCGTGTCTTGCATGATGGTTATATATATATATATATATATATATATATATATATATAATTAAAGTGAAAGATTTTTAGCAAGATAATCGAGTGTACGTTGTCAATGACTGAGAAGTACAAAAGCACTCATAAATCTAGTTATATTTATACATTGAATATATTTGGTGAATCATGCTTTTACAAATCTCATGTTAATGATGTGATATTGTCTCATAGAATGCAATTACGATCAGCCCAGACCAATCGATCAATATTTCTTCCCCGATTCCTTGCCAATGGCTATCAATATAATTTACAAAATTTGTGTATCATCAGATTGGCTTGATATTCGATACAAATAACCGGAAGAAAAAAAATGATACAACGAATTTTGTGCCGATAATCTACGAGGCATATTTTCGTCGAAATTTCGAAACATCCAAAATACCGAAGTTGACTCAGGTTGAAAAAAAGAAACATACTTTGACAATTTGTGAAAATGTATTTCGAGCAAATAACAATATTCGATGGGAAAATATTCTGTACATAAAATCGAAGTGAATTATTTAATTTATAAATGGGCAGTTGTCATTATTGGCAATTGCCATCAATGAACTTTGTACGAGGACGAGATAACTTTGGTAACGTGAAAGTTTTCTTCTCCTTCGATTGGATCGTCTGAAAAAGAAATTCGCAACTATACTCAATTCCACTGTGGATTGAATTAAGTTATTTATTAACACACGCACACACACACCTGAACTATATATATTCGGAGGGAATATCGGTACGAGACTGTAGTGCGTTGTAGTTGTAAATTTCGCGGCTCTACGAGTCGATGATAACGTGGCTCGCCAGGAGCCCGGTGACCTAGAACGACAATCGAAAAATTAAAACTCAATTTTGTCTTGTTACTTTTTTATTTTGAGCCGAGTCTCAATTGAATTCTTACAATTTCGAAACTTCTTTGAGTACAGCGTTCGAACCCGGAGCTTTCAGGGTATAAATCGTGTTATCGATCAAATCACCGAATGATTTAACGGGCGAATCGTCCGATGTATAAAATTTCAAGGCGTAATCGAACAACGAATAAGACGTGTCCATCGAACAATCCAAATTATTTTGCACAAGAAGTAGAAACTCCATACAGATGTGAATCTGTGCCATGGTTATCAGTCGTTTTCTGAAAATGTACCAATGGATTTTCTTTTGTTCTCGTGTTTTTTTCTCACGTACGATTTATCGGCTAGCAGACAAATGGTCCATGCCAAACCTATATTTATCCGTGCTAAATTCGTCCGTCGAAACGTTTGGCAATTTTTTACGTATATCGTGCAATTCAACGAGATTGGCGGTGAGCAACAGGTACGTGTAGTCGCGGCTTATTTTTTCCATACCCATATCAATAACGAGCTCCAGTGGGAGACTACCAGCTAGTGAGGGTACCGCCGCTTTTTCCGAATTCAATTCGGTTATTAGATTGGCAAGTCGAGTGGGTTGTGTTCCGTTGATCTGAAACGAACAAAACTCCTGATCGAATTTTCTGAGAATTCAACTCCTCAGGCGGATAATTCAACTTTTCGGCTTTGCATAAAAAATTTGTAATAGGCCCAGTGTTTACCTGAGGTTTGTAATGATTTTCAACGATTTCTTCGAAAAGTGCATGAAGACAATCGGTCATTTGTGCATAATCGCTGGAACCGATTATCAGCTGCCACAGCTGATCGGTAAAATCGATATTTTGTCTCGACGATAATTCTCTCAAATAACTGCGTAAAAGAGCATTGTCATCGAGATCTGTATCATTCTCGAACGGGCGCGAGTTACGATCCGATTGATCGCCAGTATCTAAGGCATCCTCGCCGCTCAACAGAAGATTAATTTTTTCTAATACATTGTCAGAACGCTGCAAAATTTTATTTTGTTATTAAACAAAAAAAAACAATCATTCGATTGATGCTCTCGCGTGTAATATCAATTTCTCATGAAATACCTGGATATATGGTGTATCAAAATCGTTCGGAAACGTCAGTGGCAAAACGCTGTATCTCGAACTCAAATTTCTCTTTTGATAAGTCTCGAGAATCGTCAAGTACTCGTTGAGCAACATCAATTGATCCCATAAGTCGCGCAAAAGACTGCCTTTCCAGCCGGCCGCGATTTGAGCTATCTTTGAAATGATTTTCGTTACGTACTAGCTATCTGTCATAACGTACTTTTCTTTTCTCTTTTAGCTTAATATAACATACAAGATAATTGGACTCTGTTCTCGTAGGTGGGAAAAACGACAATGAGTCCCAGCTCAATTCCAGACTGAGATATCCTTCGAAATTAGCTCTTTCGTTCACCGACCAGTCGATAGTGGTTTTGCTGTTGCCGCAAAATTCATAGATGCTCGATATTACTATTTTGACCTGAAAAGAAAGGAGATCCGTTGTATTATTTGTCAAATCATAAATATGCTTATTTTTTAATATACCTCACGTTCGTGGACATAGGCCAATTTCAAGTGTTCTTCCATGAGTGAGTGACAATCGTGCATTTTTGACGATCCTAGGAGACCATGGGTGCATACTTTCATGGTGGAAAACCATTCTGGATCTACCAATGTCCCAAGCAAAAGTGTTCTGTCTTTGTCCCCGCCGTCGCAGAGAACAAATAACGGATGCGACCATTTTGCACTTAAGTTTTCGAGGCACCGATTCAATATGGATCTGGAAATAAAAAAAACGTGATTAAACATTTTTTTTAGTATGAATATAGTAGAAACAGTTACTGCTTTGTCGATTAAAAATATCTCAGCTAGTTTTTTTTTGGTCTACCGTGCTTGAAATGTTTGCAAAGGAAAATGATTTTCCTCATCCTTGGACCAATTTCTCTTTTCACTGACAATTGTAACATTGAACACATCCTGGCCAAAGGAGTGGCTCAGAGGAGATCCAGTGACGTCGTGATCTAGAAAAAAAAATTTGCTGCACTTTGGACAAACCACAATTTTCAAAGGCAGCAGGTTTAAAACTTACCTGCCGTTGCTTCAAACAAATCGCCCTTAACGTCCGGTATCTCGTCGGATAATACACTCGTGGATGGAAGTATCTACGGAACAGAAAAGTTCAATTGACAATCACAATAACGGCCGGTGTAAGGATGCAAAAATTATACTGACTGTCTTGCAAATTAATAGAATCTCAATGCTCTCGCCCGGATCTGGAAAAAGTCTATCAAAGTAAGTGAAGTTCATTTTATTCACAACATTAGCTGTATTCTTGAGAATATCTTTGATAATCTGTAGTTCGCTCATTTTTCTGTGAAGCACTTTTGTCGATCCGTCTCTACTGTTTTTTTTATTGAAAGAATAGTTGAATTCTCTTCTCGTGATAAACAAAAGTATGCGTTTAACGTTCGAAACTCAAAACTGTCATTGGCATATCTCGCGACAGCATATGCCACAAACGCCATCTAGGTTTTGCAAGCTTAGTTATACCAATAACGTGCTCGCCTCCTCCATGAGGGATGCAAGTCGATAACTCCTAGAAGGCTCGTGTCCCGAACGTACCCGAACGCAACCCATAGATTACTTTTCTAGAAACTTTCACTTTCCCCCACAAAATTGTTGGTACTTATTTAAAGACGTGAAAGTAATCACTAAACATTTTGCGGCATAACAAAACATAAAGGGAAACATAAATTTCATCAATTTAAGTTTCATAATAAGACAAATTTATCAATGAAACATCATTTTACTGTTATAGCACGAAAAGAAAAAGACTGTCAATTCAACAATTCGCACGAGTTTAAGAATGGTGTTTCCAATAAAATTACGAAATACTTTTTTGTTTCTCGTCGCTTGGAGGTTAATTTCTGTTTACGTTGTACAAACTTTTCACGTACCGGACGAATACTGGCAATCGTTGGAGGTTGCACATCGTTTGGCTTTCGGTTACGGTTATCTCACGTGGGAATGGCGAGCAAAGATTCGAAGTTACATCTATCCGTTTCTCATCTCAATATTGTATCGTATGTTGGCTCTTTTTCATCTGGATAATACAATTTTACTGACAAATGTACCGAGAATATTTCAAGCATTTCTCAGTGGCTACGCCGACTACAAATTTTACGTATGGACCAGGAACAAATGGGCGTTGTTCGCTATCTGTACAAATTGGTTCTGGTACTACTGTGCCGCAAGGACTCTCGCTAACAGCCTTGAAACTAGTTTGACTATCGTAGCACTGTCCGTATTTCCATGGCCCAATGGACGCTCGAGGGGTTCTGGATTTCTCTGGATTGTCGGATTTATGTGCGCAGTTAGACCTACCGCCGCGATAGTCTGGACTCCGCTTTGCATTTATCACATTTGTACAAGTTCGAGAAATATCTCTGACTCGATGAAAAGTTACGGAGTAACAGGGGCCATCACTCTTTTATACTCTGTTCTCATTGATTCACTGTGCTACCAAACTTTTGTCATAACTACCTGGGAATTTTTCAAAGTTAATGTACTCAATAGTGTAGCTGACTTTTATGGCAGTCAACACTTTCTCTGGTATCTTGTATCCGGATTGCCCGTTGTCCTTGGTTTACATACTATTATTTTTCCTCTAGCTGCCCTAAAAGCTCTAAAAAGTTCAATTTCTCACCGTCAGCAGGTATTAATGATTGCAGTTGTATGCTGGACTATCGCTGTTTATTCCACTCTGGCGCACAAAGAATTTAGATTTATATTGCCTCTATTGCCCATGCTGATTTACGTTTCAACGGACGGTAAAAATTTTCCATTTACATTAAGACTTGCAGAGTTTAGGAAGAAAATTCTGTTGACTATTTTTGTAATCAGCAATCTTTTGCCTGGTTTATATGTTTGTCTCATTCATCAGAGAGGTTCTCTAGATGTTATGAGATTATTGGAGCGCGAATTAATTAGTCTAAATTCAACAAGTAAAGACATTATGTTTTTGACTCCTTGTCACGCCACACCTATGTACAGTCACCTGCACGTTGATGTACCAATTAGATTTCTGACCTGTGAACCAAATTTACATAATTTGCCCAATTACATTGATGAAACCGACGAATTCTTCAAGGATCCTATGTTCTGGCTCGATACAAATATTCAGAACAAAGATAATCTTATTCCAGAGCTCTTGGTCCTGTTTGACAATCTTTCGCCACAGATAACGTCCTTTTTGAGGAATTATCGGTTAGTCGCAAAAATCTTTCATGCTCATTTTCCTCAACCCAATTACGGGGAGCACATCATGATCTACAAACGTAAATAATCTACACTGATTGAATTGAAAGTAAAATGTGAAGCTGTGAATTATCAGTAATTATTAATAAATTGTACGACTGAATTTCGTCAATAATGTTATTAGTATTAAGCTGTACATTGTACAAATTAATATTTTGTATATATCATTGCTATATCGTGCAGTATGCTATGAAATATAATTTTTCAACAAAAATTTTACCTGTACCGACTTTTGCTGATGCTGAAAATGGGGTCTTGGGAATCATTTTTTTAAGTAAAATTAACTAGCTGTAAAAAGTTTCATAAATAAACAAAACAAACTATATGCCAGGTGTGCAAGGGCATCTTGCAGCAAATTTTGGTTAGTCCATTACCAATTTTTTGCAGCAATAGCATTTTTTTTATATATTATTTAAATTGCATAATAATAAATATCTGTAAAATGTAAAACTTAAGCTGCTAACTTCATATGAAAAAAAAAATATATATATTCAATGGTCAATAGTTCTGCTACGATTAATGGGGAAAAATATCGAATGCACAGTCACGTGAATGTCAAACTTTCGAATCTGAAATGCAATAACATACAAGCGTAAGGTGTCGAGTTCGGTATCGTTATAATCATCATTTACGTCAAATTATTCCTCAATTGTATAACATTGCGCATAGTGCGACGTAGTATACTTTATAAATTCAATAAACAATATAAGTTTGAAATATACTATTTCGATAGCGCTACTTAAACCTGGCCATTAAAAAACTCCAAGTTAGTTAACCTCAAATACCGTTTATCTTTCTAACTTCTCCGTTTGTTCACACCGTAAATAATGATTAACGAATAGTTTTCAGAGATGGAAAAAAGTATCGATGACGTCTGCGAGGAGCTCGACAACCTAACTCTACGATCTCTGGAGCTAATTGAGGAAAAAGTTACGGTGAACATTGAGCTTGAGAAGTTGATTCGCGAGGGTCACATAGAATTGGCAAAATCTCGATATATACGTGGCAAAGAATCAATAGGAACGCTGCAAATTCCTCAAGACAATGAAATGCATTCCCTGTTTGATTTGGAAACGAGCTCGACGGAGAGACGGGGCAAAGATGTGCCAAGTTTTGATATATGCTTAAAAGGAACAACAGAGAATGGAGAAAAGTGTCACGATCCCATAAAATGGTTTGGCGTTTTGGTGCCTCAAAATTTGAGAAATGCCCAAAAGAGATTTCAGGAATCTCTGTATCTGGCAGTTAAAGCGGCTAATATCAATTCCGAGCTGGAATGTATACCCGGTGAAATGGAGACTCTGAGGGCGCTAAAGGGTACTCTGATCAAATGATTATTGAATATCCGAATCATCCTTATCAAATATGTAAACAACATTTATGATAAATAAAAAACGTATTTTAAGAAAGGTATAATAGAATGAATGCTTTAATTTTGTAAATATGTAAACAACATTTATGATAAATAAAAAACTTATTTTAAGAAAGGTGTAATAGAATGAACGCTTTAATTTTGAATGGGACCGTCGCGTGAAGTTAGCGGATGTATAAAATGTTTATATTATTTGTTTCAAGAAATTAGTTTTGTTGATCACGGATAAAGTTTTAAAAATCCATTGGTTTGCGCAAAGTTATTCTACACAGTCAATAACGATTAAAAAACATATTAATTATATCGACATTTATATAACCCGCGATAAGAAATTTTGGAATTAGATTTTGGCGACATCTATGATAAAAATGTGCAACTTGTAAGACTCTGGCGGTTATCGGCGACGACATGTTATGAGATACGATACTTAACCTCGCGGTAGGAATAAAAATTAGACATCCGATTGGCGTAGCTTCTCTAAAGTGCGCGGCGATTGACTGTTTTTTTTTTTATTCCTATTTCTTATCCTCTCATTGTGCCAAGAGCTTATGCACATAGATATATATCGTTCCGAGAGCTTGGCGAACGTTATAGCGACTGCGCGGAACGGCTTCTGATAATTTCAAAAGAAAAACGTTTGCGATTATACTATACCTGCAACATTTCCGTCCAAACTGTGTCCGCGAGTATTATCTTTCTTTTTTTTTTCCTTTTCAGGATTCTCATCGATGGGCCTTGATATTTTTTTCTTCATACGTTAATGTAACAGATTCAACAATATCAATAGAATTTTACAGTGTTGTTTGATTTAGTGATTTATCAGAGTATTTTGTGAAGATACAGACAGTATGAGCGATCAGCCTTGGTGAGTTTTGACAAGAGAATTGTCGTTTGCGTCGTTGAGACAGGGACACCGAGTGTCGACGCTGCCTAAATTAAATATACATCCTTTAAACGATTATCAATTTCACGTCAGGATTTTGGTTTTCCAATATTCGAGTAAATTTGATATTGGGGTTAGGCGTCATCGCGATAATGAATATTTCGAGTTACCTGGAACGCGTCGTTCTCTCCACTCGTGGCAAAGCCTGACGAAATAAAATTTTTTATGAATTTCACGTGGAAAAAGTTCTTACTCAAATCAATCTTTGGCAAATGTCTTTTTTATGGTTAATCAATTATTCGTAATTCACCTCCTCACGGAGTTAAAGAATTATATTTCATTTTCAGGCATCCTTATGTACAGAAGCTTAACGCCGCCACAGAAGATTTATTCTCAAAATTACACAAGAGATGGACAAATATCGGATTCAAGGACGATGTTCGGGTATATTATTACAAACAGGCCGAAGAACATTTCATGGTAAGCTTTGAGTTTTCATGTTTTTTTTTTTATGTCAATAACAGATTGTTGGTTATACGATAAGTTAAATTTTATATTCTCAGACGCTGATGACCGACATGCTGGAAGAGACGGATAGGAGAAAAACTGAATTATGCAAGGCAATCGACCTGTTGTTGCAAGAAGTTCATTCCTTATCCAAGGAATTAAAATCCGATCCTGAAATCGGTGACTTCACCGACGTACCTCTTATGGACGTTCAAGTGATCTTGAAAAATCGGGTGGATGTTCTGAAGCAAAACAAACAGCAACGACTTAAGTACTGGGAAGAGCTTAGAACCAAGGTACAAATTTTCTCTCACAACGAATAATTTTCTCTAAAGGTATCCGTCTAGTAATTTATATTATTGTTGTATTTATAGGAGCATCAGATATGCAAAGCACTGGGCGTTGAATCTACCGTTAGAAACATTGGAATTCCGAGTTACGAAGAGCTTGAGAAATTAAAATGTTATTTGGAGGAACAAGAAGCGGACAAGGTACAAAGAATCAAAGTAACTATTATTCGGTAATACAGATAATAAAACTTTTTTCCTTCGACGCAGATTCGTTTGGAGAATACGTTCAACGACATGCGTCGTTCGATCATGAGTATGATGGACGAATTGGCGTACACCCCGAAGCACGAGTTCGAAATCGTCGTTTGCGAAAATCAGGAAAATTTCGTCTATACCGCAAACAATATGGTAATGTTACGCGAACTACGTGATAATTTCAAGGAGATTTTGGCAGCGGCGAAGGAAGAAGCAGCGCGGAAGCGAGAAGAGCTCATGGCTCTGTGGAAGTATCTCGGAGCACAGGAAGATGTGTGCCAAGCTTTTTTCGACGAATATCCGGGTCACAGTGCATCGGATATACACGCGGTAAGCTGATCGCCTTCGACCGAAGGATAGTGACCGGTAAGGAACGAAATTAACTAATAAGTTATTTTGCCGCAGCTGAATGAGGAGATAAAGTCATGCAAGCAAAAACGCCGTGAAAATATAGCCAAGTATGTGAAAAAAGTTCGCGAGGAGTTGAAAGAACTCTGGGACATGTGCAAATTCGACGAGGAACAACGACAGGAATTTAAAGGATTTTACGTTTCGTGTTACGACGAGAGTCTTCTCACGCTTCATGATATGGAGGTCGAGAGACTTCGACAATATTACAAGCGTAACAAGTATGCAGTTTTTTTTTTTGTTTTCATTCTCCTGTTAAGAGGAAGGCGCACATGTACCACGTGACACGTGAGTGCGAGAGAGATAGCTGAAAATTCTTATCGGTACTTTCTCCAAAACGGTACAACCGATTGCGGTGAGAAAAGCTTAGCCACTTTTTGCCACCATACTCGAGTGGCTAAGCTTATTTCATCCAAATCGGTTGTATCATTTCGAAGAAAGTACATTTCGCGTTTTCGAAGTGATAGTCGCGTGTGATACATCCCCTTAAATCATTTGGACGGTTGTGAAAACTCAACGATACGCGAACGACGATCAAACACGAATTTCCTTTCAGAAAAATCTACGAACTTTTGGAAGAACGTGAAAATATGTGGCAGAAGGGTAAAGAACTTGATCAGCGAGGCAATGATCCCGACCGATTGCTCAATCGTGGTGGTAAATTGTTGATCGAAGAGAAGGAACGAAAACTCATACAAAAGAAGTTACCACAGATCGAGGAACAAATAAATATCTTCGTAAAACAGTTCGAGAGCGAGAATAAAAGGCCTTTCACGATATATGGTATGTCCTGCGATCAATACTTCCAGCGATCCGCGGAGGATTACGTCGAAATGAAGGAAACGTTGAAAAATCAGCGAGTAAGTTGACGACTAGATTCGTTTGGTTTTTGGACGGGGATGTCGAATGTTTTTAATATGTTTACATCGACGTGCAGCTGGCAAAGACAAAAGACAAGTCCCTGAAGAAGACACCTGTTATGAGTACTTCGCGTCGTACACCAGCGACAACCGCGAGTATGCTGAGACCCGGTCATACGTCTGTGAAGAATAAGAGCGATAGATCACCGTTGGGAAATTCAGCCAAACGCCAGCGTCGAATGGTCCAGAGCGAAAAGACTCGTCCGACGGTTTGCACCTCGAGAACGCGACGAAGCGGCCGGGTAACGTATTTCCAAAAATCATAATTATTTATCGAATAACAATCTTTATATTCAACTCATCTTTGATTTCATCAATATTTTAACGTTACTTTATGCACCAAATGTACTCGATCTATCAATCACGAATTTCACGAATTTTCCAGCTTCCCAGAAGACTATTAAAAGTCATGAATGCATCGCAACGCTCGTCGAAGAAAACCGAAACGGCAAACGATACGCAGACAACGATCGGCAGTGTCGCGCAGTATGAACAATTTCAAGAACATTTGGAAGAGCGCGAAGAATTACGTAGCTCTCTTTTGCCGGAGCACGTATTGAAAAATGCTCGGGGCAGGTCGAAGATGCGAACGCCAGTCAAAACACCCGTAAAGCCCTTGCGAAAAAATATCGCTGTACCAACGACACCGAATAGAACACCGAAATCGAGCCATCTCCGTGAACAATCGAATAGTCCGAGATTGGCATCGACTACTCGTCTCGCCGCAGCGCCAAGCAAATTACCTTTTTTTTTCTAAAGCACATTATTATTTTATTCTAGTTCGTTCGTGAAAGATTCGCGTTGAAGTTGGACGTTTTTCCGCGGTTGATTGTCTGCTGGACGAAAGATTAATGGATTAATGGATCGATTAATGAAAGCGTCAATTTTTTTTTTATCCACTGAAAATATATTGAATCAGATAAATACGTTAGAGATCAAGTATTTCTTTTCGCATTGAATATTCACGACTCAATATTAACGATATAATAATTAATTTTTTATGCTTTGGTACGACGATATTTATAGAAAATGTGCAGTGCGCCGAGAGCGTGAGGGACAAAAAGGAATACGTTATTATTTTTTACTATGTCAACAATGAACCGTTTTTTTATTTAATCATTTTTGTTTAATGTAATATGCACATTGTAAATAATAACAGGTGTTGCGTGCCCGAAATATGTATGATTAACTATTTTATTCTCATTTTATTGCATATACAGGGTGATTCAGAATACCCGAACCGCCGGTAATTCTCGGATTCGGAATGATCTCCGGAGGTAGGGTATCACAGTCCCCAAACGAAACAATCCCAAAAAGTTACTAGATAACAGAATCGACTGTCACGTTGACGGGTTAGTACTTGTCAAAGCGATAGATGGCGTTGCAGGCATTTTTCATCCCATGTATAGTCAATATTCGAGGATCAAGTGCGTTGCCCTTTTTCCGAGTTCCAGTGTACAGCCTAAAACCATATAGGAAAAAGAAGAAGATTTAGGTTATGTGCACCCAACAACTGTTTGAAGTGGTACGGCAACAATTGCTTATCCACGATTTTTTGTAATTTTTTGTAATTACTCCTTGAGCCAATAACTATTCGAGCGTGATACACCAATATTTGCATTTCTATTTATTCAATTTTCATTACAATATTCCATTTATGGTTCCTATTTATTTATTTATTGAACAATCGAATTACAATATTCTGTTTTGGCTCTTTTAGGAACAGATGCAATCATACATATATAAACGAATATTGTAATGAAAATTGAATAAATAAAAATGCAAATATTTGCGTCTCACTCGAATATTTATTGGGTCGAAGAGTTATTACAAAAAAATTTTTAAATCGCAGTCAACCAATTATTCCACTTCAAACACTTGTTCAGTGTACGTAACCTAAATCTTCTTCTGCCTATATGGTCTTAGGCTGTACACAAAAAAGCCGTCTAGTACGATACATAACCTGAAAATTTGGAAAGAGGCAAAAGGGCCAACGAGCGTAATCCTCGAATCTTTACTTTAAGGGAGAACACCACTGACCCCCTGTTTTTTTTCACATTTTTCAAGAATTTTTTTTTGTGGGAAAAAAAAGAGATATTCGAAAAATTTGTTTGGGTTTTTGTTCCTTGTCTATTAACGTATCAAAAAACATTTTTTTCACATTTTTCACGCCGCATGGTGGCGCTGGGGAAGCTCTCGCGTCAGGTGCTGTCATTTCCGCGGCACGCAGCAGAACTCTCTTCAACGTCGATCTGAAAAAAAATACCGAGTGGTTTCGTTAATAATATGATATTTTGAAGAGAAGTACACAGGGATTTGGAAAAATATTGTTTTAGAAAAAATAGGCACGCCTTTGAAATTAAAGTTATTTTCAAAGGCGTGCCTATTTTTTTTAAAACAATATTTTTCCAAATCCCTGTGTACTTCTCTTCAAAATATCATATTATTAACGAAACCACTCGGTATTTTTTTTCAGATCGACGTTGAAGAGAGTTCTGCTGCGTGCCGCGGAAATGACAGCACCTGACGCGAGAGCTTCCCCAGCGCCACCATGCGGCGTGAAAAATGTGAAAAAAATGTTGTTTGATACGTTAATAAACAAGGAACAAAACCCAAACAAATTTTTCGAATATTTTTTTTTTTCCCACAAAAAAAAATTCTTGAAAAATTTGAAAAAAAAACAGGGGGTCACAGTGGTGTTCTCCGTTAAACGAGACGGAAAATGACCGCAGCACCATCTATCACATTGACAGGTACTAACCTTCATCATGACAGTCGATTCTGACATCTAGTAACTTTTTGGGGATTATGTCTTTTGGTGACTATGACACCCTACCTCTCCGGATATTCCGAATCGTCCGGTAATTCTATATAATTTTTTTTCGTTTTTTACTTTACCAACAGTCGATCATAATTTATAACGCACCGGAGTGTTCAGTATCGCCGCTAGATGTCACCAACGTTCGTGCTCTTGTTCGAGGCTTGCACAGATGGCGATCTCTCGCTTCGACGCTCGCTCGTTGTTCATTCGCATGACGACCATTTATCCGTCGAGAAGCGTTGGACAAACCATTATATATTCTTTGTTGTTTCACTAAAAGAAAAACCATGTCCCGCACTCGATATCAACGAGTTATATCCCGATCTACGCACGTAAGTATATACAATCGAAATCCCCGGATATATGAATCATGAATAACCCTCTGCGGCAATTGTTTTTAATGTTTTGTAAACGATTTTTTTCAATAGCGAGGTATAAAATAATAATTAACAATAATTCGTGGTTCTATGAGATATTCGTTGTACGAGTAAGCTCCTCCCACCTGTCTCCATTTATTACCTTCGAGGCGTGACGAGGTTTCAGGTGCTCATCGTACACCCACTCTTCGTCGTTTGTGCCTGCTAAACAAAACCTTTGTCCCTTCGTAAAAGCGTTTGGAACGCCCATGTAGACCCTTTGACCGAAAATCTCGTTCGGTCGGACCCGTCGTCCAGTTACAAATTATAATAGCGAGAGAAGAACCCTCCTCTTGTGTACCGCCCTTTGTTCCATCTGCTCGGGTCAAAAGTTCGTATAGGTAACAATTAATTACAAAGTCTGATCAAATAATCCAATAATTTCGATAATACAATAGAAATACCGTACACAGAAGTTTGTTTGGTTATGTTTATTCGATAAAACCGTGCACTTTCATCACGAAGAGGGATCAAAATGGCGCGCGCGGCAGGTTCATAACAACAGAGGGAATTTCTATGTAGTAAAAATTTTTGCCGTCTCGACGAGCACGATACTGACGCGCGTAAAAATTCGCCAGCCCTTCGCCAAGCGCGCGATCAATTTTATTCGAGGCTGTCAGTAAGTAGGCGTATATTTATTGTCACGACTCTCTGCCCTTAGCGAAGAAAACTTTTAGTCCTATCCGGGTAATATATATATCACACGCTACTAGATTGAATATAATATATCAGTGTGTATATGGCGTTCGAATTCCATTTCGAGCTAACGAATTTATTTCATATCTCATTTCCTTCATATTTCCTACTAAAAGATTGTCTGGTCTAAGAACACTTTGAGAATTGATCCTCGAATCGGTTTCGCACGTTCAGTAACAGCAGGTTAAAGAAGAAAACGAAAAGTTAAATAAATAACGTTTTTATATCAGTCAATTTTTATCATCGAGACATTTTTAAAGGTAAGTATTTTGCACACAAAAATGTCTGCTTTTCTACCAAATATCGGCTTGTTAAAATTAAAAAAAATTGAAGCATTCATTTCATTTTTTAAATTATCAATAACGTCATGGGGCATATGGAAAAGTGAACAAAATGAGTGAGGTTTAAACGATAGGAGGGTATGGATTACGAAACCGGTGTGAATTGTAAAAATATTAGAATCGATGAGACCGAAAAAAAAGCCGTTGAAAAATAGCTCATTTCATACGAAATATCTCGTATGTAAATTGCGATATGTTTGCCATTTCGGCAACAGCGACGTGCGTCAGGCAGTGGCGAAAAGTCGAAACGCACAAAATACGTATATGACGGCAGGGTCGCGAGAGGCTACGAACCAGAGACGGAAACGTGCGATGCTCGTTGTGTATTTGATGTTGAAATGTACGGAGGATCACGAGAGAAATACTGACAGAGAGAGAGAGAGTGAGAGAGAGAGGTAAAGAAAAGTTATATCGATGCCACGAGATCAAAAGGGCACGTTGAGTATGCACGAGCATAGATTTTACATCCTTCTGGCTAAGGCCATCAATATACACATTTAGTATATATATTATATATACATATATATATATTATATACATATATTAGAGGGAGCGCTATCGGCCGTGAATAATGCGCGGTGGCGTCCGTTCGGTCGGGTCGTGCGGACGCCGGGCTGGATGGATTGATAAAGATTAAAGGTAAAGGGAGGTGGCGTCGGCGGCAGCATCAGCAGCCCGAGTGTATACGGTTGCTCGAGGGGAAGGGGACATTGAGAGAAGCTAGGACAAGGGGTGTTTTGGAGTTAGGCGACAGAAGTCACCCAGCGAAACGAACTGTCGGCGTTTCACGTTCGTACGTGCAGCGCGAGCGAGAGAAGGGTGATCCTCCGCAAGCGCGGGAAAAAGTAGGGTGGGACATGATGTCATATAGGGGTTTCCTCTGTAGCTCGGCAATCTCGTCTCCCTCTCGATCCCGTACATTATACCGTCGTGCAACTTATACGTACGGCTACTACCTATATATTTCAATTCATATACGACTAAATTATATGTCGGGGGGGGGGGGCGGTACGGATGAACAGACTCCGTTTTTTCTCCGGATATTATCGTGTAGCGAGGTTATACCTCGTACTGACTCGCTAAATGTACCTTTTTTTTTTTCAGTTTTCCACAAAATTCCTAATGCGGCAGTATTCGAGGTTATGGAAATGATGATTGTTACCAATATCCAATAAGTCTGAAAACTGATGATTGATGATATTTTTTACATTGGATTCGAGATTGGAGACCCGAAAAAACCGCAGATATCAATTTTCGTTAATCGAATCATTTTTTTTTGTCTTCCGGTGACGCCATCTTGAATATCAATGAACTTTTACTGACTCGTACTGACTCGCTAAATGTACCTTTTTTTTTTTTCAGTTTTCCACAAAATTCCTAATGCGGCAGTATTCGAGGTTATGGAAATGATGATTGTTACCAATATCCAATAAGTCTGGAAACTGATGATTGCTGATATTTTGCACATTGGATTCGAGATTGGAGATCCGAAAAAACCGCAGATATCAATTTTCGTTAATCGAATCATTTTTTTTTGTCTTTCGGTGACGCCATCTTGAATATCAGTGAACTTTTACTGACTCGTACTGACTCGCTAAATGTACCTTTTTTTTTTTTTCAGTTTTCCACAAAATTCCTAATGCGGCAGTATTCGAGGTTATGGAAATGATGATTGTTACCAATATCCAATAAGTCTGAAAACTGATGAATGATGATATTTTTTACATTGGATTCGAGATTGGAGACCCGAAAAAACCGCAGATATCAATTTTCGTTAATCGAATCATTTTTTTTTGTCTTCCGGTGACGCCATCTTGAATATCAATGAACTTTTACTGACTCGTACTGACTCGCTAAATGTACCTTTTTTTTTTTTTTCAGTTTTCCACAAAATTCCTAATGCGGCAGTATTCGAGGTTATGGAAATGATGATTGTTACCAATATCCAATAAGTCTGGAAACAGATGATTCCTGATATTTTGCACATTGGATTCGAGATTGGAGACCCGAAAAAACCGCAGATATCCATTTTCGTTAATCGAATCATTTTTTTTTGTCTTCCGGTGACGCCATCTTGAATATCAATGAACTTTTACTGACTCGCTAAATGTACCTTTTTTTTTTTTTTTCAGTTTTCCACAAAATTCCTAATGCGGCAGTATTCGAGGTTATGGAAATGATGATTGTTACCAATATCCAATAAGTCTGGAAACAGATGATTCCTGATATTTTGCACATTGGATTCGAGATTGGAGACCCGAAAAAACCGCAGATATCCATTTTCGTTAATCGAATCATTTTTTTTGTCTTCCGGTGACGCCATCTTGAATATCAGTGAACTTTTACTGACTCGTACTGACTCGCTAAATGTACCTTTTTTTTTTTTCAGTTTTCCACAAAATTCCTAATGCGGCAGTATTCGAGGTTATGGAAATGATGATTGTTACCAATATCCAATAAGTCTGGAAACTGATGATTGCTGATATTTTTTATATTGGTTTCGAGATTGGAGACCCGAAAAAACCGCAGATATCAATTTTCGTTAATCGAATCATTTTTTTTTGTCTTCCGGTGACGCCATCTTGAATATCAGTGAACTTTTACTGACTCGTACTGACTCGCTAAATGTACCTTTTTTTTTTTTTTCAGTTTTCCACAAAATTCCTAATGCGGCAGTATTCGAGGTTATGGAAATGATGATTGTTACCAATATCCAATAAGTCTGAAAACTGATGATTGATGATATTTTTTACATTGGATTCGAGATTGGAGACCCGAAAAAACCGCAGATATCAATTTTCGTTAATCGAATCATTTTTTTTTGTCTTCCGGTGACGCCATCTTGAATATCAATGAACTTTTACTGACTCGTACTGACTCGCTAAATGTACCTTTTTTTTTTTTTTCAGTTTTCCACAAAATTCCTAATGCGGCAGTATTCGAGGTTATGGAAATGATGATTGTTACCAATATCCAATAAGTCTGGAAACAGATGATTCCTGATATTTTGCACATTGGATTCGAGATTGGAGACCCGAAAAAACCGCAGATATCCATTTTCGTTAATCGAATCATTTTTTTTTGTCTTCCGGTGACGCCATCTTGAATATCAATGAACTTTTACTGACTCGCTAAATGTACCTTTTTTTTTTTTTTTCAGTTTTCCACAAAATTCCTAATGCGGCAGTATTCGAGGTTATGGAAATGATGATTGTTACCAATATCCAATAAGTCTGGAAACAGATGATTCCTGATATTTTGCACATTGGATTCGAGATTGGAGACCCGAAAAAACCGCAGATATCCATTTTCGTTAATCGAATCATTTTTTTTGTCTTCCGGTGACGCCATCTTGAATATCAGTGAACTTTTACTGACTCGTACTGACTCGCTAAATGTACCTTTTTTTTTTTTCAGTTTTCCACAAAATTCCTAATGCGGCAGTATTCGAGGTTATGGAAATGATGATTGTTACCAATATCCAATAAGTCTGGAAACTGATGATTGCTGATATTTTTTATATTGGTTTCGAGATTGGAGACCCGAAAAAACCGCAGATATCAATTTTCGTTAATCGAATCATTTTTTTTTGTCTTCCGGTGACGCCATCTTGAATATCAGTGAACTTTTACTGACTCGTACTGACTCGCTAAATGTACCTTTTTTTTTTTTTTCAGTTTTCCACAAAATTCCTAATGCGGCAGTATTCGAGGTTATGGAAATGATGATTGTTACCAATATCCAATAAGTCTGAAAACTGATGATTGATGATATTTTTTACATTGGATTCGAGATTGGAGACCCGAAAAAACCGCAGATATCAATTTTCGTTAATCGAATCATTTTTTTTTGTCTTCCGGTGACGCCATCTTGAATATCAATGAACTTTTACTGACTCGTACTGACTCGCTAAATGTACCTTTTTTTTTTTTTTCAGTTTTCCACAAAATTCCTAATGCGGCAGTATTCGAGGTTATGGAAATGATGATTGTTACCAATATCCAATAAGTCTGGAAACAGATGATTCCTGATATTTTGCACATTGGATTCGAGATTGGAGACCCGAAAAAACCGCAGATATCCATTTTCGTTAATCGAATCATTTTTTTTTGTCTTCCGGTGACGCCATCTTGAATATCAATGAACTTTTACTGACTCGCTAAATGTACCTTTTTTTTTTTTTTTCAGTTTTCCACAAAATTCCTAATGCGGCAGTATTCGAGGTTATGGAAATGATGATTGTTACCAATATCCAATAAGTCTGGAAACAGATGATTCCTGATATTTTGCACATTGGATTCGAGATTGGAGACCCGAAAAAACCGCAGATATCCATTTTCGTTAATCGAATCATTTTTTTTGTCTTCCGGTGACGCCATCTTGAATATCAGTGAACTTTTACTGACTCGTACTGACTCGCTAAATGTACCTTTTTTTTTTTTCAGTTTTCCACAAAATTCCTAATGCGGCAGTATTCGAGGTTATGGAAATGATGATTGTTACCAATATCCAATAAGTCTGGAAACTGATGATTGCTGATATTTTTTATATTGGTTTCGAGATTGGAGACCCGAAAAAACCGCAGATATCAATTTTCGTTAATCGAATCATTTTTTTTTGTCTTCCGGTGACGCCATCTTGAATATCAGTGAACTTTTACTGACTCGTACTGACTCGCTAAATGTACCTTTTTTTTTTTTTTCAGTTTTCCACAAAATTCCTAATGCGGCAGTATTCGAGGTTATGGAAATGATGATTGTTACCAATATCCAATAAGTCTGAAAACTGATGATTGATGATATTTTTTACATTGGATTCGAGATTGGAGACCCGAAAAAACCGCAGATATCAATTTTCGTTAATCGAATCATTTTTTTTTGTCTTCCGGTGACGCCATCTTGAATATCAATGAACTTTTACTGACTCGTACTGACTCGCTAAATGTACCTTTTTTTTTCTTCAGTTTTCCACAAAATTCCTAATGCGGCAGTATTCGAGGTTATGGAAATGATGATTGTTACCAATATCCAATAAGTCTGGAAACAGATGATTCCTGATATTTTGCACATTGGATTCGAGATTGGAGACCCGAAAAAACCGCAGATATCAATTTTCGTTAATCGAATCATTTTTTTTTGTCTTCCGGTGACGCCATCTTGAATATCAATGAACTTTTACTGACTCGCTAAATGTACCTTTTTTTTTTTTTTTCAGTTTTCCACAAAATTCCTAATGCGGCAGTATTCGAGGTTATGGAAATGATGATTGTTACCAATATCCAATAAGTCTGGAAACAGATGATTCCTGATATTTTGCACATTGGATTCGAGATTGGAGACCCGAAAAAACCGCAGATATCCATTTTCGTTAATCGAATCATTTTTTTTTGTCTTCCGGTGACGCCATCTTGAATATCAGTGAACTTTTACTGACTCGTACTGACTCGCTAAATGTACCTTTTTTTTTTTTCAGTTTTCCACAAAATTCCTAATGCGGCAGTATTCGAGGTTATGGAAATGATGATTGTTACCAATATCCAATAAGTCTGGAAACTGATGATTGCTGATATTTTTTACATTGGTTTCGAGATTGGAGACCCGAAAAAACCGCAGATATCAATTTTCGTTAATCGAATCATTTTTTTTTGTCTTCCGGTGACGCCATCTTGAATATCAGTGAACTTTTACTGACTCGTACTGACTCGCTAAATGTACCTTTTTTTTTTTTTTCAGTTTTCCACAAAATTCCTAATGCGGCAGTATTCGAGGTTATGGAAATGATGATTGTTACCAATATCCAATAAGTCTGAAAACTGATGATTGATGATATTTTTTACATTGGATTCGAGATTGGAGACCCGAAAAAACCGCAGATATCAATTTTCGTTAATCGAATCATTTTTTTTTGTCTTCCGGTGACGCCATCTTGAATATCAATGAACTTTTACTGACTCGTACTGACTCGCTAAATGTACCTTTTTTTTTTTTTTCAGTTTTCCACAAAATTCCTAATGCGGCAGTATTCGAGATTATGGAAATGATGATTGTTACCAATATCCAATAAGTCTGGAAACTGATGATTGCTGATATTTTGCACATTGGATTCGAGATTGGAGATCCGAAAAAACCGCAGATATCAATTTTCGTTAATCGAATCATTTTTTTTTGTCTTTCGGTGACGCCATCTTGAATATCAATGAACTTTTACTGACTCGTACTGACTCGCTAAATGTACCTTTTTTTTTCTTCAGTTTTCCACAAAATTCCTAATGCGGCAGTATTCGAGGTTATGGAAATGATGATTGTTACCAATATCCAATAAGTCTGGAAACAGATGATTCCTGATATTTTGCACATTGGATTCGAGATTGGAGACCCGAAAAAACCGCAGATATCAATTTTCGTTAATCGAATCATTTTTTTTTGTCTTCCGGTGACGCCATCTTGAATATCAATGAACTTTTACTGACTCGCTAAATGTACCTTTTTTTTTTTTTTTCAGTTTTCCACAAAATTCCTAATGCGGCAGTATTCGAGGTTATGGAAATGATGATTGTTACCAATATCCAATAAGTCTGGAAACAGATGATTCCTGATATTTTGCACATTGGATTCGAGATTGGAGACCCGAAAAAACCGCAGATATCCATTTTCGTTAATCGAATCATTTTTTTTTGTCTTCCGGTGACGCCATCTTGAATATCAGTGAACTTTTACTGACTCGTACTGACTCGCTAAATGTACCTTTTTTTTTTTTCAGTTTTCCACAAAATTCCTAATGCGGCAGTATTCGAGGTTATGGAAATGATGATTGTTACCAATATCCAATAAGTCTGGAAACTGATGATTGCTGATATTTTTTACATTGGTTTCGAGATTGGAGACCCGAAAAAACCGCAGATATCAATTTTCGTTAATCGAATCATTTTTTTTTGTCTTCCGGTGACGCCATCTTGAATATCAGTGAACTTTTACTGACTCGTACTGACTCGCTAAATGTACCTTTTTTTTTTTTTTCAGTTTTCCACAAAATTCCTAATGCGGCAGTATTCGAGGTTATGGAAATGATGATTGTTACCAATATCCAATAAGTCTGAAAACTGATGATTGATGATATTTTTTACATTGGATTCGAGATTGGAGACCCGAAAAAACCGCAGATATCAATTTTCGTTAATCGAATCATTTTTTTTTGTCTTCCGGTGACGCCATCTTGAATATCAATGAACTTTTACTGACTCGTACTGACTCGCTAAATGTACCTTTTTTTTTTTTTTCAGTTTTCCACAAAATTCCTAATGCGGCAGTATTCGAGATTATGGAAATGATGATTGTTACCAATATCCAATAAGTCTGGAAACTGATGATTGCTGATATTTTGCACATTGGATTCGAGATTGGAGATCCGAAAAAACCGCAGATATCAATTTTCGTTAATCGAATCATTTTTTTTTGTCTTTCGGTGACGCCATCTTGAATATCAATGAACTTTTACTGACTCGTACTGACTCGCTAAATGTACCTTTTTTTTTCTTCAGTTTTCCACAAAATTCCTAATGCGGCAGTATTCGAGGTTATGGAAATGATGATTGTTACCAATATCCAATAAGTCTGGAAACAGATGATTCCTGATATTTTGCACATTGGATTCGAGATTGGAGACCCGAAAAAACCGCAGATATCAATTTTCGTTAATCGAATCATTTTTTTTTGTCTTCCGGTGACGCCATCTTGAATATCAATGAACTTTTACTGACTCGCTAAATGTACCTTTTTTTTTTTTTTCAGTTTTCCACAAAATTCCTAATGCGGCAGTATTCGAGGTTATGGAAATGATGATTGTTACCAATATCCAATAAGTCTGGAAACAGATGATTCCTGATATTTTGCACATTGGATTCGAGATTGGAGACCCGAAAAAACCGCAGATATCCATTTTCGTTAATCGAATCATTTTTTTTTGTCTTCCGGTGACGCCATCTTGAATATCAGTGAACTTTTACTGACTCGTACTGACTCGCTAAATGTACCTTTTTTTTTTTTCAGTTTTCCACAAAATTCCTAATGCGGCAGTATTCGAGGTTATGGAAATGATGATTGTTACCAATATCCAATAAGTCTGGAAACTGATGATTGCTGATATTTTTTACATTGGTTTCGAGATTGGAGACCCGAAAAAACCGCAGATATCAATTTTCGTTAATCGAATCATTTTTTTTTGTCTTCCGGTGACGCCATCTTGAATATCAGTGAACTTTTACTGACTCGTACTGACTCGCTAAATGTACCTTTTTTTTTTTTTTTCAGTTTTCCACAAAATTCCTAATGCGGCAGTATTCGAGGTTATGGAAATGATGATTGTTACCAATATCCAATAAGTCTGGAAACTGATGATTGCTGATATTTTTTACATTGGATTCGAGATTGGAGACCCGAAAAAACCGCAGATATCAATTTTCGTTAATCGAATCATTTTTTTTTGTCTTCCGGTGACGCCATCTTGAATATCAATGAACTTTTACTGACTCGCTAAATGTACCTTTTTTTTTTTTTTTTCAGTTTTCCACAAAATTCCTAATGCGGCAGTATTCGAGGTTATGGAAATGATGATTGTTACCAATATCCAATAAGTCTGGAAACAGATGATTCCTGATATTTTGCACATTGGATTCGAGATTGGAGACCCGAAAAAACCGCAGATATCAATTTTCGTTAATCGAATCATTTTTTTTTGTCTTCCGGTGACGCCATCTTGAATATCAATGAACTTTTACTGACTCGCTAAATGTACCTTTTTTTTTTTTTTTCAGTTTTCCACAAAATTCCTAATGCGGCAGTATTCGAGGTTATGGAAATGATGATTGTTACCAATATCCAATAAGTCTGGAAACAGATGATTCCTGATATTTTGCACATTGGATTCGAGATTGGAGACCCGAAAAAACCGCAGATATCCATTTTCGTTAATCGAATCATTTTTTTTTGTCTTCCGGTGACGCCATCTTGAATATCAGTGAACTTTTACTGACTCGTACTGACTCGCTAAATGTACCTTTTTTTTTTTCAGTTTTCCACAAAATTCCTAATGCGGCAGTATTCGAGGTTATGGAAATGATGATTGTTACCAATATCCAATAAGTCTGGAAACTGATGATTGCTGATATTTTTTACATTGGATTCGAGATTGGAGACCCGAAAAAACCGCAGATATCAATTTTCGTTAATCGAATCATTTTTTTTTGTCTTCCGGTGACGCCATCTTGAATATCAGTGAACTTTTACTGACTCGTACTGACTCGCTAAATGTACCTTTTTTTTTTTTTTCAGTTTTCCACAAAATTCCTAATGCGGCAGTATTCGAGGTTATGGAAATGATGATTGTTACCAATATCCAATAAGTCTGAAAACTGATGATTGATGATATTTTTTACATTGGATTCGAGATTGGAGACCCGAAAAAACCGCAGATATCAATTTTCGTTAATCGAATCATTTTTTTTTGTCTTCCGGTGACGCCATCTTGAATATCAATGAACTTTTACTGACTCGTACTGACTCGCTAAATGTACCTTTTTTTTTTTTTTCAGTTTTCCACAAAATTCCTAATGCGGCAGTATTCGAGATTATGGAAATGATGATTGTTACCAATATCCAATAAGTCTGGAAACTGATGATTGCTGATATTTTGCACATTGGATTCGAGATTGGAGATCCGAAAAAACCGCAGATATCAATTTTCGTTAATCGAATCATTTTTTTTTGTCTTTCGGTGACGCCATCTTGAATATCAATGAACTTTTACTGACTCGTACTGACTCGCTAAATGTACCTTTTTTTTTCTTCAGTTTTCCACAAAATTCCTAATGCGGCAGTATTCGAGGTTATGGAAATGATGATTGTTACCAATATCCAATAAGTCTGGAAACAGATGATTCCTGATATTTTGCACATTGGATTCGAGATTGGAGACCCGAAAAAACCGCAGATATCAATTTTCGTTAATCGAATCATTTTTTTTTGTCTTCCGGTGACGCCATCTTGAATATCAATGAACTTTTACTGACTCGCTAAATGTACCTTTTTTTTTTTTTTCAGTTTTCCACAAAATTCCTAATGCGGCAGTATTCGAGGTTATGGAAATGATGATTGTTACCAATATCCAATAAGTCTGGAAACAGATGATTCCTGATATTTTGCACATTGGATTCGAGATTGGAGACCCGAAAAAACCGCAGATATCCATTTTCGTTAATCGAATCATTTTTTTTTGTCTTCCGGTGACGCCATCTTGAATATCAGTGAACTTTTACTGACTCGTACTGACTCGCTAAATGTACCTTTTTTTTTTTTCAGTTTTCCACAAAATTCCTAATGCGGCAGTATTCGAGGTTATGGAAATGATGATTGTTACCAATATCCAATAAGTCTGGAAACTGATGATTGCTGATATTTTTTACATTGGTTTCGAGATTGGAGACCCGAAAAAACCGCAGATATCAATTTTCGTTAATCGAATCATTTTTTTTTGTCTTCCGGTGACGCCATCTTGAATATCAGTGAACTTTTACTGACTCGTACTGACTCGCTAAATGTACCTTTTTTTTTTTTTTTCAGTTTTCCACAAAATTCCTAATGCGGCAGTATTCGAGGTTATGGAAATGATGATTGTTACCAATATCCAATAAGTCTGGAAACTGATGATTGCTGATATTTTTTACATTGGATTCGAGATTGGAGACCCGAAAAAACCGCAGATATCAATTTTCGTTAATCGAATCATTTTTTTTTGTCTTCCGGTGACGCCATCTTGAATATCAATGAACTTTTACTGACTCGCTAAATGTACCTTTTTTTTTTTTTTTTCAGTTTTCCACAAAATTCCTAATGCGGCAGTATTCGAGGTTATGGAAATGATGATTGTTACCAATATCCAATAAGTCTGGAAACAGATGATTCCTGATATTTTGCACATTGGATTCGAGATTGGAGACCCGAAAAAACCGCAGATATCAATTTTCGTTAATCGAATCATTTTTTTTTGTCTTCCGGTGACGCCATCTTGAATATCAATGAACTTTTACTGACTCGCTAAATGTACCTTTTTTTTTTTTTTTCAGTTTTCCACAAAATTCCTAATGCGGCAGTATTCGAGGTTATGGAAATGATGATTGTTACCAATATCCAATAAGTCTGGAAACAGATGATTCCTGATATTTTGCACATTGGATTCGAGATTGGAGACCCGAAAAAACCGCAGATATCCATTTTCGTTAATCGAATCATTTTTTTTTGTCTTCCGGTGACGCCATCTTGAATATCAGTGAACTTTTACTGACTCGTACTGACTCGCTAAATGTACCTTTTTTTTTTTCAGTTTTCCACAAAATTCCTAATGCGGCAGTATTCGAGGTTATGGAAATGATGATTGTTACCAATATCCAATAAGTCTGGAAACTGATGATTGCTGATATTTTTTACATTGGATTCGAGATTGGAGACCCGAAAAAACCGCAGATATCAATTTTCGTTAATCGAATCATTTTTTTTTGTCTTCCGGTGACGCCATCTTGAATATCAGTGAACTTTTACTGACTCGTACTGACTCGCTAAATGTACCTTTTTTTTTTTTTCAGTTTTCCACAAAATTCCTAATGCGGCAGTATTCGAGGTTATGGAAATGATGATTGTTACCAATATCCAATAAGTCTGGAAACTGATGATTGCTGATATTTTTTACATTGGATTCGAGATTGGAGACCCGAAAAAACCGCAGATATCAATTTTCGTTAATCGAATCATTTTTTTTTGTCTTCCGGTGACGCCATCTTGAATATCAATGAACTTTTACTGACTCGCTAAATGTACCTTTTTTTTTTTTTTCAGTTTTCCACAAAATTCCTAATGCGGCAGTATTCGAGGTTATGGAAATGATGATTGTTACCAATATCCAATAAGTCTGGAAACAGATGATTCCTGATATTTTGCACATTGGATTCGAGATTGGAGACCCGAAAAAACCGCAGATATCCATTTTCGTTAATCGAATCATTTTTTTTTGTCTTCCGGTGACGCCATCTTGAATATCAGTGAACTTTTACTGACTCGTACTGACTCGCTAAATGTACCTTTTTTTTTTTTTCAGTTTTCCACAAAATTCCTAATGCGGCAGTATTCGAGGTTATGGAAATGATGATTGTTACCAATATCCAATAAGTCTGGAAACTGATGATTGCTGATATTTTTTACATTGGATTCGAGATTGGAGACCCGAAAAAACCGCAGATATCAATTTTCGTTAATCGAATCATTTTTTTTTGTCTTTCGGTGACGCCATCTTGAATATCAATGAACTTTTACTGACTCGTACTGACTCGCTAAATGTACCTTTTTTTTTCTTCAGTTTTCGACAAAATTCCTAATGCGGCAGTATTCGGGGTTATGGAAATGATGATTGTTACCAATATCCAATAAGTCTGGAAACTGATGATTGCTGATATTTTTTACATTGGATTCGAGATTGGAGACCCGAAAAAAACGCAGATATCAATTTTCGTTAATCGAATCATTTTTTTTTGTCTTTCGGTGACGCCATCTTGAATATCAATGAACTTTTACTGACTCGCTAAATGTACCTTTTTTTTTTTTTCAGTTTTCCACAAAATTCCTAATGCGGCAGTATTCGAGATTATGGAAATGATGATTGTTACCAATATCCAATAAGTCTGGAAACTGATGGTTGCTGATATTTTGCACATTGGATTCGAGATTGGAGATCCGAAAAAACCGCAGATATCAATTTTCGTTAATCGAATCATTTTTTTTTGTCTTCCGGTGACGCCATCTTGAATATCAATGAACTTTTACTGACTCGTACTGACTCGCTAAATGTACCTTTTTTTTTCTTCAGTTTTCCACAAAATTCCTAATGCGGCAGTATTCGAGGTTATGGAAATGATGATTGTTACCAATATCCAATAAGTCTGGAAACAGATGATTCCTGATATTTTGCACATTGGATTCGAGATTGGAGACCCGAAAAAACCGTAGATATCAATTTTCGTTAATCGAATCATTTTTTTTTGTCTTTCGGTGACGCCATCTTGAATATCAATGAACTTTTACTGACTCGCTAAATGTACCTTTTTTTTTTCAGTTTTCCACAAAATTCCTGATGCGGCAGTATTCGAGGTTATGGAAATGATGATTGTTACCAATATCCAATAAGTCTGGAAACTGATGATTGCTGATATTTTTTACATTGGATTCGAGATTGGAGATCCGAAAAAACCGCAGATATCAATTTTCGTTAATCGAATCATTTTTTCTTCTTTCGGTGACGCCATCTTGAATATCAATGAATTTTTATATTGAATTCGAAATCCTCGCTGCGCCAGTTCTAATAATTTTGACGATTATCGACAATTATTCCGCAATAACAGCGATATTAATTATTGTTAACGATCATAACGTTATTGTTATTATTCTTGCTGGGTTAATCGTAAAAGTATCTTGGACGTACATTAAACGGGTGGGACTTGATCTTTTCCAATTTTCCGGAAAAAAAAGCTCCCAAACGAGCGATAGGAAATATTTCGCAATATTTCCTTTTTTTTTTGACAGTGAAAGAAAACCTTATGAAAACAGGAATTCCTCTTATAATTATTTATATAACGTACCGGCCATTTTGCTTTATTATCGGCAAAGCGTTTTCAACAATCTCTCGTTTGGAATTTTTTCTACGAATATTCTTTCATTCTCTGGGCAAAATACGAAAAAAAAAAATCGCTTCTTCGACTTTTAATCCCGACGACGCCGTCCTTAAAGTTTATGACAGACGTATTTCAGCGTATGTGCATTTGCCAACGACGATATTTTTCAACGGGCAAACCATTATATCCACACCGTTACTCGTCATCGTCGTCGGTCGCTACGTCTCGGATCTCTCTTCGTAAGACTCTCAATTGGACTCTCGAGTGTTACGCGATTAATCTCCCTCTTTCTCTCTCTCTCTCGCTTCCCGAGATGCCCGTAGGCTTACTCGAGCGAACGGAGTATACCTCCGGCGATAGAAACTTCGAGAGAGCGCCGTTGAGCGGCGCAACGATAGTAAAGAATGTGAAAACACAGACGTACATTCAATAATATATATATATTTCGATCTATATAATAATATGTAACGGCATCGTGACGCAGAAACTCGCACGGCCATCCGCTCTAATCAATTCGAGGAAGCTTTCCAATCCCTCCACTGCCGATATACGTATACAGATTGAAATTTTAAAATCAACCAGGAGAGGACCTTGGTCTTTCACCCATTATGGTAGTAGTCTGGTAATTTAAGCCGATTTTCATGTTTTTTTTGGAGGGCGTTTTTTTGTAGGAAAATAAAAATGAATCGTTTTGGATATTTAGGATGTTTTTATTTACATATTGAAGATACAAAAAAAATTAGTTTGAAAAAATTTAATAGTTTATTATTATTATTATTGTTGATCGAAGTTGGCACCTCGAAGTTGGCAGCCCGGGTCCTAACTTTTTTTCTATCGAACCGATTGCTTTCAAATTTTAACAGGCTACTCTACACACTTATAGTTCTCGTCGGAACGACCGAAAAATTTTTTCACCCCTAACTTTTTATTTTACAATCCCTTCGCTGCTAAAATAAAAGGACTTTAGCAAAGAAGGGGTTGTAAAATAAAAAGTTAGGGGTGAAAAAATGTCTCGGTGGTTCCGACGAGAACTATAAGTGTGTAGAGTAGCCTTTTAAAATTTCAATAAAATAAATAAAATTTGAATGAAATAATAATAATAATAATAAACTGTAGAAATTTTTCAAAAAATTTTTTTTTTGTATCTTTAATATGTTATTAAAAACATCCTAAATATCCAAAACGATTCATTTTTATTTTCCTACAAAAAAACGCCCTCCAAAAAAGACATGAAAATCGGCTTAAGTTACCAGACTACTACCTTAAGGGGGGAAATAGGATTTGGACAGCGTTTTCTCAATGATTTTCATGAATTTTTTTATAGTATAAAAAATGAATATAATTTATTGAAACTTTGAGAATATTTTATACATATATTTGAGTATATACTATAAAATTTTTGAAGAATTTCCTTGAAAAACACCGAAAATATTAGCGACCCAATATTGCAGGTCACAATCAGACTCAGGATTTTGCGTACATTCTGGAAGCCGCAATTTTCATCTGAAATCAAACGAGGTTGGAATTTACTTTCATCATATGACTCTCTTCTATATGAACCTAAATGCTATTAAAAAAAAATAGAAAATAGAATTTTTTACAGGGGTCAAAACAAAAAAGCATGATTTTTTGCCATTTTTTAAAACTTTATTTGCAAAAAAAAAATTATTTGCAACAATGATAATATTCCGATTTTAGGTTCATATAGAGCGCAATACTATGAAGAAAGTAAATGCCAATTTTCAAAACGATTGGTTGAAAACTTTTCAAACTAGCGTGTACGCAAGTTCGAAAAAAGTCGTTTTCAGAAAAACTCGTTTGAAAAAAATAGTGCCAAGAAAAACAAGCAATATGGGGTCGCTAATATTTTATAGTATATACTCAAATATATGTATAAGAATTTTATAGTATATACTTAAATATATGTATAAAATATTCTCAAAGTTTCAATAAATTATATTCATTTTTTATACTATAAAAAAATTCATGAAAATCATTGAGAAAACGCTGTCCTAACCCTATTTCTCCTCTGAATGGCTTATAAGAATAGAACGAGTCGGAATTTTCATAAAAAATTTTGAGAACATATTTTCCAATAGTTTTACTAACAATTTATGAAATAAAAAAAAAATCTATTTTCTGAACCGTCTAACCCTATTTCGTCCCTTAAAGGAAGCGGCAACTTATTCATCATACTCGTTGTTCAACCACGGTAGCGGATAAAGTCTATCCCCGTTGTGTTTTTATTTGTCATTACTTTCTTTCTTTTTTTTTCTCCCTGTCAAACACGCGAGCCTATCGCTCGTTAACTTTGACTTTTTATTTGCCTCGTGTACGTCACAGAGAGATTAGTACAATCGCAAACGGACCGAGCGTATAAAGATAATTTTATGGGACAATCATACATAAGAATGTGGTAAAAAAAAACAAACAAAACAAAATGGCGGACACACGGTGTACGCGGGTTTTAACGATATATGTACGACAAAAGTTGACGACGATGGGGAATCGAGCATCGAGAAGAGTTCGATAACCTCTACGTCAAGCTCTCTCTACGCTCTCTTATTCTCTCGTTCTTTGCTTCTCCATACGAGTGTCCAATCGACCACGGACTAACACTATACAAATACCATTGCAAACGGTGAGCCCGGAGTCTCTCGAGTCCGGTGACTGTGACTATTACTTAGTTTACTGCTCGCTGACGCCCCCACTGTTTCTACATATCTCTCCGCTGTGTCCAAATACCCGTGATATCTACGCGAGACTTCTGTAGATGTCGCAAAAGTCGCTGATGAGCGGCAGGGCACCTATAAATGACGCGCATTGTTACTAACCGATTTTCCTTCTCGGATAGAGAAAAAGAACGGTTAGTGAGTGTTCCCCCGTTACTTTTGCCCCACCATTTTCCATCTTTTTACTTATCTTATCTCGAATATTTTTTTTTTCGTCTCATTCTCCTTAAATTCTCACGCATACCAGCTAGAGATATTCGTTTCTTGTTGTTTTTTTTTTCTTTCCTTTTTACTTCTTCGAATATCTCACGAATCTCTAATCTGAATTCATAAATCTTAATTCGAGAGCGTATAACACGACGAATATCCTCGATAAAAGAAAATCAACGTCGGTATACCGAGACGCCCATGGCCGGAGAAACGATCCCGCGCGTCCGCCCGCAGGATGACTCATTGCGCGATCTCCCAGACCATTTCTATCCTTGTCTTTTCTGAATTTCCATTCTATCCCCCCCGTCCGCCAGGCACACTGACTCGTCTCTGTTTCGCATATACTGACAATAGAATAGAGAGAGAGAGAGAGAGAGAGAGAGAGTAGTAAACGCACTAAAGGTAAAGTCACATGGTCGATGCTAGCGGCGAGAGTGGGGGAACAGTGGGGGTCATTCTGCTGCGTAGAGCAGAGAAGAGAGGAGGTATAGGAAGAGATCGCGTTGCGGGAGAGTACTCTTGGCCGCAGGGCACGTGGCACACAGAATTCACCCTACATTCATCTCGCGGCTGGCGGACCAATTCCACCCCCTCATTCGGTGTTCCCCTTTCTCTCTAACCCCCTTTGCACCCTCGTCGACATCGAAGCTTTTCTCGTATCCCTTCTCAAACTCCTCTCGCACCTCCCTATCAACGCTCACCAATATCTGACCCCTTCGCCCGTTACACTCTCTCGCAAAACGATCCTAACATCTCTCCCCTTTTGCCCCTTCGACCCTTCTCGTACTTACCTTCCTATTTCATTGCCATTCTCGTCATTCTCTACCTCACGAAATTTACAGACAACCATAATCTTTCGTTATTCTCAACGCACTCTGCACGTTTTGCATCTCTCCAACGTTCTGTAATGCCTCGATACCGTTTTTCGACAATTTCGTCGGACTCGCCCATTGACTGTCCAATGAAATTGGAACAACGAATAGCAATGGGATAAAGAAAAAAAGAAGAAAACAAAAAACGTTTTTCCATCGGAATTCAGGTGAATGTGATTTTCCTACTGTTAATTTAGCAATATGCAGAAAAATTTAGTTCGGTCAATGTTGTGGCCAAAAGCACTTTTCGGCCATTTCTTTATTTGTCCTAAGCAGCGTTATTGCTCGGCAAGTAATATTACGTAGTAACGATGTAGAACTTAGCATCGAAACGACGATTATACTCGAGTCCCATTGTCGAAATGATGGTACCCGGTGATCTTAATTTTACGGTCGAAACAAACGTTGGTGGTCGCAAAATGGCGTATTGCAAATTAGCGAGACGCTCTCTGGTTGTCCGGCGTTGGTCTCTTCTCCCCCCTTCGATCAATAAAGTTGACACATCTGTGGTTTCGTATCGATATACATTTCGTGTGAATTCTGGACGTATAGTTCGTTTAATACCATTGGCGTTTTATGGGCGACGTCAGAGATAAAAAAAAATCCGTCAGATATATTAGCTTTGTATAGGTATATCGCGTGTAATCTTCCGTACGAATGAATATACCGTTTTTCCGAGAACAACCCACAATTACGAAGCGCTCGAAATTAACGGTTAACGAGAGAACGAGATAGTGGCGACGATGTACAAAGCAATATAACTGGCAGCTTCGATAAAAGCGTTTTATTTGATACATTACCGGTGGTGTTGCGTAAATGCCCCTTGCAGTTTGTAAAATATACCCATCAGAGGGCGCTGTTATACTTATAGTTGACGAGAGTGGCACGTAACGTATAAAGAGCGCGCGCGCGGGCGAGCGCCCGGTAAGGATCCCTCTTAATTAAACAATTACAGTTAAATTGAGTAAATTCCCGGAGTCCGCGATGCCCGCATGCTCGTTTATAAAGAATAAACTCGGTCTCGAGTATCAGAGACCACCGTATATGTTATGTATATAGATATACATACAATAGATTGTATCAAGTGTTTGATGGATGCGTGTACTCTCCGGTGCTCGCACCTATCGTCCGTTTTTCCCTTATTGTGCGTGGCTGACTCGTTGGCTCTCTGCGTCCTATAGCGTATATAAACGACCCAGCATTCCACGTTATTTTACGCCGTACCGGACGAGAGAGGCGCTCACAGTTAAATTGACAATGAAAGCGAACCCGCACACTCTGCTTCTCGCCACCCGCCCGATCGTTGACTCATCAACGTTGTTGTTCTCTTCAGCACGGTAGCTCGCCATTATTACCAATATATAAGAAAAAAAAAACACCTAAACAGATAAACCAGGTAATATCCTTTCGTTAATTTTTTTCATTCTATAACAGTTCACATGAGGGTCGAGAAAGCTTTGCTCCTACAGTCACGCCAATTAAGAACTAACCTACAATTGGTATATTTTCGGTGATTCTTTTTTTTCTTCTTTCTAACAGTCATGGTTGCCGAGCGTTCGAAAATACATTTAATAGTTTCGAAGGAGAATTGACGTGACCGTAGGATTGAAATTGAAACGAAACCACGTAAGTCTCGTTATTAGTATCGAAGAGAAAAAAAATGATACGGTAATTGCTAGTTGAGAGTGAAGGAGCCAATGAGTTACGAGAAAGTGGTAAATAACCTTTTGGCAAATAACCTATAAAGAATCCGGAATACAGCAGCGATTCGGGAGAGAAAATCGAGTGAGAGGGTGGAAAAAGAGCCACCCTTGCACGTCAGTATTTAAGCACGGGGGTGCACGGAGAAAGAGAGAAAGAACGATTGGGGGGGGGTTTAGGAAAAGACTGCTAGGGTGAAATCGGGTATTCCATTGTGCTCAGGTGTGAGGCGTGTTGCAGAAGAGATGTAGGGGCCCCCGCGCGTATGCACACATACGAATACAGACCAGGGGGACGCTAAACACACACCGGGCATACCTATATGTTTCATATATATCCTACCGTATACGTATAACCGTGAGTATATGGCCGTAGAAATTGTACGGTTTAGAGCGGGAGAGGTCTCGCACGCGGGACGGTAGATTTGCACACGCGGCACGAGCCGTTTCAACAAAGGGATGGAACAGATTGGAAGCCATTCATTCATTCTCTTCGTTCTTCCATCTCTTTCTCTTTCTCTCTCTCTCCTTTCTTCATCTCCCTATCTTTTTTTTCCCTCTATATCTATGTATTTGACTGCACGCTACCGACATTAACCACCTCCGTACACGCATATGGGCTCTTCCACGTAAAATTAACAAATTTTTTTTTTTTCTTCACAGGGCTAAATCGACGCTGCTTACGAAGAGTAGCACGATTGAAATTTCTCACGAAAACTAACACGTTTCGAATTCCACCACGAAGATCAACACGTTTCGATATTCGACGCGAAAACTAGCATTTTTCGGCTTTCATCGCGAAAACTAGCATATTTCGATTTGCACTTAAAAAAGTAGTATATTTGCCGAACTAAATCACATAAGATTCGGAACTTTTACAAATTTTTTAATAATTTTTTCGCGAGCACTATAAGGAATAAATGAAAAAAACATTAAGGGTGTATCGCGCACGTACACCCTTAAACATTTATATTCGTTTTCTATTAAAAAAATAATAAGATTATGGAAAATACGATTCACAAATACGATACGCAATATTCCACCACTCAAAAACTAAAATTGTTCATCAATGATATTTTTCATGACTTCAAGTTTCGAAGTCAGTTATGGAATTGAACAAAATTATTGTTTATAAAAAGTATATTCCGCTTACAATCTGAAGAATCGTTTATTGTGTTTTTATTTCATTAAAAAAAACACAATCTTTGAGTGATCAACGACTAAAGTATAAAGTACAGTATAAGTATAAAGTACAGTTGACAAAATCTTAAAAACAATCGATTGAGATATCTCGAGAAATGTCTGGTCTTGGACGAAGTAGCGAGAGGGAAAAAAAATTGACATTGTTAACGGGGGGGGGGGGGGGGGGTAGGGTTTTAAAGGCGAAAAAAAAGCATATTTTTATGATTTTTTTGCGGCGACATGAGTAATATAATTTTATTAAATAGAATTACATATTATTGTACAACTATTGAAGTATCTCAGAAAAAATTTTCAATGAAAAATATTGATAAATAAGCCGGTGACGTTGAATCTTCAGAGGCGCCTTGAAAAAAAGTGGTTTTGCGGTGAACATTATAACTCGTTACCGGATCATCTGAAACAAAAAAATTGATATGCATTTTAAAGGTGATGTATTTCTCGAGGTAATCAGGAAGAGTTTTTTTTTTTTTCCATTTCTTGCAGTACTCGGAAATGAAAAACGCAATTTTAGCTCAAAAAATCGCGCTTAATTTGTTATTAAAAAATTGAAAAAAAAAAACTCCTGATTACCTGTTGATTTATGTGAAGAAGTAATGTTTAAATTTTCAAAAGGATCGGTTCAGTAGATTTTGAGTTCTAATGTTCACAAACTTCGAAAATGACGTTTTCGGGAAAATCGATTTAAAGTTTTTTATACGTAACGAGCGGCTACCGAGCAGGTATAAAAATCGGGTATCACGGCCGGTCGTTTGAAACGCTGTAACTCCGTTAGTTTTACTCCGATTGACTTAAAATTTATACACAATATTCTCGACATATTGTTCATTCAGAAAAAAAAATTAAAAAAAAATGCAAAAAAAAAAATAATTAAAAAACCCTACACCCCCTTAACTTTGCATACACCGCAATTGTTTTCGATTTTTTTTTCTCTAATTTTTTTGACCATGGTTTTTTTTACTTCAAAATGACGAGGCATTTGCCGTTTGCCATCTTATAATAAGCCCAGCGGACTAAAATTCAAACGGTAAAATATGTATGAAATACATTAAAAGAAAAAATAAAACAGTATAAAATCCGAAGCATAAATATTTCGTCAATTTGGAGTAAAAAAAGATGTTCAAAAAACGTGGCGTAAAAAATGAGAAACACTTCCAGTGATACTGAAACGTACTAATTTTCCGTGGTAAAAGCCGAAACACGCTGGTGTTCGCGCAGATATCAAGCGTGCTTGTTTTCGTAAGAAATCTGAAACATGCTAGTTTTCGTAAGCAGCGTCGAAATGATGTTTTGACGCTCACGCAGGATCGCTCGGAATTCACGCTTACTCGGAAAGTCTTCGCACCGACGATTAAGAAAAATATGATATGTTCATTATCCGTATATCTCTGGTGAAGCTCAATAAAAATTGGTTTTCTTTTAATTGTAGGTTCCAACGTGTATCGTTGCGGCTTTTGACGATCGTTCCCAATGTTCTCCTCCTGTGGGTACGAATTTTTCGTTATTCAAAAATGTGTTTCTAATTGTCAAAAAAAAAAACATACAAATAAGATTGGAAAAAAGAGGTTTGTATGGCAGAAACGTAGTACAATCTGGAACTTTGAAATGGCTAACTCCTGATCAAAATCCAACTCAGTTTTGCCTGAAATGTCCCATATATATGTATATATGACATACGACGACGACGATGAGTGGCCCGGGGCGACACGCGCGGAAGCTTTGCCACCCCTTGTGTAATCTTGTGCACGACCCATTATCATCGCCGCTCACGTGGACACGTATTTTTCCCGTGCATTACAATAAATATGAGTCTAATAAAACTTCGAAAGTCTTATTTATCCATAGTTATATATATTGTGTATAAGGACGTTTACACATCTGTGCCCAACGAGAATTACGTATACTCGTTGTAATGGAACCAACGATAGAGAGAAAGAGAGAGAGAGAGAGGAAGGACGCGTTCAACGATTTAAGGAAATATGTTATCGTCGGTCCAGGCACGTACTATACACCGTTTAATTCGTTTTCTCATTTCACTTGTGAAATATAAATATATATGTTGAACCCGTTATGCATACGCCATCTATATGCTCTCGCTAGTACAGCAACGACGTGCAGAAGAGGATTCATTTATAATTTCACAACAAACCGC
This sequence comes from Oxytorus armatus, assembly GCA_958009045.1. NCBI lineage: Eukaryota > Metazoa > Arthropoda > Insecta > Hymenoptera > Ichneumonidae > Oxytorus > Oxytorus armatus. The sequence goes on from OY253744.1 coordinate 1,484,281, forward strand.
AAGTGGCGCCACGGTCCGAGCTCTCGGAAGTTTCACTTTCGTAAATCAAACGTTTCGCTCCCCACGGTTTCGACGGACTTTAGGTCATTTTCTTGCGGTACCCATAAAGAACGTTTTGCGTGAATAGAACCATTCGGTGGAGATACAGAACAATATGTAGGTACTAGTCAATAAGCGCTATAACTTTATAATCATTTTGGACAAATTTATATCAATCAACGCTGTAACGCAGTGACTTGTCGTCGGTACGAACGGGCCTGAATTTTATGGTTAATTGTACGATTTAATTGAGAGACATTTGCGAGCATGTAGCATTGACGTTATTAACCAGAAATACGATTTATATACGCACACGTGAAATGCTTTTCGGGATATTCAATTAATTTCGTTTGTCATTTTTTTGTTTAAGGGAGGGGTAAGGGTTTCAGCGTAAAAAAAAACACTTTTATTGCGATTATTTTTCTCAAATATGGATTGAGCAATTTTATACGAACCTTTTGTACATTATTGAGCATACTTTTGACAATGTTGTGTAATTTTTTCATGCAGAAATATTGAAGCATAAGCCCGTAACAGAGCTTCCCCCGGAACGTCTTGGAAAAAAAAACAATTTGCGGTGTTCACTATAACTCGGCCGGAAATTATCCGAAAATGAAAAACCATGAAAATTCAGTCGAATTATAATCAAATCTTCCCCCCAACGTTCTCTGATAATTTTTTTTTTCATTCAAAAATTTTTGCCGGCCATCTAAAGTGTGAACTGTTATTTTCCACGAAAAATTCCGCTATTTTGTGGGTGGGAAACACCCTTAATGTAAAAAAAAAAAAATTTTACTAAACGTTGGGGGGAGGTATTTTATATGTAGAAAATGTGTACAAAGTTTGAAATGAATCGGTCAAGTGGTTTTCAAATGGCAGTGAACACGGACTTTGAAAAAGTAGTTTTGAGAAAAACGCGTCTAAAGTGCACTGCTAGCCCGACCGCCCGCAGCTGTTTAGAGGTATAGCGTTAAAGGCCAGGAGATTAATAAGACAATAACTTCAAGAATATTGCTTAGATCGGTTTAAAATTTTAAGGACATATTCTTGAAATGTTAAACAATAAGATAAGACAAAAAAAAATTCGATTTTTCGAAAGTGAAAACCCTTACCTCGCCCATAGGGGCGGAAATAGGGTTAGGACAGCGTTTTCTCAATGATTTTCTTGAATTTTTTTATAGTATAAAAAATGAATATGATTTATTGAAAATTTGAGAATATTTTATACTTATATTTAAGTATATACTATAAAATTTTTATACATATATTTAAGTATATACTATAAAATATTAGCGACCCCATATTGCAGGTCACAATCAGACTCAGCATTTTGCGTACATTCTATTAGCCGCAATTTTCATCTGAAATCAAACTAGGTTGGAATTTACTTTTATCATATGTCTCTCTTCTATATGAACCTAAATGCTGTGAAAAAAAATAGAAAATTGAATTTTTCACAGTGGTCAAAACAAAAAAGCATGACTTTGTCATTTTTTACAATTTTATTTGCAAAAAAAAAATTGTTTACAATAATGATAATATTCCGATTTTAGGTTCATATAGAGCGCGATACTATGAAGAAAGTAACTGCCAATTTTCAAAACGATTGGTTGAAAACTTTTCAAACTAACGTGTACGCAATTTAAAAAAAAGTCGTTTTTAGAAAAACTCGTTTGAAAAAAATAGTGCCAAGAAAAACAAGCGATATGGGGTCGCTAATATTCTATAGTATATACTTAAATATATGTATAAAAATTTTATAGTATATACTTAAATATATGTATTAAATATTCTCAAAGTTTCAATAAATTTTATTCATTTTTTATACTATAAAAAAAATTCATGAAAATCATTGAGAAAACGCTTGTCTTAACCCTATTTCCCCCCTTAATGGCTTATAACAATAGAACGAGTCGGAATTTTCATTTAAAAATTTTGGGAACATTAAAATTTTGGGATTTTTTGAACCGTCTAACCCTATTTCCCCCCTTAACTACCATTTCTATTCGCTACTGCCGGTAATTCTATTTTTTTTCGTTTACAACCCATTTCTTTTTTCGTAGTATTCTTCAGCGGGGGTTTTTTTATTGTTTTGTTTAAATGTTAATTTGTGGAAAAGTGACCGAGAGGAATTATTTAATTGTACAAAGGGAAGTTAGCATTGTTTATTTTTGTTTGGGACATTTTGTATCAATGTGTAGAATTAATATATACCCGTTTTTGTTATCTCGTGTAGTGTATGTAATGACGGTATATATTTTAAACGTGCGCCCGTTGTACACGGCAGAGTGGGTAAAGGTTATGTTCTTTCCGGCTGCATGCGCATCTATTCAAGTTATTGCATTACTGGCTTAGCTTTCCTCTCTATCTCTCTCTCTCTCTCTTTCTCTCTGTCTCTCTCTCGTTACACCCCTCGGGAAAACGAGATGATGGTCGGTCTGTATATCGGACAGGGGAAATTATACGCGAATTCTCCTAGAAACAACGATATATGTGTTATATGAGCCATTCCGTATCAACTGGCCACGTTCCGAATTTAAAATGATAAAAAAAGGATTTTGAACTCCTAAAAATTCATTTAGTCCAGTGAAATTTCGGAATTTGTAACCTGAATCGGTTACGTACTTTCGGAAATACAGATTACAACGAATACAATGAGATAATTCAAAGATGATTTTTTAAATTTCTCATCCCAATCAATTTTCATCGCGGATTATTTAAAAATAATTTTTAAGCTCATTCCAGGCATTTTTTTCTACTCTCAAGCCAACAATCGTCCTTACAAAAAAAAAAAACTCGATCGTCGTTTACTAAAATTAAACATAACGTAACTGCGAATTTGTTTAAGGGCTCACATACTCCTGCGCGCCATGAAAACCGAGTAAATTTGAAAAATTACTATAAAGGCTATATGGTGAAAAATAAATTAAATTGTTGATTTCACATTTTCTATCAAGTTTTCAACTATAAGGAAAAAATTTTGTAATTTTTTTTTCTTATTGAATTAGTTTTTTCTTATTATTTAGTATTAACATTATTTTTTACGGGTATAAATGGACTCCGATGAAAATCATGGGGCCCTCCTTGCCAACATCATAACTTCACCAAAAATTATCCAATCTGTGAAAATAACAAAGAATCTAGTAAAATAATGTAGTAGTAATAGTCTGATGGAGGGATTTTTTTTTTCATTTCGAAAATAATGAAATTACAGTATTTCAAACTTTAGTATGCAATTCAAAAAAAAAATGAGGGTTTAATAATTTTTTTTTTAATTGTCCAACCAAAAAATTAAAAAAAAACCTCTCGTCAGTCTCTAGAGAAAATAATTATCAAGATTTAAAAAAAAAAAGGTAAAAAATATTAAAAATTAACTGAATTAAACATTAACCGTGCCGACACTATCTAAAAACCGTAGTTTCGAGAAAAACGAGTAAAATAAATGTAGTAGTAATGGTCTGACGGAGGGATATTTTTTTTGTTCTTTTCCTTTTCAAAAATAAAGAAGTTACAGTATTTCAAACTTAAGTCTGCAATTCAAAAAAAAAATGAGTGTTTAATAATTTATAAAAAATTGTCCAACCAAAAAATAAAAAAAAATCTCTCGTCAGTCTCTAGAGAAAATAATTATCAATATTTAAAAAAAAAAAATGTAAAAAATATTAAACATTAACGGAGTTAAACATTAACCGTGCCGACACTATCTAAAAACCATAGTTTCGAGAAAAACGAGTAAAATAAATGTAGTAGTGATGGTCTGACGGAGGAAAATTTTTTTTCTTCTTTTTCTTTTCAAAAATAAAGAAATTACAGTATTTCAAACTTTAGTATGCAATTTAAAAAAAAATGAGGGTTTAATAATTTTTTGAAAAATGTTTAACCAAAAAATTAAAAAAAAACCTCACGTCAGTCTCTAGAGAAAATAATTATCAAGATTTTTAAAAAAAAGTTTAAAAATATTAAAAATTGACCGAGTTATTGTACCGACACTGTCTAAAAACGTAGTTTCGAGAAAAGCGCGTTTAAATTTTCCGGTAGATACAACGCGAACCCGATGTGACCGGTCACATTTATTGCAACAACTTTGTAACGAAGTGAAATTTACTTAAAAGTTTTTTTTGTTTTTAAATTCTTAAAAGTATAAAGAATAAAAATCTGTAAAAAAACAATCGATTTTTTGGAAAATTTTCAGGGGTACGTGAGCTCTTGATCCAAAAAATCCGCAATACGATCCAATTGGATGATTTCTGTGGTAATAATAAATGGACATTATTGGAAAAATAAAATAAGTTCACAAAATGTTCTGGATTTTTTGTAAAATAAATATTATCGTTAATTTGGAGAAAAAAAAAATCAAATATGAATAGTTTGGCACGGAATGCCCGATATATATAGAGAGAGAAATAAGAGATGGTCCAAGCACACACACACACACAAATGTATTGGACCATCCCTTATTTCTCTCTCTCTCCTCGTCGGCCACACAATCCGACCATGTCGAAAAATCTATCGATAGGGAGCTTATTTTCGCCTGGCATATTTCCGTGCACACCTTTGGCAATGGGGCCTCTCTCGTTTATAACCGCTATCCCTTTCAATCTCGTTTCGATGCCTAATACAAATGTGGTATCACAAAGCCATCTATAGTGCAGCCAGCTGTGGGAAAAAATGGCTTATCTGGGGGGGGGGGGGGGGGGTGGGTTGATTATTAATGACTCGTCAGGGATTCATAAAGGAATTAAACCCGACGTTATATACGCGAACGAACGTTGTTTAATTTTCTGACAAATTGAAACAATACGATGACATAAAAAAAAATGCGTTGTTCCGTACGGACAAGAGTGGACGACGCGCGGTTGGTGAGCGGCTCTCTGACGATTATCCAAGTTAAGGGAGGAAATAGGGTTAGACAGTTCGAAAAATTGAATTTTTTTAAATTTCATAAATTGTTAGTAAAACTATTGAAAAAAATGTTCCGAAAATTTTAAATGAAAATTCCGACTCGTTCTATTGTTATAAACCATTAAGGGAGGGGTAAGGGTTTCAGCGTTAAAAAAAAACACTGTTTTTGCGATTTTTTTTCTCAAATATGGATTGAGCAATTTTATCCGAACCTTTTGTACATTATTGAGCATACTTTTGACAATGTTGTGTAATTTTTTCATGCAGAAATATTGAAGCATAAGCCCGTAACAGAGCTTCCCCCAGAACGTCTTGGAAAAAAAACAATTTGCGGTGTTCACTATAACTCGGCCGGAAATTATCTGAAAATGAAAAACCACGAAAATTTCGTCAAATTATAATCAAATCTTCCCCCCAACGTTCTCTGATAATTTTTTTTTTCATTTAAAAATTTTTGGCGGCCATCCAAAGTGTGAACTGTTATTTTCCACGAAAAATTCCGCCATTTTGTGGGTGGGAAACACCCTTAATGTAAAAAAAAAAAATTTTACTAAACGTTGGGGGGAGCTATTTTATATGTAGAAAATGTGTACAAAGTTTGAAATGAATCGGTCAAGTAGTTTTTAAATGGCAGTGAACACGGACTTTGAAAAAGTAGTTTTGAGAAAAACGCGTCTAAAGTGCACTGCTAGCCCGACCGCCCGCAGCTGTTAGAGGTGTAGCGTTAAAGGCCAGGAGATTAATGAGACAATAACTTCAAGAATATTGGTTAGATCGGTTAAAAATTTTAAGGACATATTCTTGAAATGTCAAACAATAAGATAAGACAAAAAAAAATTCGATTTTTCGAAAGTGAAAACCCTTACCCCGCCCTTAAGAGGCAAATAGGATTAGGACAGCGTTTTCTCAATAATTTTCATGAATTTTTTTTTATTGTATAAAAAATGAATATAATTTATTGAAACTTTGAGAATATTTTATACATATATTTAAGTATATACTATAAAATTTTTATACATATATTTAAGTATATACTATAAAATATTAGCGACCCCATATCGCTTGTTTTTCTTGGTACTATTTTTTCAAACGCGTTTTTCTGAAAACGACTTTTTTTGAACTTGCGTAAACGCTAGTTTTCAGAAAATTGGCAGTTACTTTCTTCATAGTATCGCGCTCTATATGAACCTGAAATCGGAATATTATCATTATTTAAAATAATTTTTTATTTGCAAATAAAGTTGTAAAAAATGACGAAAAATCATACTTTTTTGTTTTGACCCCCGTAAAAAATTCAATTTTCTATTTTTTTTTATAGCATTTAGGTTCATATAGAAGAGAGACATATGATAAAAGTAAATTCCAAGCTCGTTTGATTTCAGATGAAAATTGCGGCTTCCGGAATGTACGCAAAATGCTGAGTCTGATTGTGACCTGCAATATGGGGTCGCTAATATCTTCGGTGTTTTTCAAGGAAATTCTTCAAAAATGTTATAGTATATACTTAAATATATGTATAAAATATTCTCAAAGTTTCAATAAATTATATTCATTTTTTATACTATAAAAAAATTCATGAAAATCATTGAGAAAACGCTGTCCTAACCGTATTTCTCCCCTTAAGCAGCTCTCGTCGCGGTTTATAACTCGGATCGGTGGTCGCTTAGCCGTGGACCGACGCGTGAACGACTGCTAAGCGGGAGAGAGGTAACTTCATTGAATTTCCAATTTTGTAAATAGAACTAAAACTAAAAACAAAATCGTTTGTATCGACGCGGGTTTTCCGCACTTTCCCCGTGTCCATGGAAAATGGGATTACAGCGTAGCCGAGACGTGTGCGAGCGGGAATGGAATTTGAGTTGGTTCGTCGAAGTGAGAGTAGGAAGTGATGGGAATTGGAACACAGAAAGAAAGAAAAAAAAAAGGAAAGAAATCGCGGATTAACACGGGAAATAATTATTTAAATGGGAAATGAAAATTCGAGATGAGGGACCTCTTAAGGTAGTTCTAACACAAATGAAGAGTAATGCAAATTTAATGAATTTTTGGGAAAACCTAGAAAAAGTACTGAAGAATACTTATGCGAAATTTGAGACTGTTTCACCGTACCGTTTTCAAGATATCGTTTATCAAAAATTGCAAAATTTGCATACGAACGTATACCTATACCGTACGAAATGAGCACTTCCCGGATATTTAGTCACCAAAATGTACGAAGGAGTAATGAAAAATTCTTGAAATTTGGCACGAAAGTAGTTTAGTAGATGAAGAATAACATATATTTTACAGTAAATTTTCGACCATACAGTAAAAAAGTATGGATTATTGAAAAAATATTGTTTTGAGGCTAGAAGAACTCGTGAGCATGAGAACGTCGCTGCGCGACGTGGCTGCCCGCCTCGCGCACCGCTCCTTCTATCCCCTCCCATTTCTTGTGTTAGAACTACCTTAATTTAAATATGAAGGGCTCGTACTTGCAGAGCTTTTTTTTTTTTGAGATGCCAAAGAATACATTTTTCATAATATCGAGGAAAAAAAAAATTAGTCATTTTATTTGACCCACCCTATTCTGTATACTCGTACTCGCACGTGCGACGAGTTTCGAGTGCAAAATTTGTGCAAAGTTTGTAGCCAAATTTTTCTCACTCAGAGCGCGCGCAGCGGAGAGCGAACGAAACAAAAACTAGGAATAGGACCCTTGCGAACGAAACACTCGAGGTCCATCGTCGTTCCAACGTGCGCGCACACTTTTTCGTACGTGTATATTGTTTTGGGGGGCACACGGAGGACGAGAGCAAGGGTCCGTATACACCGTCCTGATGCATGCCGGCGGGAAGAGGGTGAAACTCCCCGTAAAATCTGGCCCGCATACGGGGTCGAAAAAAAACGAAGGTGCACGCGCTCTGCTCGTCGGGAGAGCCCCCGGGCTGTCGCCCATATGGTGACCATAGCCTCGGGGACTTTTCAAACCATAGGTAAGCGCACTCGTCCTCTAGAGATTGTATACTCCGTGTACATGATGTACGTTTATGCCTGTGCGATATTTTCATCTCTCTCTTTCTCTGACTCTCTGTTTCTTTCTTTCTCTTTCTCTCTTTCTCTGTCTCCCTGTTTCTCTCTTTCTCTGTCTCTCTGTTTCTCTCTTTCTCTGTCTCTCTGTTTCTTTCTCTTTCTCCGTCTTTCTAGTTTATATACTTATATGCGCGTGTCAACTGACAAAAGGGCGTATTTCATGCAATTTACCACGCAAAGTAATGTTTGTTGTGACTCTTTGACAACCGACGATACTTACTCGCTGATCGCTTCGAGTACACGCTTCTTGTTTTTTTTTTTTTTTTTTTTTTTTTCTGGCCTCACATATACGTTCTCACTTTTGTACCATTCTCGCGCGTTTTCTCACGGGAATATGCATATATAAACACCGGTAGAGACCCCAAGGGCACTCTTTTTCGCTCGTTTGTTATTTTTCTATCGTACACTTTTTGTCCCTCTCTCTTTCTCTCATTCTGTGTAGCACGAACATTGTATACCTTCAGAACGTTCCCAGTTTTCAATCTGTCGAACAAATGGAGCTAACCGTGTATATAGTTTCGCTCAATAGATGGGGGTGCGACAATTAATGCGGGCTCGAAAAAACTTTCGATCTTATTTTCCCGCGGAGCAATTTTTTTCAATGAATTCATGTATTTTTTCTTTTTCCACCCTCTGGCCTATTGATAAATTGACGATACAGACGATGCCCCGATCTCGACTTAATTTCGTGCCAGGTAGAAATTTCCGGCGGGTTTAATATACTTTTCTTTAATTAGTCGTTATTTTTTTTTTTTTTTTTTTTTTTTTTTTTTAGTACAAACGCAGTACGGTAAAGAAATTCTGCAAGAGATTCCAAACATTGTTTTTCTTTTGTATAAAAATTGTTTACCATTCGTCGCTTCGTAACGTTGGGCTTTTATCTCTGCGAATGGACTTTTTGACCTGTCTATTGTCTTGGTTCGTGGTCGATTGACAATTTTCTCGTGTACGAAGAGATTAAAAGATAAATCTTTAAATATTCGCTGTAAGCGTTATTCACTGGTTTATAGACTTTGCCATCCGACATTATAATATTCCATCCGCCAAAAGTGATTATTAATTCGATTGTAACGATTGATCTGGAGATTTTGAGAATTTTTCGGAAAAGTATGAACGACATTATCTCGAATCATTTTTCAACGCTTTTAAGTAAAGAAAAACTGTCTCGTGGACTATACGGATGCACGTGTATATACGCATGAGTAACAGGACTCCTCTTCTGTTGGCGGTAGTAGCAAGACTTTCGTTTGTACACTCAGGCACGGGAAGCAAATATTTGCAGGCCCCCGTTGCTACTCGACGAGCACACGTTCAGCCCGAGAGTTCCATACCTCTGATACTCTATAAACGTTTGTTGTTCAAGGCTCTATACACATATATATTAGAGATCTCTATATATCGTTAAGGGGGGAAATAGGGTTAGGACAGCGTTTTCTCAATGATTTTCCTGAATTTTTTTATAGTATAAAAAATGAATATAATTTATTGAAACTTTGAGAATATTTTATACATACATTTAAGTATATACTATAAAATTTTTGAAGAATTTTCTTGAAAAACACCGGGGATATTATTGCGACCCCACGTTGCAGGTCACAATCAGACTCAGCATTTTGCGTACATTCTGGAAGCCGCAATTTTCATCTAAAATCAAACGAGGTTGAAATTTACTTTTATTATATGTCTCTCTTCTATATGAACCTAAATGCTATAAAAAAAAATAGAAAATTGAATTTTTTACAGGGGTCAAAACAAGAAAGCATGATTTTTTCCCATTTTTTACAACTTTATTTGGAAAAAAAAAAATTATTTCAAATAATGATAATATTCCGATTTTAGGTTCATATAGAGCGCAATACTATGAAGAAAGTAACTGCCAATTTTCAAAACGATTGGTTGAAAACTTTTCAAACTAGCGTGTACGCAAGTTAAAAAAAAAGTCGTTTTCAGAAAAACGCGTTTGAAAGAATAGTACCAAAAAAAACAAGCGATATGGGGTCGCTAATATTTTATAGTATATACTTAAATATATGTATGAAAATTTTATAGTATATACTTAAATATATGTATAAAATATTCTCAAAGTTTCAATAAATTATATTCATTTTTTATACGATAAAAAAATTCATGAAAATTATTGAGAAAACGCTGTCCTAATCCTATTTGCCCCTTAATGGCTTATAACAATAGAACGAGTCGGAATTTTTATTAAAAATTTTGGGAATTTATTTTTCCCAAGTGACCACCGATCCGCGTTATAAACCGCGACGCGAGCTGCTTAAGGGGGAAAATAGGGTTAGGACAGCGTTTTCTCAATGATTTTCCTGAATTTTTTTATAGTATAAAAAATGAATATAATTTATTGAAACTTTGAGAATATTTTATTAACACATTTAAGTATATTCTATAAAATTTTTGAAGAATTTTCTTGAAAAACACCGGAGATATTAGCGACCCCATGTTGCAGGTCACAATCAGACTCAGCATTTTGCGTACATTCTGGAAGCCGCAATTTTCATCTGAAATCAAACGAGGTTCAAATTTACTTTTATTATATGTCTCTCTTCTATATGAACCTAAATGCTATAAAAAAAAATAGAAAATTGAATTTTTTACAGGGGTCAAAACAAAAAAGCATGATTTTTTGCCATTTTTTACAACTTTATTTGGAAAAAAAAAATTATTTCAAATAATGATAATATTCCGATTTTAGGTTCATATAGAGCGCAATACTATGAAGAAAGTAACTGCCAATTTTCAAAACGATTGGCTGAAAACTTTTCAAACTAGCGTGTACGCAAGTTAAAAAAAAAGTCGTTTTCAGAAAAACGCGTTTGAAAAAATAGTACCAAGAAAAACAAGCGATATGGGGTCGCTAATATTTTATAGTATATACTCAAATATATGTATACAAATTTTATAGTATATACTTAAATATATGTATAAAATATTGTCAAAGTTTCAATAAATTATATTCATTTTTTATACTATAAAAAAAATTCATGAAAATTATTGAGAAAACGCTGTCCTAATCCTATTTGCCCCTTAATGGCTTATAACAGTAGAACGAGTCGGAATTTTTATTAAAAATTTTGGGAACTTATTTTTCCCAAGCGACCACCGATCCGAGTTATAAACCGCGACGAGAGCTGCTTAAGGGGGTAAATAGGGTTAGGACAGCGTTTTCTCAATGATTTTCATGCATTTTTTTATAGTATAAAAAATGAATATAATTTATTGAAACTTTGAGAATATTTTATACATACATTTAGGTATATACTATAAAATTTTTGAAGAATTTTCTTGAAAAACACCGGAGATATTAGCGACCCTATGTTGCAGGTCACAATCAGACTCAGCATTTTGCGTACATTCTGGAAGCCGCAATTTTCATCTGAAATCAAACGAGGTTCGAATTTACTTTTATTATATGTCTCTCTTCTATATGAACCTAAATGCTATAAAAAAAAATAGAAAATTGAATTTTTTACAGGGGTCAAAACAAAAAAGCATGATTTCTTGCCATTCTTTACAACTTTATTTGGAAAAAAAAATTATTTTAAATAATGATAATATTCCGATTTTAGGTTCATATAGAGCGCAATACTATGAAGAAAGTAAATGCCAATTTTCAAAACGATTGGTTGAAAACTTTTCAAACTAGCGTGTACGCAAGTTAAAAAAAAAAGTCGTTTTCAGAAAAACGCGTTTGAAAAAATAGTACCAAGAAAAACAAGCGATATGGGGTCGCTAATATTTTATAGTATATACTTAAATATATGTATACAAATTTTATAGTGTATACTTAAATATATGTATAAAATATTGTCAAAGTTTCAATAAATTATATTCATTTTTAATACTATAAAAAAATTCATGAAAATTATTGAGAAAACTCTGTCCTAATCCTATTTGCCCTTTAATGGCTTATAACAATAGAACGAGTCGGAAATATTCTCAAAGTTTCAATAAATTATATTCATTTTTTATACTATAAAAAAATTCATGAAAATTATTGCGAAAACGCTGTCCTAATCCTATTTGCCCCTTAATGGCTTATAACAATAGAACGAGTCGGAATTTTCATTTAAAATTTTGGGAACATATTTTTCAATAGTTTTACTAACAATTTATGAAATTATTAAAAAAATCGATTTTTTGAACCGTCTAACCCTATTTCCCCCCTTAAGTACGAAAGGAATCGCATGACTCCCCCATGAGTTCTATATACTCGATTCGGTTCGCAATATCGGAACTCTATATCCAGTATAGTTGAACCTCATATCGTATTTCCATCTTCAGGCATATAAATAGTGGACGAAAAGTGAGCTATTGTCCAAACGAACCGGATAATACTTTGGGCAAACTTTAAAACTACCGTAAGATACAACGAAATCGATATCGAACATTTATTTTCGATTTCAAGACACGAGATAATAAACTGTCGCAATTTTGAAAATAACGAACAATGACAATCTATTAAAGATCTTTAAAATTTATTTTAATTAAACAAATTTTCAATAGGTTTAAGTTTCACGTTGCATTTCAACTTTTTCGAAGAACAAAGAAAAGAAGAAATTCAAAATAGAAAATTTCAAACTCCCACAAAACAAATATTCGGATTGGTATCTAATAAATTGTAGCTGCGGATGTATTTTTTGTCCAAACTAAGGCGAATATTAAAAAGTTTGAATTCCTCATAGAAATATTTATATAGAATAATTTAATATTTATATTGAATTAATAAATTTTAGATTTTTGATTTATTTAAGTTTAATAATAGCTTTTTTTTATAAAAACACCTTTATATTTTGTTCATTTATGATTACCTAAAGCTCATGTTGAAGCTCCTGTTGTTGGTTCTATAATTTTAGCGGGGGTGATGTTAAAATTGGGGGGGGGGGGGGGGGGTACGGTCTTATTCGAGTGATAATATTTATATTTAATTTATGTATAAAGTTTAATAAATTTTTTATTATTATTAGATTAATAGGGGGTTTAATAGGGGGATTTATTTGTTTATGTCAAGTTGATATAAAGATATTAGTTGCCTATTCATCAGTTTTTCATATAAGGATTTTTATATCTGGGGTTATAACTTTATTTAATTGGGGGCTAATTGGTGGGTTTATAATAATAATTTCTCATGGTTTATGTTCATCTGGTTTATTTTGTTTAGTTATTATAGTTTATGAACGTTTTAAGTCTCGTAGGTTACTTATTAATAAAGGTTTAATTAATTAAACCTTTATATTAATGTATAATACATTTATATCTATGTGAATACATCAATGTGAATTTGTTTTTTTTTACACGACTAGAAAAGTATTTTGAACAAACTCTCGTTTAGGATTTGCTGTACGATTTTGTCCGAAAAATACAAAGATTAAACAAGTTTGTCCCGGCTTTTAAAAGCCCCTTAAATGTTATTTATATAAATTTTTTTTACTAGACACTCATTTGACCGATGTTTACCCTTACAGGTTCGAGGAAAAATTGTTTCGTCGAGCAGCCATTACGAATCTCAAGATGGCCGTTAGGCAAGCGCGAGAAAGAAGGAAAGAGATCGTTTATTTTTTCGGCCCCTCAGCGCTCTCGCGGTGAGCCAAGATTCCAACGCCATCTAGGTGCATCGAACACACATCCTTCGCCGGCTGCCGGTGATGACAGTGAGATAGAGAAACCCAAAGTTCAATCCGGGGAGTCGAGGAACGCGACGATAAAGAAAGGCAAGTCTTAAAATGCACTAAAAGAGAGAAAAAGTGTTTGTATGCGTGTGTATGACAGAGAGAGAGAGAGAGAAAGAGGGGCGGTGAGATAACGTGAGAAGAAATGAAGAGAAACGTTAAACGGGCGCTAAAAGTTCGTCTTAACGAACGAGCGAGAAAAAAGAGCGAGTGAGATAAAAGAAGAGGGCTGGGGCAGAGACGAGGACGCAAGTGGCTCACACATGGTGCACAGTTGTTCGAGAGGTCAGGTTTTTGTCCACGGGAGAGCTCTCGGTTTTACGGGATACGAGAGAGCGAGAGAAAACCGAATGTACCGCTGGCTACGTGAGATACAAGCTATAATATACGTATGGTATACGATACATATATACGCACGTAAGGACTCCTGGAAGTTTACTCGTATCGAACCAAAACTATCCCGCTCTTCGTCGAACCTTCGTTTCTGCTCGTTTCGATCAAATTGTCAAAGTTTCCCATTAACGTTTTAGCCGCCCACACGTGGAAAGTAAAACGAGACGGACACACGATGAAAGATTCAACGTGTTGAAAAACGAATGGAAAATGACGATTGTACCTACGAGAAAAACAAAAAGATTGAAAGATAGGATTCGTTGAAGTTCTGTAATTAAGTGAATTTTCGAAAATTAGGGTAGCGAGGATGAATTAGGGTAAAGAAAGGATGTTAAAAAGGAATATTTAAATAAGTGAAAAAAAATTCTTTATATTCTCCACAATAAAAAAACATCTTCCTTTGCGAAAAACCCTGCCGATATTTGGGGCTTTTCGTCACGAGGTAAGAAGATTCCTGATCGATATGGCGAATAGTAAGGAAAAATTGAAAATTATTTAATCGCAATCAATTTTTAACAATTCGATTCGTCACTCAAGGTTTATGAGATTAAATAGCAGCCGCGGGATAGAATAGAAAAATAAAAACGGCGTCCTCAATTTGAGGAAGTAAAAGGTTGTACAAATTGTGCATGTCTTCGATGAGAATATACATATTAGGGCGATTTTTTTTTTCGACTATTTTTTTTTCTCAGTCCTTACCTGAAATTTTGTTGGATATGTCGAAAAAGAAATTCTCTGAAAGTTACAGCCCTTAATATTAATTCTAAGTACTTTCTCTTAGCGTGAAAAGATTTTCCATCTAAAATACACGTAAATCGATTTTTTATTAATTTTTTCAAAATTCTATAACTCAGCCACATTTTATGCTATCATATTGTTCTTGGTTTCGATTTACTCGGAATAAAACAATTTAGAAAAGTGCCTATTGCGGCGAAAGTGTAAATTGTACTGGTGAGTTGGTACGTGTCACTGAAGTTGATTTTTACCCAAAATTCTCGTTTTTTTGCTGTTATCTCCGAAACAATTAACTTTACGAAAAAAATGTAAATGAAAAATTTGTTGGAAATTTAATTTTCTACAAAAAAGGTCCTATTGACCCAATTGCTTAGATTAATATTTTTTGAGATATTGAACTTTAACTTATGAGTAGTATAAAATTTTTACGGTTTATTTTTGAAAAAATGAAATAAAAATTTTATACTACTCACAAGTTAAAGTTCAATATCTCAAGAAATATTAATCTAAGCAGTTGGTTCGATGGGACCTTTTTTGTAGGAAATTAAATTTCCAACAAATTTTTCATTTACATTTTTTTTGTACAGTTAATTGTTTCGGAGATAACAGCAAAAAAACGAGAATTTTGGGTAAAAATCAACTTCAGTGATCCGTGCCAACTCACCAGTACAATTTACACTTTAGCCGCGATAGGCACTTTTCTAGATTGTTTCATTCTTAGTAAATCGAAACCAAGAACAATATGATAGCATAAAATGCGGCTGAGTTATAGAATTTCGAGAAAAAAAAAAAAAAAATCGATTCACGTGTATTTTAGATGGAAAATCATTTCACGCTAAGGGAAAGTACTTAGAATTAATATTGAGGGGGGAAATAGGGTTAGGACAGCGTTTTCTCAATGATTTTCATGAATTTTTTTATAGTATAAAAAATGAATATAATTTATTGAAACTTTGAGAATATTTTATACATATATTTAAGTATATACTATAAAATTGGTATATACTATATACTATAAAATTTAAGTATATACTATAAAATAAAAAAGACATTCTGGAAGCCGCAATTTTTATCTAAAATCAAATGAGGTTGGAATTTACTTTTATTATATGTCTCTCTTCTATATGAACCTAAATGCGATAAAAAAAAATAGAAAATTGAATTTTTTACAGGGGTCAAAACAAAAAAGCATGATTTTTTGCCATTTTTTACAACGTTATTTGCAAAAAAAAAATTATTTTAAATAATGATAATATTCCGATTTTAGGTTCATATAGAGCGCAATACTATGAAGAAAGTAGCTGCCAATTTTCAAAACGATTGGTCGAAAATTTTTCAAACTAGCGTGTGCGCAAGTTCAAAAAAAGTCGTTTTCAGAAAAACGCGTTTGAAACACGTGGCGCGCTCGGGGCCTGAAGGACAGCTACTCACTTTAACGGCTTATAACAATAGAACGAGTCGGAATTTTTATTTAAAATTTTGGGAACATACAAAACATAAAACAATATAAAACATATAAAACATTGCCCTAATATATACGTTAGAGACTGTCATTATTCTAGAGAGTAGTGGAATCAATGTGTATTCATGAAAAGAAAAAATATATTAATGAATCATTCGGGCATAGCTCGCGAACAACGAGAGTGCAACGTTTGTGAACGACCGCTGTTCGCTTGCGCGGCGCAGCTAACAAAACATTTTCATTCTCCCGGTGCCAGAGAACTCTTCTCTCGCGAGAGAGGACTAATATTTTGTTCGAGAGACTTTGAACCGGCCATTATAGTAATCTATAGGCATATAGACATATAGAACCCGTGTTCTATATATATATATATATATATAAAACTCGGGTAAATAGGGTGTAAGCAAACCTCGTGGATTGATACCACGAGGTAATTTCTACGGATTCAGGCTTTCGATAATTCGATATATATCGATATTTTACTTTATCGTAATTGTTCAGTCGATAAACGTTTGTTATCTCCAACGTTAATCGAATTTTAAACTCTGTTTTTCCTATGTTGAAACAACGCAAAAAATCAAAACATAACTGAACTTTAAACCACATCGAAGAAGACGGGCAAAGGGCTTTGTATACGACAATGAAAAAATGGCGCGAAATGGACGAGCTACAATGATCTCTTGGTTATTTGGAAAGAAAAAGAAATCGAATGAGAAACACGTAATTGTTCGAAAAAAATCGAAAACACTTGGCTCCGTGAAATTTACAAATAATTCGCCATTAAGGTAGTAGTCTGGTAACTCAAGCCGATTTTCATGTCTTTTTTGGAGGGCGTTTTTTCGTAGGAAAATAAAAATGAATCGTTTTGGATATTTAGGATGTTTTTATTTACATATTAAAGATACAAAAAAAAATTTTGTTGAAAAAATTTAATAGTTTATTGTTATTATTATTATTGAACGAATTTGGCATCTCGAAAAGAAAGCGCGTGGGTGGCACCCGTGATTTTGGCCCGGAGTTTGGAAAAAAAAGTTTTTTTTCCAAAGTCCGCCATTTTGTTATTTATCCATGAAATTTAATTTCAGTAGTTCCGACCAGAATGACATGTCTATAGATTAAGAATTATCAAACATTTTTTATTTCAGATAACATCAAGAGCCAAAATCACCGGGGCCCACCCACGCGCTTTTTTTTTCGAGCTGCCAACTTCGATCAATAATAATAACAATAATAAACTATAAAATTTTTTTTGTATCTTCAATATGTAAATAAAAATATCCTAAATATCCAAAACGATTCATTTTTATTTTCCTACGAAAAAAAGGCCCTCCAAAAAAAGACATGAAAATCGGCTTGAGTCCGGTCAACACCGGCATTACTGTTTTGTTTTTTCCTCAAACAATCGCTTGACTTTACACGGCGAGGCAATGAAAATCTCAAAAAAGAAGTTGTATTGAAACACTTTTCTTTGTGTAAAAGAGAGGCAAAGAGAGGGAGAGAGAGAGAGAGAGAGAAACAACCGACGAGAAAAATGACAAATTCGACGAATATTCATTCGCAACAAAAAGAAAAACAGAACAATCACTTTGAGAGGGTTCAAACGGTATCGCGTCAATTGCTACATCATTCAACGACCGAGACCGTCTATCGCGGAGAAGTAGAAGAAGAAGAAAAAAATTAACGAGAAAGGAAATCGTAAATGTGAGGGAGAGAGAGAGAAAAAAAAAATAGTTTCATATATACATACATTTGTGTGTATATGTATATGCATGCAATCGTTTGGACTTCTCGGGGCCACAGGAACGCGATATCACCGCGGTGAGGCACACACCGACGAGATAAAGAAACACAGTTGCGAATCACGCCGTGGCGGTGGCGGAGAGGCGCCTAATAGGCGGCAACAAAAAGGGGTATCACCGACGACGGAGGGTTTTTTTTTTCCCCCCCCTTTTCCTACCGCCCCCCCGCCTCCCGCCGCTCGTCGACTCGACGCATAAAACACAGCACGCCCGTGAGAATAAGGGGAAAGGGAGACAGAAATATAGAATCGTCCCCACTACACGTGAATTTGACGGGCTCCCCCGCTGCGCTCGGAGTTCTCCGCGTGCCTTCGAGACGATCGCTGCGTCATCCGCTGGACCCGACGCCCCCGACGGCGGAGATCAGTCAGGGCCGTGTAAAAGGGGCGCGCGAAAATTTATCAAAAACCTTGCAACATCACGAAATCAATAATGACACGTCATTTAAACATTTTTTTTTTTTTTTTTTTTGTTCCATCAACGATAAGTCTCTCTTCTACCGGCTCTGCCTCTGTGATATTTGTCAAATAATAATAAACAAAATTAGAATTTTAGAGACGACGGTGTGTGTAAGATGGTTGAACAACGATGATGATAGATGGCACCGTAACGAACTTGGACTCTCGAACAATTGATCGTAAAGCGCGACGATGCCCCTCGTCGTCTCGACGCTGACTCTTGCTCGCATTTACTTTTTCTATTTCTCTCTCTATCTCTCTTTCTCTTTCTCTCTGAAATTAACGAGCGTAACACACAGCGCGCGGACAATTTCGGTCGCGCATTCTAACCATTCTGTGCGTGAGAATCACGCCAAACACTTTGTACTCTCACGCAGTTTATAGATTAAATTCGATACTCCCTGTAGGACAGTGAGGCATTCCTTTGAGATTAGTCGCGAGTTTTTAAATTATTCTAAAATAAATAAATTTTGAAAGGGGTCATTTGACTATGCTTTGTACGTTTAGTGTTATTAATTACTTAATTATTTTTGGAAATTATACCTTGTAATTATTAATGGTAAACCTACAAAGCGGGGTCAAGTGACCTCTTTCAAAGTTTACTTAAAAGTTTACTCGATTTACTTAAAAATCGTATATTCATTTTTATTTCTTTGGCTCATTGGACTTTTTGTAAATTTGTTTAATTACTTTATTAGAAATCAGAAGTTATGTTGCGAATTATTTTTTTTAATTAAGAATTTCTTCTGAAAAATTCAACGTTTGTTTCATAAGGGGTCAGATCATCCCTTATGGTAAGAACAGATATATGTATCTATTCTTACCGGAAGGGTTAATTTAACCCCGTATGAAATTGACGTTGATTTTTCAAAAGAAATTTTTAATTCATTGAAAAAAATATATTCGCAACATAACTTCTGATTTCTAATGAAATTCAAATTTACAGAAAGTCCGATGAGCCAGAGAAATAACAATGAATATACGATTTTTAAATAAATCGAGTAAATTTTTTAATAAATTTTGTAAGGGGTCATTTGACCCCGCTTTGAACGTTTAGTGTTATTAATTACTTAATTATTTTTAGGAATTATACCTTGTAATTATTAATGCTATTAAATATTAGTGTTATATTATTAACTATTAGTGTTATTAATTACTTAATTATTTTTGGGGATTATACCTTGTAATTATTAATACTAAACCTACAAAGCGGGGTCAAATGTCCTCTTTCAAAGTTTACTTAAAAATTTACTCGATTTACTTAAAAATCGTATACTCATTGTTATTTCTTTGGCTCATTGGACTTTTTGTAAATTTGTTTAATTACTTTATTAGAAATCAGAAATTATGTTGCGAATTATTTTTTTTAATTAAGAATTTCTTCTGAAAAATTCAACGTTTGTTTCATAAGGGGTCAGATCATCCCTTATGGTAAGAACAGATATATGTATCTATTCTTACCGGAAGGGTTAATTTAACCCCGTATGAAATTGACGTTGATTTTTCAAAAGAAATTTTTAATTCATTGAAAAAAATATATTCGCAACATAACTTCTGATTTCTAATGAAATTCAAATTTACATAAAGTTCGATGAGCCCGAGAAATAACAATGAATATACGATTTTTAAGCAAATCGAGTGAATTTTTAAGTAAATCGAGTGAATTTTTAAATAAATTTTGAAAGGGGTCATTTGACCATGCTTTGTACGTTTAGTGTTATTAATTACTTAATTATTTTTAGGAATTGTACCTTGTAATTATTAATACTAAACCTACAAAGCGGCGTCAAATGACCTCTTTCAAAGTTTACTTAAAAATTTACTTGATTTACTTAAAAATCGTATACTCATTGTTATTTCTTTGGCTCATTGGACTTTTTGTAAATTTGTTTAATTACTTTATTAGAAATCAGAAATTATGTTGCGAATTATTTTTTTTAATTAAGAATTTCTTCTGAAAAATTCAACGTTTGTTTCATAAGGGGTCAAATCATCCCTTATGGTAAGAACAGATATATGTATCTATTCTTACCGAAAGGGGTAATTTAACCCCTTATGAAATTAACGTTGATTTTTCGAAAGAAATTCTTAATTCATTGGAAAAAATATATTCGCAACATAACTTCTGATTTCTAATGAAATTCAAATTTACAGAAAGTTCGATGAGCCCGAGAAATAACAATGAATATACGATTTTAAGTAAATCGAGTGAATTTTTAAATCAATTTTGAACGGGGTCATTTGACCATGCTTTGTACGTTTAGTGTTATTAATTACTTAATTATTTTTGGGAATTATACCTTGTAATTATTAATGCTATTAATTATTAATGTTATATTATTAATTATTAGTGTTGTATTATTAATTATTAGTGTTATTAATTACTTAATTATTTTTGGGAATTATACCTTGTAATTATTAATGCTAAGCCTACAAAGCGGGGTCAAATGACCTCTTTCAAAGTTTACTTAAAAATTTACTCGATTTATTTAAAAATCGTATATTCATTGTTATTTCTTTGGCTCATTGAACTTTTTGTAAATTTGTTTAATTACTTTATTTAATTATTTTCTTTAATTAAGAATTTCTTTTGAAAAATTGAACGTTCATTTCATAAGGGGTCAAATCATCCCTTATGGTAAGAACAGATATATGTATCCATTCTTACCGGAAGGGGTAATTTAACCCCTTATGAAATGAACGTTGATTTTTCAAAAGAAATTCTTAATTCATTGAAAAAAATATAATCACAACATAATTTCTGATTTCTAATGAAATTCAAATTTACAGAAAGTCCGATGAGCCAGAGAAATAACAATAAATATACGATTTTTAAGTAAATTGAGTGAATTTTTGAATCAATTTTGAAAGGGATCACTTGACCCCGCTTTGTACGTTTAGTGTTAATAATTACAAGGTAAAATTCCGAAAAAAACCTTCGACAATGAATATCCTTTTCAGAAGGATTCGGAACCCGTCTCGCGAGTAAAATGCCGGTACGCTTAGTGTTAATTCGTAATCATGTCGATTTTACCTGGAACGCCCCATATCCTTGTAACAGACGCAAAATTACTAATCGTAAAGTTTACGAAAGATTCTCCACGAATTCACTTCTTTTTCGACTACAAATAATAGCCGAATGAACTGGCGTGTAAAGTATTTCACATTTTTAAATCCAGCCATTTAGGACGTGCCTTTTTTTGCCGGTGAAATTTTTTCAAACGTTGCGTAAACATATTATTGGTAATAAAAGTTTCGATTAATCGGGATCGAGGAAGTGGCCGGATTCTCGTTCGCCCATTGTATTAACCGATCCGTTGTTTTCCTCTCTGTCTCTTGGTCGGATAACGCGCGTTACACGAATCGTCCAAACTGGTGCATATATTTATACACTTGCGTTGTAAAAGCATTATGCGCGTACGTATAAAGCGTGTACTATACGACGAGGCATTGTTTCGAGACGCGATTATACTCTGGTCCATTCAGTAATTCGACGGCAGCTGCATACTAATAATAGTATCGAACGACGAAGAGAGAATGAAGAGAGAAAGAGAGAGAGAGAGAGGAATACAAAACCAAGCGGCCATAGTTTGTTCCTCTCCCTCTGTATCTCTCACAGAGGCTAATATAACGAGCGGACTCTAATATAAACGTTTCTCTCGTTCGACGCATGCTATACTCATCATCAATTCACTCGGATCAACATTGCGAACGAATCGCTGTGTTTTTTTTTAACGAGTCGCGCGTTCATCTTTCACTACGGAAACCTTAGAAACGAGAAAAAGAGAGAAAGAGAGATATGCCTTCTGTCTCCACGTTCATCCGGTCGTCTCGTTAGCAAATCGCGACTGTAAATCCAAAATATTTCGTGAACTGTTTCATTGTGTACACATTGACGATATAACGGGCGGGAAACAGGGACAAAAATGACTTTTGCTCCGGTCTCATTTCGGAGACCTCGGCAATATTTTCTCTCGATTTATCATTCCGTAACCGATAACGAGATTCGTTAATTTATCTTAAGGCATATTTGCCCTCGTTATCGTTTCCAAAGGAAACATTTTTTTTAGTACATAATTTTTCCGTCGTTTTGAAACAAATATCTTCAATCACTGCCGCGTTACAAAAGACAATTTTTCGTGTATTACCGATTACTTTTTAATGAATATTGTCGAATTAAATTGAGCTTTTTCCCCATTAACCGAACCTTTAAGTATTCAATGTGAATTGGTCATTGAACCTTTCACGTTTTTTCCGTCCCCTCGCTACCTACGCGCCTTTGTTACGAAAATCTCGAATCTTTGTACGCCGGAATAACCGGCTTATTGCGCGATCTCTCGGCACACCTCGCAATCTATGTGCGCGCGTCTCGGGACTTTAGTCTCGTGTGCAATAGTGATTTGCTTAACGAGCCTTAAAGCTCGATGTCAATGCGTTTGACACGTGCGCGAGTCTGTTACAATTTAAAACGAGACACGAACAAAGCACGATATTAGACACTCGTATATATATACATATATTAGGGCGATTTTTTTCTTTCGACTATTTTTTTTTCAGTCACCACCTGAAATTTTGTTGGATATGTCGAAAAACAAATTCCCTGAAAGTTACAGCCCTTAAGGTAGTAACTTGAGCCGATTTTCATGTCTTTTTTGGAGGGCGTTTTTTTGTAGGAAAATAAAAATGAATCGTTTTGGATATTTAGGATGTTTTTATTTACATATTGATGATACAAAAAAAAATTTTTTTGAAAAAATTTAATAGTTTATTGTTATTATTATTATTGATCGAAGTTGGCACCTCGAAAAAAAAAACGCGTGGGTGGCCCCGGTGATTTTGGCTGTTGATGTTATCTGAAATCAAAAATTCTTGATAATTCTTAATCTATAGACATGTCATTCTGGTCGGAACTACTGAAGTTAAATTTCATGGATAAATAACAAAATGGCGGACTTTGGAAAAAAGTTTTTTTTTCCAAAGTCCCCGCCCCGGTGATTTTAGCTCTTGATGTTATCTAAAATCAAAAATTCTTGATAATTCTTAATCTATAGACATGTCATTCTGGTCGGAACTACTGAAGTTAAATTTCATGGATAAATAACAAAATGGCGGACTTTGGAAAAAAGATTTTTTTCCAAAGTCCCCGCCCCGGTGATTTTAGCTCTTGATGTTATCTAAAATCAAAAATTCTTGATAATTCTTAATCTATAGACATGTCATTCTGGTCGGAACTAATGAAGTTAAATTTCATGGATAAATAACAAAATGGCGGACTTTGGAAAAAAAAAAAAAATTTCTCATAATTTCAAATTTTCATAACAAAATGGCGGACTTTGGAAAAAAGATTTTTTTTCCAAAGTCCGCCATTTTGTTATTTATCCATGAAATTTAACTTCAGTAGTTCCGACCAGAATGACATGTCTATAAATTAAGAATTATCAAGAATTTTTTATTTCAGATGACATCGAGAGCCAAAATCACCGGGGCCACCCACGCGCTTTTTTTTCGAGGTGCCAACTTCGATCAATAATAATAATAATAAACTATTACATTTTTTCAGAAATTTTTTTTTCTGTATCTTTAATATGTAAATAAAAACATCCTAAATATCCAAAACGATTCATTTGTATTTTCCTACAAAAAAACGCCCTCCAAAAAAGACACGAAAATCGGCTTGACTTACCAGACTACTACCTGAATATTAATTCCAAGTACTTTCCCAAAGCGTGAGATTTTCCATCTAAAATACACGTAAATCGAATGTTTTTTTTTCAAAAATTCTATAACTCAGCAGCATTTTGTGCTATCATATTGTTCTTGGTTTCGATTTACTCAGAATAAAACAATCTAAAAAAGTGCCTTCTGCGGCGAAAGTGTAAATTGTACTGGTGAGTTGGTACGGGTCACTGAAGTTGGTTTTTACCCAAAATTCTCGTTTTTTTGCTGTTATCTCCGATATAATTAACTTTACGAAAAAAATGTAAACGAAAAATTTGTTGGAAATTTAATTTCCTACAAAAAAGGTCCTATCGACCCAATTGCTTAGATTAATATTTCTTGAGATATTGAACTTTTTTTATTTTTTATTTTTTTTATTATTTAATATTTCATATTTTATAAATTTTATACTAATCATAAGTTAAAGTTCAATATCTCAAGAAATATTAATCTGAGCAATTGGGCCGATAGGACCTTTTTTGTAGGAAATTAAATTTCCAGCAAATTTTTCATTTACATTTTTTTCGTAAAGTCAATTGTTTCGGAGATAACGGCAAAAAAACGAGAATTTTGGGTAAAAATCAGCTTCAGTGACGCGTACCAACTCACCAGTACAATTTACACTTTCGCCGCAGAAGCCACTTTTTTAGATTGTTTTATTCTGAGTAAATCGAAACCAAGAACAATATGATGGCATAAAATGCTGCTGAGTTATAGAAATTTGAAAAAAAAAAAAAATTCGATTGACGTGTATTTTAGATGGAAAATCTTCTCACGCTTTGGGAAAGTACTTAGAATTAATATTAAGGGCTGTAACTTTCAGGGAATTTCTTTTTCGACATATCCAACAAAATTTCGGGTGGGGACTGAAAAAAGAAAAAAGTCGAAAAAAAATCACCCTAATATATATATATATAATGTAATTTGATCGTATTGTACGTTTGGCAACGACTATATTCTTGTTGTGATACTATCGTGACCTCTAATAATGACAGAACGACCTTTCGCTCGCTTTCACATCGCTTATACGGAGTAAATTACCGAAATGTAGTAAGCGCCCGAACGACGAACGGGAGAAACGCCGAGGGAAACAAAATGGAGGGGCGAGGAGGAGGAGGAGGAGGAAGAAAAAAAGAGAAAACTCCGAAGAGCGGACTCATAGATAAATCGGAGAGCATATCCACCAGCGACGAAAGGGCGTCCGAGAGAGAACGTATTTTTTTTTTATCTCCCGCTCACGAGATTGAGAGAAACAAAAAGATATCCAAGTTTCCGGTAACAAACCCGCGTGCTTATACCACAGAGCAGATAAAGAGAGTCCTTTTTCACTCGCACGAGCCGACTCGTCTCCAATTCTACAATACACGCGCGTGCATCGTACATATGTTTATATGCACATTTTCAAGTAACACGCAATAATCTCATTCTCCCCTACTCACCCGATTATCAGCGTTCCCCTTTTTCCCGGAATAATTCACGTTTAACGAATACGAACAGGTCCCAAAAAGTATTCACGTGGAACTAAAAAAATCTCGATTTCCCTCTGTGTCGAAAGGTCTTGAAAAAAAAAGTTATGTGTATTATCTGTATTATCGGCAGTACAAATTAGGTCAGTCCGTTTTCAAAAGGTGGCGCTGTCTAAAAAAACGGTGCGGGCGATAGTCTCGGGATCGCAGTGTTTAATTTAAAGAAGAGGGTACACTCGTGGTGGTTTTCAACGTAACAAAAATAGTCTTTTTATTAATATTATTACACAGGTTATGTCGTCGCGTGTCGCAGACAGGTAAAGCTCGTAGCTACTCGTGTGGCCGTTAGGCGAATACTTATTTTTACTAGTTTCTTTCTTATTAACTAGGACGTTCACTGGTCGTGAGCGTCCCGCAGCCTCATTGGTTGTTTCCGTTAGAGTTACTGCGCGAGTGGGGAGAGGAGCGATAGCTACGCCACAATACTCCCCCCCGAGTGACTTAGATATTTCTTTAACGTTATCTATGTTGCGAATCTAATAGTTTTTTTCTTTTTTGCGGGATAAGTTTTAATTCCAGGATTTGGGACTGAGAAGGGGTCCACAAATTGGCTGGTATTTGGCTTGTTAATACTGCTTTCGTCGTTAATGATATATGCTGGTTTCAGTCTTTCAGTTGAAACGTTGACTTCTTTGCCGTTGATGTTGAGAGTAAAAACTCTGTCGTCAATACGATTTGTGATTTCGTACGGTCCCGTATACGGCGGTTGTAACGCCTTTCTGACCGCGTCTTCACGGAGAAACACGTGTGTACACGTATGCATGTCGTTGTGGACAAACATGCTCCTCTTGATGTGATGCGCCGTAGGTGTTGATTTCAGGTTGCGCATGTGCTCCCGAAACTTTTCGACGAATATTTGGGGATCGACGGGTGGGTCTTCCTCTGTGAAGAACTCGCCTGGAACTCTCAGTGGTATTCCGTAGACGAGCTCAGCGGTGGATGCTTTAAGATCTTCTTTGTAGCATGTGCGTAGTCCAAGCATGACCGTAGGCAGTATGTCGATCCACGATACGTCAGCGTGACACATTATTGCCGTTTTAAACGTTCGATGCCACCGTTCTACTATTCCGTTTGAGGCTGGGTGGTAAGCCGTGCTCCTTGTTCGGTTCGCTCCTACGAGGTTCGTGAGAGCTTTGAAAAGAGCGGATTCGAATTGCGATCCTTGGTCAGTTGTGACGGTACGAGGAGATCCAAAGCGGGCGATCCAGTTAGAATAGAAAGCCGCTGCGACTGTGTCCGCCGTCATATCTTTCAATGGAATTGCTTCCGGCCAGCGTGTGAATCTGTCGATCATGGTCAGACAGTAGCGAAAGCCGTTTACCGGAGGCAATGGTCCAACGAGGTCCAGATGAATATGCTCGAAGCGATGATCCGGGACCGTGAATTTATTTGGAGTGTTTTTGGTGTGTCGCTGAATCTTGGCTCTTTGACACGGGATGCACGTTCGAGCCCACTGAAGAATATCCTTCTTCATCGCAGGCCAAACGAATTTTTGGCGAATTAAACGAGACGTGGTGCGACCGCTGGGATGTGCGAGACCGTGCACTGCGTCGAAAACTTTTTTCCTGAGCGTTTCAGGTACGAACGGACGAATCGTTCCGGATGTAATATCACGATATAACGACTCTCCTGAGTCGAGCGTTAGTCTCTGTAATTTGAGAGACGTATCGTTTTTAAGTAAATTGTTTAACTGATTGTCTTCTTGTTGAGCCTCTTGTAGCTCCTGCGTCGTAACGATGACTGGCATCTCGATAGCGTTTAAACGGGAAAATGCGTCTGCTACGACATTTTCTGCCCCGCTTACGTGGATTATTTCCGTGGAAAATTGCGCGATGAAATCCAAATGCCTGAGTTGCCTCGGCGAAGCTTTGTCCGGCTTCTGTAAAAACGCGTAAGTTAATGGTTTGTGGTCAGTTTTTATCACAAAATTTCGACCTTCGACGACGTGTTTAAAATGCTTAATCGACTTGTAAATCGCGAGAAGCTCGCGGTCGTAAGCGCTGTATCGTTGTTCCGTCGGGCTTAGTTTTTTCGAGAAGAAACCCAAAGGTTTCCAACCATCGTTCTCTTGTTGTTCGAGCACTCCGCCAATAGCGAAATCGGATGCGTCGGTAACGAGAGAGAGCGGAGCGTCATTAGCTGGATGAGCTAACAGCGTAGCTTGTGCTAGACTTTCCTTGCAGTCGGTAAAAGCGCGTTCTGCCGTCGGAGTCCAATTAATAGGACGTTTATCGTTTTTTTTTGAATCGTGCAAGTATTCGTGCAAAGGCGCTTGCAATTTCGCCGCTTGTGGCATAAATCTTCGGTAGAAGTTGATGACTCCCAAGAAACGTCGTAATTCGACGAGAGTTTCGGGTTTTTTATAGTTTTTCACGGCTTCGATGCGTGCCGTTAACGGTTTGGTTCCCTCCTTGGATATGAGGTAACCCAGGTACTCGACTTGTTCAACGCCCCAGTGGCATTTCGAAGTGTTGATTTTGAGTCCGTAGTCGCGTAATCGTTCGAAGACTATTCGCAAATGTTCACGATGCTCTTCTGGTGATGATGACGCGATGAGTATGTCGTCGATGTAACAATAGACGAAATCTAGACCGCGGAAAACGGTGTCGATGAATCGTTGAAAGGTTTGCGCAGCGTTGCACAATCCGAATGGCATGACCAAAAACTCGAAGGAGCCAAAAGGTGTAATGACAGCTGTCTTCGGAATGTCCTCTTCGGCCACGGGAATTTGGTGATAAGCGCGCACTAGGTCGAGTGTCGAATAGATAGTTTTTCCGTGTAGTTTGTTTGCGAAGTCTTGAATGTGAGCTATTGGGTAACGATCCGGTACAGTGATAGCATTCAATTGACGATAGTCACCGCACGGACGCCATTCGCCCGTTTCTTTTTTCGGAACGAGATGTAACGGACTGGCCCATGGACTGCTTGACGGTCGACAGTAGCCGAGTTCCATCATATAGCGAAATTCGCGCTCCGCCGATGCGAGCTTCTCACCAGTCAAGCGGCGAGGACGAGCGACCACCGGAGGACCACGGGTTTGGATGTAATGCACGATCGGATGCGATGCAGTTTGTTGAGTGACCGACGGTGTTGCGATGTCGATGAATTCATGCAACAAGTCGCCGTATTCGATATTGCGGTTTACGACAGAGATCCCATACTCGGAGGTTTTTACCACGCCGCCGTGAGACGTGAGACCCGTAGTAGCGTCGATTAGTCGGTTTTTTCGTAGATCGATTAAGAGATTGAAATGTGACAAGAAGTCAGCTCCTATTAAACCTGATGAGACGTCTGCGATGATAAATTGCCATTTGAATGCACGCCGCAGGTTTAAATCGATCTGCAATAAGTGAGTACCGTAAGTATTAATTTCAGTTTGGTTCGCAGCGAGTAGTTTCAGCGTAGCTCTTGTAAACGACTGCTGAAAAAGTTTACGAGGAACCACAGAAACGTCTGAACCAGAGTCGATGAGAAAACGTATTCCCCGCTCTCGATCAGTGATGTGAAGACGGCACTGTTGTGGTGCACCGTCGCTGGCCGTACAAATTGACGACGGTGGCGTTAGTTTCCCGAGGGCGAATCGGGGGCCTTGAAAGCGCATGGCTCGATGCATTTGTTCGCCTTTAGCCCGAAACGCCTGTGGAAGAAACAAATGTCGACGTCTCGACCACGGCTGGATGAGCGAGAACGACGAGGTGTTTGCGCAGGCTTTTCTTGTTCTCTAGTGTTTGCCCTGCGTAACTCTTTTGCAAGTTCGCTAAATTGCTTCTCTAATTGTTCCATACGTTGATGCAGAGGCGTTGATTCACTGTACCTGTTTGGAGACTGCCGTGTCGCCTCCGTTGCCATGACTTCAGATTGGGTGCCTCTTTCAACGATTTTGTCAGCAATGTCCGCCAACTTTGACAGGTCGCAACCTTCACTCGCGGATAGTATGCAACGCACGCTCGTTGGCATTCGTTTGATCCATAGGCTGTGAAGGAGGTCGTCAGGTACTCGATTTTCGGCAAGGGCGCGCATCTCGCGCAAGAGTTCTGACGGTTTTTTGTCACAGAGTTGCATCTCGGTGAGCAACTTGTGTAACTGTGTCTCTCTAGAGTCTGTAAATCGCTCGATCAAACGTGCTTTGAGACTTTCGTATTTGTCTGTAGCCGGAGGGGTTCGAATCAGGTCTGAAACTTGTAGCAGTGAGTTTGTGTCGAGAGCAGTAATAAGCGTGAAATACCTTGTGTTATCGGATATGACACGATGAGAGTAAAATTGTGCTTCAACTTGAGCGAACCAGAGAGCCGGTTGCTCGCGCCAGAATGATGGTAATTTGATATTCCGGACGTCCGCCACGTGAAAAGCCATTTGGGGATTAATATTTTCCGGAAACGTGGTGTCCGGAGGTGGATCTACGTACGGATTAAATGCGGATGTCCTTTGTGGTGGCTCGTCGTTGCGCGTTCCAGTTTGCCCGGTACCGGTTTCGTTTTTGTTGGGCGTGTGCATCATTGCGCCGTACTCGTTGCGACGAAAAAATACACACACGAAAATGTTTTACTTGTTTTTAAGAATGTTTCGCGTAATTCGCGAAATCGTATTATTCAAGAGTTTGTGCCGATGCGTACGGATGAAATTTGCACGCGGTGTTCGCGATTTCCGTACCGGCGTTTCCACTGAGCACGAGGTGTACCGAATGTTTGCGGAACACAGAAAAATGATTTTCCTGATCACGTCGGGGTCACCAATTTACTGCGGGCGATAGTCTCGGGATCGCAGTGTTTAATTTAAAGAAGAGGGTACACTCGTGGTGGTTTTCAACGTAACAAAAATAGTCTTTTTATTAATATTATTACACAGGTTATGTCGTCGCGTGTCGCAGACAGGTAAAGCTCGTAGCTACTCGTGTGGCCGTTAGGCGAATACTTATTTTTACTAGTTTCTTTCTTATTAACTAGGACGTTCACTGGTCGTGAGCGTCCCGCAGCCTCATTGGTTGTTTCCGTTAGAGTTACTGCGCGAGTGGGGAGAGGAGCGATAGCTACGCCACAACGGACCGAACTAGTTTGTACACCTTATATATAAATATATGGCCACTGCCGTCCTGTACAAGAGTTGAGGAAGTGGGTTAGCTCGGGTCAGGTTGATTTGGGTCAGATGAGGTTGGATCAGGTTGGATGGAATAAGATGGGATGAGAATGACGAAACGAAACGATCGTAAAATGAATTTTTACGGAGATTCCGGACTGGATCTTTGACTTTGTCCAGTTGCGCGATTTCCCGAGACGAATTCTCGTAGTATCACGATCGTTCGTCTCACTCGAGCAATCAGCCTACCGATCATCGTCCAAAAAGTGATTTTTTTTCGATTTTCGCGTTTTCCACATTGATTTTTTGAGTTTTCGACTAAAACTCGGTGTTATTCGTAATCAGCGGAAAATTTTTGATCGAATAAAGTATTGAAACATTGAAAAGAGAGAAAAAAAAATTTTTTGTCATTTTTTGCCTACTTTTTCAGAACCTTTAAAATGTCGAAATTTCATATGGCCATAACTTGGCTACCGTTTGATCGATTTTCAATTTTGACGGGGGTTTTGGAAACGTCTCGAGTAGACTTAGAGAATGCACTTTGGATCATCCCGACATCTCAATTATTGTAGCCGTGAGGGCAGGTTGAAAATCGACGAAAAAAATGAGAAGGGGTATGGAAAAATTCACAAAAACCGTTGGTCCAACTTTGAAAATCTATGAAAAATCGAAAAAAAATCGTAGATCAATAAACGAGGCGGCATTTTAAAGGTTGAACGGTTACGAAAAGAATGAGCACAGAGCGGGGTTCCTACTCCATCGGGAAGCAACGTTACATGCGATTTTAATGAAGCTACTTCAGTTTGGCCGAAATACAAAAAAATTTTGAACTTTTAAATTTTCTCATAGGACGCTATATCGATGTATTTTGACTCGCTGATTACTAATTCAGTAGCCATTTCTTTGAGAAACTCAAAATTCCATTGAAAATCGTCCAAAAAGTGATTTTTTTCGTTTTTCGCCTTTTTCACATTGAGTCTCAGGGGGTTGGCGCGCGAAATGCGCAGGGGGGCGTAGCTCCCCTAATATATATATTAGGGCGATTTTTCTTTTTCGACTATTTTTTTTCTCAGTCCCCACTTGAAATTTTGTTGGATATATCGAAAAACAAATTCCCTGAAAGTTCTCGTTTTTTTGCTGTTATCTCCGAAACAATTAACTTTACGAAAAAAATGTAAATGAAAAATTTGTCGGAAATTTAATTTCCTACAAAAAAGGTCCCATCGACCCAATTGCTTAGATTAATATTTCTTGAGATATTGAACTTTAACTTATGAGTAGTATAAAATTTATAAAATATGAAATATTAAATAATTAAAAAAATTTTTAAAAATAAAGTTCAATATCTCAAGAAATATTAATCTAAGCAATTGGGTCGATGGGACCTTTTTTGTAGGAAATTAAATTCCCAACAAATTTTTCATTTACATTTTTTTCGTAAAGTTAATTGATTCGGAGATAACAGCAAAAAAACGAGAATTTTGGGTAAAAATCAACTTCAGTGACCCGTACCAGCTCACGAGTACACTTAACACTTTCGCTGCAAAAGGCACTTCTTTAGATTGTTTTATTCTGAGTAAATCGAATCCAAGAACAATATGATAGGACAAAATGCTGCTGAGTTATAGAATTTTGAAAAAAAAAAAAAAAAAAAACATTCGATTTACGTGTATTTTAGATGGAAAATCTTTTCACGCTAAGGGAAAGTACTTAGAATTAATATTAAGAGCTGTAACTTTCAGGGAATTTGTTTTTCGACATATCCAACAAAATGTCAAGTGGGGACTGAGAAAAAAACAATAGTCGAAAAAAAGAAATCGCCCTAATATATATATATGTATATATATAGCTGGCTTCAGCGATTCCCCATGTTAAGCGATACTGGCTACGGTCAAAGCTGAGTTGGGTGACCGGTTAGCCGTGCACTTGCGCGCCACCAATCGACCGGGAAGCCGTTTGTCCGATGATTTTCCGCCAATATCACTGAAATTCCGTCAAACGCAGCGTTCTGTATCGATGGGGGTTTTCCGGACTTTCCTCGCGGCCACGTGCGAATGCTGCAGTGCAATAGGGAGAAAGACTCGACTACGATCAACACATTGATCGAGGTCGAGTAATGGAAACGAGAACAAACGTTGAAGTAACGTGAAAAGGTATACCACCTAATAATAAAGAAATAATTTTTAAAATACACTCAAGGTCCGTGCGCGTTTCTCGATAAATTTTGCAGTACTATATTCGCAAACGAGAGCGAAAAAATTGTTCGCGGTAATCGCACGAATTAGTCGAACAAACAGGGACAGTGCGAAACGAGGATAGAACCGGATGTAATTGGCACACGTGTAAATGCCGTTCTTTGAAATAAAAAAAAGGGAAGCTGAAAAAAAAATAAAAAACTAGCGGCTAGGTGGGAGTACAAAGATTGTTTTGCTACGGTCCTGTCGGCCGATTGCCGAGCGGGGGAGCACACGCGTGTTTGCCAGGTAGAGGGGACCCCACGCGCGTAACGAAGAGTAGAAGAGATAGGGCGACTCGGGTGTGTATACATTGGTATATAATATAAAACGTGACTCCGCGAGCGAGAAAGACGTAACATCCGTGTGTGTGTGTTTGTGGGAGCGAAGCGTTAGCGACGCGTTATATATATATATAAGGAGGGGAGGAATGCTAGTGGAGGGAACACTGGGAAGTACCGAGCCCTGGGATTCGTCGAATCGTGATCTTTCGGGTGTGTAGTGGGAGAGACGGAAAGGAAGAGTATGCAACACGTTTACGCTCGCGGTGGTTGCCTGGAGAACGAAGGTAGGAGGGATTCGGTTGGTAAGCTTTGTGAGAACGCGGCCGTGGAGAAGAGAGAGAGAGAGAGCGAGAGAGATATCGCAAAAGATGAAGTGGGGGCTGGAAGAGAGATACACGGGGGCGGTGGCTGGATCGTGTCCGCCATTACCGCCATCACCCACCGTCCCATCTGGATCCCGAGCATCCTATAGTAAACTGCTTCGCCAGCGCCCTCTCTTCCCCCGTATCACTATTTTCATCTCTTTCTCCCTCTATCACTGACCGACCAACTTCAACTCGCAGCCTCCCCTGCCTCCAATACACACAAAACTTGCCTGCAAAGTGTGGCGCGCGTGTGCGTTCGTTTGTGTAACGATGAACGATCTGTGGCGAGAGAGAAGCCTAGCGGGTACCGGTGAGCTACTCTTTGCTGGTAGTACATCGCGACATTCTGCCTGCCTGCCTGCTGCCATGCCCTAGTACCGCGGGGCCGCAAGCGTCTCTCGGTTCCTTCTTCTCTTCTTCCTTTCGTTTTCCTCCCCCCTATACTGTTTGTTTTATTGCCGAAAAAAGAACAAAAAAAAAAAAACAAATTCACTAACAAGAAAAGAAAAATCTTCGGGAAACTTACGCGTAGTTAGTCGGGCGTAGTAACTGTACAGATTCGCGTCAATCGTGAGTGTTTATACGTGGAAGAGAAAAAAAAAAGAAGCTGCACCTACGCCCGCGGCATCCCTCAGAATCCCTCGCCATCGCCCTCCGCGCGCGCCTCCACACTTTACCGGACCGATTGCCAAAATTTGCATCGATAACGTCAACCGAGTTTCGTGTATATTGTATCGACGTTTGTGTACGTGCGCGAGTGAAAAAAATAAAATAAGAAAACGCGTGCCAGAGACCCTACCGGCCGAGACCGGACAAGTGTTTCGGTGAAAGTTAAACTAAAAAAAAAACAAAAAAGTACAAGGCAAGCGTGATTCGTTGGAAAATGACGCGAGAATAAGGACCGAAGAATTCTCGTGAGAAGAGAAAAAAAACGTTGGAACAAATAAAGATGCTTCTCGTACGGTTCCGTGCGAGAGGACGCGTATGGTGAGAGAGCGTGTGTTCTTCGGCGAGGGGGAGGGTTTGCGTTGTACGTGGGCGGCTCGAGAGAGAACGCAGCAGAGGCCAAGCATCATCATCGGTCGTCGTCAAGAGCCAGGGCGAGAAAATAGAGGTTCGCGGGCCATCGTCGACCCGAGCGCGTTCCGCGTTTCATCGTACTCTCGTGCGATAATCTCGACCTTTTAATTTTCGTCCACGCGTCACGAGACGCCATTACAATACGCATCCACGATTAGCGTACAGTTTGACTTTTCGTTCAGGGATAAATCTCGGCTGCCCAACGATATGCCTCGCGCAATAAAAACCCCGAAACAAAAGGAACGGGTCACGAGAGAATGTGAGAAAATACAAAGAGCGATTTGTTTATCACGGTAATTTCGTTTAAACGACGAGCGATTGTTCGTAACATGAGAAAATTCGTTTTAGAGACGAACTTAAACGAACCGGGGGGGCATTTAGAGAACTAGAAAGGATAAACGAAATGATCGTCGGTCAAATTTATCAGGACAAGTTATGATGAAGCACGAAATTTCAGCGAAGAGAAATTAAACGCTTCAATCGTTACCAACGTCTATGAAACGATATATGCGATTGCATATGTAGTTTGTTGGGCATTAGATGTGAATTGACAATATACAAACGGACGTGTACGAACGAAAAAGATCCCTCGAAGCGTGGATTTGTTTTTGCCGTTGCGAACGATAGGCTGCGCGCGACGCACCTAACCTCGAACTCGCGTGTTGTTTCGCAAAACCAAATATACTCATCTCCCACACACATGTATACATCTCGATATTCCTTTCTCTCGAACGCCACCGTATCGCGTTCTTTCTTTCGTTCCCCTCCTCCCACTATCTCGTCATTCCAACCTCGAGTTCGTACAGCATCCAAACTCCATCCCTCCTCCTTTAGCCGTCTCGTTGTTTTCCCTCTCTTTCTTTCTCTCGCGCGCGCACGCCCTCGCTCGCACGGGTGAGGTATCGCGACACACCGCGCTGCTCACTCACCGATAAACCGTAGAGGAGAAAAACTTTGTCATACGTAAGAAAGGGGCACATATGTATACGCATTGGTTCACGAGGCTACGCCACCTAACCACCATCAACGATACTACTACCCACTACAAAGAGTCATTATCGTAGCTAGCAGCGGTGGCGTTGCGCGCTCGGATGGATTTATATTAGCCGAGACTTCGTTCTCTCTGCTGACTTTGTTGCGTTTCTTGTTTTTTTTTTTTTACCTGCGAATATCATCGAAACACACCTCGAGGTTACGAGGAAGTAACTTGACGATAGGAAAGAGGAGAGAAATAAAGAGAAAACTTGCTCCGAGGTTCTCGTTGAGAATTGACGCGTGGTGTGAATTTTAGTGCGCGCTCGGACATCCGTGCGCGAGAAGATTTGAAAGTTTTTACCGTTTCGTGTTAGACCGCGGGATCTTTAAGAATCCAATGAAACAGTGATTTCTATTCTATGTCGGGGGGGCAGGCTCCGAATCGTTTTTTTTTGAGTCAACGTGTTCCGGATGCTGGTTTATATTTTCTCACGAAAATCTCAACGTGCCTGCATCTTCTTGTCCGACGTATATTAATCTTCGAGTCTCGAGTTGTTTTTTCTTCTTTCGACCTCTCTCTTTCTCTCTTTGTATATCCATACTTCTTTGTGCGGTATAACATATATTATATCGCATAAACCGATTCTCCCGTTTCCTGTACGGTGATTGGAGGATTTTTTTTTTTCCGGATAAAACGATCGTTTCTAAACCCCGCGTGTTTGATGTTCCTGCCGTTCGTCAGTGTCGTGCCCGCCTCGACAACAGCGCTCGATTGTCGAACAAACGTAACTACAGCATCGTCGTTCACGATCATTAACGCGAGAGACGAATTTACGAATGGAAAATCCTATCTCATTGTTGACAAGCTCAAAGTGACAAAGTCAAAGCGAATACAACGCCATCTGTACGATAACAATTGGAAGTCGGAGGTTGCGAGAGAACGGAGAATTGTGGAACGACGACATCGACGTCGATCCAAGATCAGGAATCAAGGTGGACGAGAACTTTAACGACGGCAAGGATGATAATGACGATGACGACGAATCGGTGTTACATGACTTAGGATTTATAACGAAATTTCGGAGGAGGAGAACGTCGCGACGGGCATCGAATATTTCATTTATATTTTTCAAATATAAAAGACGTATTTTTTATTATCGTCGTCGGTCATTAACGGCCCAACAACAACTGCAAACATAAGGAGGGGCCTAGCGAACTAATATGAGCATGACTCTCGTACGGAATACATTTAAAGGTATATATACAAATTATTTTCAATTTTTATTGATTTTTCTTTTGTTTAAACTCCATTGCTTAGAGCTAATTTAAGTATTATTCTTCGCCGGATAATGAGGGTTTGGTGTGGTATTGGGAAACGTTTGGAAATTCTTCAAAATCGTTACGATCAAAATCGCAAGTACGAGGTCTGTTCAAAAAGTATCGCGAATTTTGAATTTTCGCGGGCTACGTATATTCGATTTTCGATTTTTTTGTGGCGTTAGTTTGGTACTCGTGTACCCTCACTCATGCTGAAAAAATCGGCCAATGAACGTTTAGTTAATTGTTGACAGCTCTTTTGGTTGGACGTATTTTGGCTTGTCTTCGATTTTTGCCTATTCCAAAAAATTGGATCAAAGAATCTGTATGAAATTTTGTGTGAAAAACAAAATTAAGGCCGTAGTCTGGTCTAGAGCGAGATTTTTGACGTCATTTCTAATGTGCAATAACGTTTAAACCGTTGATGTTGTCTTGACGAAAATTTACACGTGCATTTATTGATCATTAGAGAATACTTGGACATTAAAAAAAAAAATTATTTTAAATATTTTCATGTAGTTTTTTGCCTTGTTGCAACATGGTGCGCCGAGATCGGCGCCCACTCTGGACGATGTTGTATGCATCTGAAAAAAAAAATATATATATATTCTCAATCTGTATGAGTATTCTGAACACTGGTAGCAAAATTGGTACTTAAAAATTTTTTTTATTGAGTCGAACAATAATTTTGCCAACATTTTATAACTCGTCGAATACCCGAAAATGTATGAAATATCATTAATGAAAGTTCAACAGGCCGCCATTTTGCCAAAAAAATTTTTTAAGTACCAATTCTGCTACCAGTGCTCAGAATACTCATACGGATTGAGAATATATACATATATTTTTTTTAGATGCATACAACATCGTCCAGAGTGGGCGCCGATTTCGGCGCACCATGTTGCAACAAGGCAAAACACTACATGAAAATATTTAAAATATTTTTTTTTATTTTTTTTATGTACAAGTATTCTCTAAGGATCAATAAATGCACGTGTAAATTTTCATCAAGACAACTTCAACAGTTTAAACGTTATTGCACATTAGAAATGACGTCAAAAATCTCGCTCTAGACCAGACTACGACTTCAAGTGCGCGGACGCATTCCTAATGTTGACTGTGGCATATGGTGAATTTACTTTGGACCAAAGCAACGTTTATCGTTGGTACAAAATGTTCTTAGAGGGCCGAGAAGATGCGAACAACGAAACGCGTTCCGGGCCCCCGACCACGGTAGGGTATCACAGTCCACAAACGAAACAATCCCCAAAAGACATAATCCCCAAAAAGTTACTAGATAACAGAATCGACTGTCACGTTGACAGGTTAGTATCTGTCAAAGTGATAGATGGCGTTGCAGGCATTTTTCGTCCCGTGTATAGTCAATATTCGAGGATCACGTGCGTTGCCCTTTTTCCCAGTTTTCAGGTTATGTATCAGGTATCAGGTTACGTACTAGTCAACTTTTTTTTCGTGTACAGCCTAAAACCATATAGGAAAAAGAAGAAGATTTGGGTTATGTGCACCCAACAACTGTTTGAAGTGGTACGGCAACGATTGCTTATCCACGATTTTTTGTAATTTTTTTGTAATTACTCCTTGAGCCAATAACTATTCGAGCGTGATACACCAATATTTGCATTTCTATTTATTCAATTTTTCATTACGATATTCCATTTGTGGTTCCTATTTATTTATTTATTGAACATTTGAATTACAATATTCTGTTTTGGCTCTTTTAGCAACAGATGCAATCATACATATATAAACGAATATTGTAATGAAAATTGAATAAATAAAAATGCAAATATTTGCGTCTCACTCGAATATTTATTGGGTCGAAGAGTTATTACAAACATTTTTTTAAATCGCAGTCAATCAATTATTCCACTTCAAACACTTGTTTAGTGTGCGTAACCTAAATCTTCTTCTGCCTGTATGGTCTTAGGCTGTACGCAAAAAAGCCGTCTAGTAAGATACATAACCGGAAAATTCGAAAAAGGGCAAAAGGGCCAACGCGCGTAATCCTCGAATCTTTACTTTAAACGAGACGGAAAATGCCCGCAGCACCATCTAACACATTGACAGGTACTAACCTCCATCGTGACAGTCGATTCTGACATCTAGTAACTTTTTGGGGATTATGTCTTTTGGGGACTATGACACCCTACCCCGACCACATCAACAACAGACGAAAACATTGATGAAGCGAAGAAAATAATATTGGTCAATCGTCGAATCACCGTTAGAGAAGTTGCTAAGGAATCTAAACATATAGATTGGCTCGTGCTATTCGATTTTTACCAATGATTTGGGCGTGAGCCGGGTCGCCGCGGAATTCGTGCCAAAATTGCTCAATTTCGAAGAAAAACAGTGTCGCGTTAAGGGAGGGGTAAGGGTTTCAGCGTAAAAAAATAACACTTTTTTTGCGATTTTTTTTCTCAAATATGGATTGAGCAATTTTATTCGAACCTTTTGTACATTATTGAGCATACTTTTGACAATGTTGCGTAATTTTTTCATGCAGAAATATTGAAGCATAAGCCCGTAACAGAGCTTCCCCCGGAACGTCTTGGAAAAAAAACAATTTGCGGTGTTCACTATAACTCGGCCGGAAATTATCTGAAAATGAAAAACCATGAAAATTTAGTCAAATTATAATCAAATTTTCCCCCCAACGTTCTCTGATAATTTTTTTTTTTCATTTAAAAATTTTTGGCGGCCATCCAAAGTGTGAACTGTTATTTTCCACGAAAAATTCCGCCATTTTGTGGGTGGGAAACACCCTTAATGTGAAAAAAAAAAATTTTACTAAACGTTGGGGGGAGGTATTTTATACGTAGAAAATGTGTACAAAGTTTGAAATGAATCGGTCAAGTAGTTTTTAAATGGCAGTGAACACGGGCTTTGAAAAAGTAGTTTTGAGAAAAACGCGTTTAAAGTGCACTGCTAGCCCGACCGCCCGCAGCTGTTAGAGGTATAGCGTTAAAGGCCAGGAGTTTAATAAGACAATAACTTCAAGAATATTGCTTAGATCGGTTTAAAATTTTAAGGACATAATCTTGAAATGTTAAACAATAAGATAAGACAAAAAAAATTCGATTTTTCGAAAGTAAAAACCCTTACCCCGCCCTTAACATTGCTAAGGAGCTGTTGGACTTGGTCCGCGACGATCCAAATTTGCCCCAGAGGGTCATAACTGGTGACGAATCATGGGCTTATGGTTATGACGTGGAAACCAAAGCTCAAACATCGCAATGGAAGCTGCTTTTTTGGAATAGGCAAAAATCGAAGACAAGCCAAAACACATCTAACCAAAGCGGCTACCAACAATTAACAAAACATTCAAAATGGCCAATTTTTTCAGCATAATCGAGGGACATGGGTACCTAACGCCACTTAACCTAACGCAATCTAACGCCACAAAAAAATCGAAAATCGAATATACGTAGCCCGCGGAAATTCAAAATTCGCGATACTTTTTTAACAGACCTCGTACTTGCGGGTACGCGCGGATATCATTCGCGCGTAATTAAAGAGACTTTACTTTATGAGTCTTCGCAAAGAATAATATTGCACGTCGTTGGTGCAATTTTAATCAACGACAGAACGTTTTGTTTGGTAAAAAATCCTCCATTAGTACAGGGAACGAATTTTATGTTGGTCGTTTATAAAAAAATGTTTTCAAACAACGAGACCATCTTAACAAACAGTCGATGTTGATCAATTGTCAATTACAAAATTTAAAATGTAACTAACGATATAAAGTGTTTCTTTAGAGTAAAAATCATATGGTCGATCGTCGAGTGGTTTTTCGTTATATTTTAACTTTGCGAAATTTGCTCACCAGGTGGACGAGCAAAGGCGCGTCGCCCTGGTGACCAAAAAAAATCGGGCAGGTGATGTTTTTTTTTTTTACAATTTTTCCGCCGTTTTATCTCGTGACTCGGTAATTTTTCTTTATTAACCCCCCCCCCCCCCCCCCCCAGATAGCGTCTTTGTGTTTTTCATCGTCACCGATAAAACGCGATCTCTCTCTCCCTTTCTCTTATTTTTCTCTTCTCGTCTTTCAATCCGACGAACTCGATCCTCAGCACCTGCTGCAGACATCGCTCATGCCCCGAGCAGCACGACACATGAACACGGACACTTAATACACATATAAATGTATATGAACGCACTCTTCTGCATCACGTGCGATATTTATGTCTCTCGCACGTTTTGTCTCTTACAAAGTTGTACGCGTAGCCCGCCGTTCGGCACAAAGATTTCTGTGCGAGGCTTTGGGGTGGTGTTTCATAGCCGCAAGAAGCGAGGAGAGAAACCGCTCACGGGGGATATACCTTCCCGGCGGATCTCGCGTATTTATTCCTCGACGGGAAACAGCGGTGAAGCGATTTTATCTATACGTTAATGCCCTCCTCCTTATAAAAAAAATGGAGCCGTCATGGGACGCCTGGTAGATGTGAAACATCCAACATCTTGAGAATACCGTGTGGGATATGTGGCGTGGAGAATTAAAAAAAAAAATAACAAGAAAAGTAGCTTTTGATTTTCTTCTAAAATTTTTTTTTTGGTTGCTTCATCCGTTACTTCGGTTATAGTAGCACTCGTTGCTGCGTTTGATTCGATGAAACTAACAATCTGTCGATGATAGCTGAAGTATGAAACGAACGTTTTGGATGTCATGTTTTCAAAATATCTACGGGACACTGCATCTACCAGGGGTGTTGGTTGAAATTTGCCGGTTTTTTTTCGCTAAAGAAAACACTTAACTTTCAGAGGAATCTCAAAATTTTTTTATTCAAAGTATTGACCATTGGTTTCTACACATTTCGCCCATCTCTCAGGCAAATTATGGATACCATCCCAAAAAAACTTTTTCTCTTTCGAGGTAAACCATCCGACGAGCCATTTTTCGACTTCTTCAAAATTAACGAAGCACTGCTCCGCAAGGGAGTGTCCCATCGATGCGAAAAGGTGATAGTCGGACGGGCCGAGGTATGGAGAGTACGGCGGGTGTGATAATATTTCCCAATTAAGTGTTTTTAACGTGTCTTTCACCAGTTTAGCGGTATGAGACGGCGCGTTGTCACGTTGCAAGATAACTTTGCCATGTCTTCGGGCCCATTCCGGCAGTTTTTCGATCAACGCATAATTCAAATTGATCATTTGTTGTCGGTAGCGATCCTTGTTCACCGTTTCACCAGGTTTTAACAACTCGTAGTAAACCACACCACACTGGTCCCACCAAACACAGAGCATTGTCTTACGGCCAAAGCGATTTGGCCTTGCGGTCGATGGGCCGGCTTCACCAGGTGAAAGCCATGATTTTTTTCGCTTCGGGTTCTCAAAATAAATCCACTTTTCGTCCCCCGTGACAATTCGACGCGGAAAAGATTTCCTTTCGAATCGTTGAAGCAGCATTTCACAAATGGTTTTTCGATTTTCCATTTGTCTATCGTTCAGCTGGTGTGGCACCCATTTTCCATACTTTTGGATCTTTCCCATGGCTTTTAAACGTTGGCAAATTGCTCCTCGATCCACATTTAATGTTTCTGCCAATTTTTGTTGCGATTGGGTTGGATCAACATCCAATAACGCCTGCAATTCCTCGTCTTCGAACTTTTTCGCTGCACCAGGATGTTCATTGTCTGTCAAATCGAAATCTCCATTTTTAAATTGACGAAACCATGTCTCACATGTTCTAATCACTGGAGCATGTTCGCCATAAGTTTCTACCAGCAACCGGTGAGCTTCGGCTGCTTTTTTCTTTTGATGAAATAAGAAAAGCAACGAATGCCGCAAATGCGATTTACTTGGAACGAAACTCGACATATTCACTGAGGTAAACAAATATGACGCTATTTATTTTGGCGGAATGTGACTTGCGTATTTTTGTAGGTTAACGTCGATAGAAAAAAATGACATACATGCCAAATCATAGAAATGTATACATATTGCTAGCGACATCTACTGGTAAAACCGGCAAACTTCAACTAACACCCCTGGTATAGTCGTGCCATACCTTGTAGCAGGCTCATTTGCGTGGTTGTTCATGATCAACTGAAATTCATTTTGGAGAAAATTTATGAATGGCAATGTGATTCGGCTTTGGCAATATTAACATTGAAATCCCCTGCAAAAAAAAAAAACAAATTGTTATAGAGGATGGAAAGGGAATTGGTCATGATCTTTGTATATATTTCTCGAAACCAAAAAATTCACAATATTATACGATTTTTACTCATACATAGTCCAGCCGGTTCCAACGCTATTAGCAGCAAATTTACATCAACTTCCATTAACATTAGTTAATGCTATTAGCAGCAAATTTACATCAACTTCCATTAACATTAGTTAATTCATTAACATAACATTAGTTAGTCCATTAATATTGTGAATTTTTTGGTTTCGAGAAATATATACAAAGATTATGACCAATTCCCTTTCCATCCTCTATAACATCTTGTGCCGCACATAAATCGCTAATATCGTCTTGACCAAAACCAAGTCCCGTTACATTTCTCAACTTAACGATTATACGAGATGTAATAACATCAAATGGAATCTCTATTCTGATAAATAGCTGCACCACCCAGCTCTAACGTTATTGCGTTTGAAGTGGACGATACAATCAAAGTTGGGGATGTCGACGTTTTCTTCATCACCAAGCCACGTTTCACTCAATAATAAGAAATTACTATTTTTTTACGATCGAATCTTGTAGATCTGGGACATGATT
Organism: Oxytorus armatus; assembly: GCA_958009045.1. Taxonomy (NCBI): domain Eukaryota; kingdom Metazoa; phylum Arthropoda; class Insecta; order Hymenoptera; family Ichneumonidae; genus Oxytorus; species Oxytorus armatus. The sequence goes on from OY253744.1 coordinate 1,528,145, forward strand.
TCTGAGACTTTGACAATTTAGCGTGAATAACGACAATCCCTTTCTCGATCTTATGAAATTTGATAGTAATCCTTGGAGTGTCTCGAGTCTATTGAGGTAGTAATCTGGTAACTCAAGCCGATTTTCATGTCTTTTTTGGAGGGCGTTTTTTTTTTTGTAGTAAAATAAAAATGAATCGTTTTGGATATTAGGATGTTTTTATTTACATATTAAAGATACAAACAAAAATGTTTTTGAACTAATTTAATAGTTTATTATTATTATTATTATTGATCGAAGTTGGCACCTCGAAAAAAAAGCGCGTGGGTGGCCCCGGTGATTTTGGCTCTTGATGTTATCTGAAATAAAAAATTCTTGATAATTCTCAATCTATAGACATGTCATTCTGGTCGGAACTACTGAAGTTAAATTTCATGGATATATAACAAAATGGCGGACTTTGGAAGACAAAGTTTTTTTTTCCAGTCCGCCATTTTGTTATTTATCCATGAAATTTAACTTCAGTAGTTCCGACCAGAATGACATGTCTATAGATTAAGAATTATCAAGAATTTTTTATTTCAGATAACATCAAGAGCCAAAATCACCGGGGCCACCCACGCGCTTTTTTTTCGAGGTGCCAACTTCGATCAACAATAATAATAATAATAATAATAATAATAATAAACTATTAAATTTTTTCAAACAATTTTTTTTTGTATCTTTAATATGTAAATAAAAACATCCTAAATATCCAAAACGATTCATTTTTATTTTCCTACGAAAAAACGCCCTCCAAAAAAGACATGAAAATCGGCTTAAGTTACCAGACTACTACGTTAAGCGATAATCTTTTAAATTCTTCATGCAACTCTACAGCTGATAGGTCAATTCGTCTACCGTGTTAGAATTTTAGATCATTATTACGTGTATTTATGTATAAGCCTTCGATACTTGTTACTCGCGATAGGGCTACACATAATAATTGTATAGAATGAGTTTTGTTATATTCATAAGAAATCTCGCTGTAAGACGTTTGAGACTTATGGATAGTCATAGCACATCCAGGTATCAATGGGAAATGATTTCTTCTTGCAACGACCGTAGACGCGTTGTCGTTAACGAGCGATAGCCTATGAGAGTCGCGTCGTTCCGCTGGAATTTTCCCTGCAATTGGCTCTCGCTAGCGCCAGACGCTATGATATTGCATCTGGTTCAGAATCGCGCCTGCGCATGCGCAAACAACCTGTGCGCAGAGTTGAGTGGAGGGGAGCGTCACTACAACGTGCCATCGACGTACCCTAACGACCGATTTGCTCCCAACGCGCGTAGAGACGAAATATCCCGAAACGCGATGTATTTTTGGAACCGGTTAGTTCTCGTGATTGACCGTCGATGTCGCCATCGGTTTTTTCTCAACTGCATACTTCAGATCGCACGAGCGTAGACGACAAACATAACAGTACAAAGCGCGCGAAGGACGCGCACCAATAAAAGAGAAAAAAAAAAACAACTGTTGCGTGAATGCAAAAGGATATCGTAGAAAACAACGCGACTTTGAGATCGTGTCCCCGAAGGTCGCATATATATATATATATATATATATATATATATAAAGGGAAAAAATGAAAACGTTTCTACGTAATTATAGGAAATTTCACGCGTATACCGATATATTCTCTATAATCGTTATAACGACAATGACGCGCTAAGCACCTCTACAGAGGTCACATGCCACATGATAAGAAAATCGGGACTGTGTTCTCGATATTGAAATTCTTGGAAACTCGCGCGCGCAACCAACAGTAAAACGGTAACCGTCATTTATTAATTCTCGTTTCAGTCGCTAGATGGCGATGGGAAAAATTCAATTTGAAAATGTACGTTAGTTATAGGTCGTTTTTTTGTATCTACAGGATACATTTCTTCAATAATATATATTGTCTGTATGTTGTAAGTAAAAAAAAGCGAACTATGATAAATCTATATTTTGAAATACAATTTTTTCCCCATCTAAACAATTTTTTTCTCCGCGTAATAACGAGATACGAATGATTTATATAGATTGGGGTGGGTCAAATAAAATGACTAATTTTTTTTTTCGTCGATATAATGAAAAATGTATTGTTTGGCATCTCAAAAAAAAAAACCCTCTGCAAGTATGAGCCCTTCATATTTAAATTAAGAGGTCCCTCATCGCGAATTTTCATTTCCCACTTAAATAACATGGAAACCTTTTTTTTTTTGTAACTTTGGAATTTTATTGGACTTAAGGTAGTAGTCTGGTAACTTGAGCCGATTTTCATGTCTTTTTTGGAGGGCGTTTTTTTGTAGGAAAATAAAAATGATTCGTTTTGGATATTTAGGATGTTTTTATTTACATATTAAAGATACAAAAAAAAATTTTTTGGAAAAAATTCAATAGTTTATTATTATTATTATTATTGATCGAAGTTGGCACCTCGAAATTGGCAGCCCGGGTCCTAACTTTTTATCTACCGAACCGATTGCTTTCAAATTTTAACAGGCTACTCTACACACTTATAGTTCTCGTCGGAACCACCGAGAAATTTTTTCATCCCTAACTTTTTATTTTACAACCCCTTCTTTGCTAAAATAAAAGGACTTTAGCAAAGAAGGGGTTGTAAAATGAAAAGTTAGGGGCGAAAAAATTTCTCGGTGGTTCCGATGAGAACTATAAGTGTGTAGAGTAGCCTGTTAAAATTTGAAAGCAACGGTTCGCTAGAAAAAAAGTGAGGACCCGGCCTGCCAACTTCGAGGTGCCAACTTCGATCAATAATAATAATAATAATAATAAGCTATTACATTTTTTCAAACAAATTATTTTTGTATCTTTACTATGTAAATAAAAACATCCTAAATATCCAAAACGATTCATTTTTATTTTCCTACAAAAAAACGCCCTCCAAAAAAGACATGAAAATCGGCTTAAGTTACCAGACTACTACCTTAAACCGTTGATGTTAGGAGAGTCTTTTAGCACATTTTTGTAGAACATTTGATGCTCTACAAAAAAGCTCTCTTGTGTCTAATCGATAAAAGTAACCGTACAAAAAATAATCGGTGATAATTAGCTCTGGTTTCTACTTACCTCGTTTATTAGTAAATAAATTTCAAAGTTAAAAAAATTTTCGTTATCAATATGAATAAATATACTACTAATATATTACTAATATATTAATATACTACTAATATATTACTAATATATTAATATACTACTAATATATTACTAATATATTAATATACTACTAATATATTACTAATTGTTTTCAAACAAATATGAGATAATCCAGAGGTAATTATCACCGATAATTTTTTGTACAGTTACTTTTATCGATTAGACACAAGAGACCTTTTTTGTAGAGCATCAAATGTTCTACAAAAACGTGCTAAAAAACTCTCGTAACATCAACGGTTTAAGTCTAATAAAATTCCAAAGTTAAAAAAAAAAATGTTTCCATGTTATTCAAATGGGAAATGAAAAGTCGCGATGAGTGACCTTTTAATTGAAATATTAAGGGCTCATACTTGCAGAGGGTTTTTTTGAGATGCCAAACAATACATTTTTCATTATATCGAGGAAAAAAAAAAATTAGTCATTTTATTTGACCCACCCTAATAGAGATACGTATATTCTTCGAAGGATTTGCTTAAAGTAGTTTGATAATTCTGTGTCAGATGCCCGATGATAACAAAATTCGGGACTCGATATTGGAATTCTTCGAAGCTCGCGCGCGCAACAATAGTAAAACGGTAACCGTTATTTATTAATTCTCGTTTCAGCCGCAAGGTGGCGATGGAAAAAATTCGATTCAAAAATGTACGTTTGTTATAGCTCGTTTTTTTTATCTTCTAGATATAATTCTTTAAGGGGGGAAATAGGGTTAGGACAGCGTTTTCTCAATTATTTTCATGAATTTTTTTATAGTATAAAAAATGAATATAATTTATTGAAACTTTGAGAATATTTTATACATATATTTAAGTATATACTATAAAATTTTCATACATATATTTAAGTATATACTATAAAATATTAGCGACCCCATATTGCATATCACAATCAGACTCAGCATTTTGTGTACATTCTGGAAGCCGCAATTTTCATCTGAAATCAAACGAGGTTAGAATTTACTTTTATTATATGTCTCTCTTCTATATGAACCTAAATCCTATCGAAAAAATAGAAAATTGAATCTTTTACAGGGGTCAAAACAAGATGCATGATTTTTTGCCATTTTTTACAAGTTTATTTGCAAAAGAAAATTATTTTAAATAATGATAATATTCCGATTTTAGGTTCATATAGAGCGCAATACTATGAGGAAAGTAACTGCCAATTTTCAAAATGATTGGTTGAAAAATGTTCAAACTAGCGTGTACGCAAGTTCAAAAAAAGTCGTTTTCAGAAAAACGCGTTCGAAAAAATAGTACTAAGAAAAACAAGCAATATGGGGTCGCTAATATTTTATAGTATATACTTAAATATATGTATAAAAATTTTATAGTATATACTCAAATATATGTATAAAATATTCTCAAAGTTTCAATAAATTATATTCGTTTTTTATACTATAAAAAAATTCATGAAAATTATTGAGAAAACGCTGTCCTAACCCTATTTCCCCCCTTGATGGCTTATAACAATAGAACGAGTCGGAATTTTCATTTAAAATTTTGAGAACATATTTTTCAATAATTTTTACTAACAATTTATGAAATAAAAAAAAAATCGATTTTTCGAACCTTCTAACCCTATTTCACCCCCTTAATGATCTATACTTCCTGTATCTTGGAAGTACAAAAAAAACGACCTATGATAAATCTATGTTTTCAAATATAATTTTTTTCCCATCTAAACGCTTTTTTTTCTCTGCGTAATAACGAGATATGATTTACAGAGAGACGTATATCCTTCGGAGGATTTGCTTAAAATAGTTGATAATTCTGTATCGCGCTTCGCTACCGACACCGGCGGTCGAGGCAATTTCGCAATTTCTCACCTACGACCTGGCCTCATATACCGCGATCACGCTCTTATCGGAATGAGTAAATTGCACGAATTAGCGTGAATGTCGAGCTTTATATGCACACAGACACACACACACGCACAAAGATGAGATGAAGAAACGCACGCCTTGATTCTTGACTCCGTTACACATCAGTATTTTAATACGAATACGTAAAGGCATCGATCTTCGTCACGACGACATGATATATGCGCGAATAACTCGATCTCTCATTCTTTAATCTCGTGAATTTTGTGCTTCATCGATCGCTCCTAAGACATTTCATTTCCGGCCCTAATAATCTCGTTTGATAATCAATCGAATTAAAAGAATTTAATAAACGAATCATTAATTATTAATTGAAGTTTTTCGGTCAAACAATCTCGTCTTTGTTCCCTTTTTTGTTTCTCAATTGTCTCGTCTCGAATGACAAATACCATTCATTGTTGTGAAGTTATATCCGCGACGGAAAAACACACACATCAATCGTATGACTAATACCTCGTACAAAAGACTTTTTTTCACTTCAACGCAACACGCTCATCGTTTTCCTTTATTGTCAGTAATTTTTGCATTGCCCGTGAACAACTCATCCCTTCGGGACATTGACTCGGACGTTTCTCGAGCTTCCCAATGTTGTTTTTATCGTCTTTCTCTCATTGCCACAGTGTCGTTTTACATACTTTCACAACTGTCCAAACGATTCGACGCTTTTTATTGCTTCGAAATTCGAGATTTGTCTAAATTTTTTATTCGCAAGCTGATCCAGATTTATAAGTTGGTGCTAGTGATGCCAAAAAAAGAAAAACAATCTTTGCTGAGAATTGGACAATTTTTGGACCGTGTCCCGTTTAAAAAACAAAGCTTTTCTACATTGTTTTTGTCTTTACTACTTATGATTTCATTTTATTCGAATAAATGCCCATGGAATTAACGAAATTACGTTCGATCAATGAAATTTACTTAAGATAGTAGTCTGGTAACTTAAGCCGATTTTCATGTCTTTTTTGGAGGGCGTTTTTTTGTAGGAAAATAAAAATGAATCGTTTTGGATATTTAGGATGTTTTTATTTACATATTAAAGATACAAAAAAACATTTTTTTGAAAAAATTTAATAGTTTATTATTATTATTGATCGAAGTTGGCAAACTCGAAAAAAAAAGCGCGTGGGTGGCCCCGGTGATTTTGGATCGTGATGTTATCGGAATTCAAAAATTCTTGATAATTCTTAATCAATAGACATGTCATTCTGGTCGGAACTACTGAAGTTAAATTTCATGGATAAATAATAAAATGGCGGACTTTGGAAAAAAAAGTCCTTTTATTTTAGCAAATAAATTTTATTATTTATCCATGAAATTTAACTTCAGTAGTTCCAACCAGAATAACATGTCTATAGATTAAGAATTATCATGAATGTATTATTTCAGATTTTTTTCGAGGTGCCAACTTCGATCAATAATAAAAATAATAATAAACTATTAAATTTGTTCAAAAATTTTTTTTTTAATCTTTAATATGTAAATAAAAACATCCTAAATATCCAAAACGATTCATTTTTATTTTCCTACAAAAAAAAACGCCCTCCAAAAAAGACATGAAAATCGGCTTAAGTTACCAGACTACTACCTTACGGGAAGGTTCCCGTCCAAAGACCCCAAAAATACTTCAATTTAAGGAATTTTTTTTCAATACAAAATAAATTATCCTGCGAAAATTTTGTTGTGGGTTCTATTTGTATATAAAAGAAGTATTGTAATGAGTTTTTTCACAATAAAATAATTCAAAATGGCGGCTCCAGCTTCCGCCAAAGAAGCCGCTCCCGGCGCGAAGTGATATGTGCGCGGTACCTTCTACAGCCTCACCAAGTGGTCTGAAATCCAAAAACCAAAAGGATTCTTGAAATAGATGAAATTTGTGGGGCCCTATCGGTTTCCGATTTTCAAAAAAGCCCTTTAAAACAAAATGACGGCCGTTTAAAAAAAAACTAATTTTTTTATGCTTTTTTTGGGCTTTAACGTTAAAAAAGAAATATTTACAATAATTTTTTCGAAATAAACACTCCGTCAGGGCCTCCCCAAATTTAATTAGCTCTAATTTGAGCGGTGAAACTTCGAAATACCGTGCATTCCTCAAACCTGTAGAGCTTACCGCGCGTCGAAAAAAGTTGTTGCGAGAAAAACGCGTTTAAGGCCGTAGTCTGGTCTAGAGCGAGATTTTTGACGTCATTTCTAATGTGCAATAACGTTTAAACCGTTGAAGTTGTCTTGACGAAAATTTACACGTACATTTATTGATCCTTAGAGAATACTTGTACGTTAAAAAAAAAAATTATTATAAATATTTTCATGTACTTTTTTGCCTTGTTGCAACATGGTGCGCCGAAATCGGCGCCCACTCTGGACGATGTTGTATGCATCTGAAAAAAAAAAAAATATATATATATTCTCAATCTGTATGAGTATTCTGAGCACTGGTAGCAGAATTGGTACTTAAAAAAATTTTTATTGAGTCGAACAATAATTTTGCCGACATTTTATGACTCGTCGAATACCCGAAAATGTATGAAATATCATTAATGAGAGTTCAACAGGCCGCCATTTTGTCAACAAATTTTTTCAAGTACCAATTCTGCTACCAGTGCTCAGAATACTCATACAGATTGAGAATATATATATTTTTTTTTTCAAATGCATACAACATCGTCCAGAGTGGGCGCCGATTTCGGCGCACCATGTTGCAACAAGGCAAAAAACTACATTGAAATATTAAAAATAATTTTTTTTTTTTAATGTACAAGTATTCTCTAAGGATCAATAAATGCACGTGTAAATTTTCATCAAGGCAACTTCAACGGTTTAAACGTTATTGCACATTAGAAATTACGTCAAAAATCTCGCTCTAGACCAGACTAGGGCCTTAAAGTTTTATGCTACCTACCGTAGACTCACCCATCAGGTCAGACTGCTCCGCTCGACCCCGTATATCTCTAGAACCACATTATATATCGAATTATCCTTTCTCCCACGATTCTCGACAACATAAAGATGAAAATTAAGCAAGAAAAAATTTTCCGATTTTTTTCATCGATTTGAACGGGAACCTTCCCTTAAGGGAGGACACCACTGTGACATCTGTTTTTTTCACATTTTTCAAGAATTTTTTTTTGTGGGAAAAAAAAGAGATATTCGAAAAAAATTTTTCGGTTTTGTTCCTTGTTTATTAATGTATCAAAAAACATTTTTTTCACATTTTTCACGCCGCATGGTGGCGCTGGGGAAGCTCTCGCGTCAGGTGCTGTCCGAGTGTACCGAGTGTTTTCGTTAATAATATGATATTTTGAAGAGAAGTACATAGGGATTTGGAAAAATATTGTTTTAAAAAAAATAGGCACGCCTTTGAAATTAACTTTAATTTCAAAGGCGTGCCTATTTTTTTTAAAACAATATTTTTCCAATTCCCTATGTACTTCTCTTCAAAATATCATATTATTAACGAAAACACTCGGTATTTTTTTTCAGATCGACGTTGAAGAGAGTTCTGCTGCGTGCCGCGGAAATGACAGCACCTGACGCGAGAGCTTCCCCAGCGCCACCATGCGGCGTGAAAAATGTGAAAAAAATGTTTTTTGATACATTAATAAACAAGGAACAAAACCCAAACACATTTTTCGAATATCTCTTTTTTTTCCCACAAAAAAAAATTCTTGAAAAATGTGAAAAAAAAACAGGAGGGTCACAGTGGTGTTCTCCCTTAATTCGAACGAATAAATATTAAAATCAATGGAAAATATAGAAAAATCGAATTTTTCCTCCGTCGATAATTACCCATTCTTTCTTATCGACCGTTATATTCGTTTCTCCGGCGGTGTCACGAAAATTTCTTTTTTCTTTTTACCATTTGTGCCTATGTACAAATGGTAAAAGGATTAGGCAAAAAGGAAAGGGTAAAAGAATTATATTGGTGCCGCGACACCAATATAATCCTTCGCCACAATTTGCCTGCGTCAATTCTCGTTCGGTCACGTTTTGAAATTCGAACTCTCGTTCCTCGGGGTTATGACGATGACGAAAATACATTACGAACATAGTAGCATACCTAGAAGCGCACGTGGACCGAGCGAGTTTTGCTTCAATCGCTCGGGGGCGCCTCTTGTATTCGACCCAGAACGGGCGGGAGGGAAAAAAAAATAGAGATTAAAAAAAAAACGTATAAAGAAAGAGAACGGCTAAGAGAAAGAGAAGAGAGAGAGAGATGGATGGACGCGCGCGCGTGTTGACATCGCCGAGCAATGATAAAATCGGTTCATCTCCTCGTCGTCGTTTTTTGATCTCGCTCGCGCGAGTAAACGAAAGAACGTGCTTTCTCGTGACGTCAACGCAGCATGGGTGGCAGATATACGCGAAACTTGAGGGGTCTCGCGTTCGCGGTATTTACAATTGCTTATCGCGTGTGTGCGGTAACTTTTTCTCGCTCAAACTTTGACAAATACCACAATTCTGTATGTTTTTTTTTCTTTTATTATTATTGTGTGTTCCAACGTATACCCTTTCGGGTTTTTACGCCTGACCCTTCCCAATTCCATTTTTTCCATTTTTTTTCCATTTTTCCCCCTTATCACTCCCTACCCGCACTTCGCTAAGCTAATCTAACTTTTCCGTTGCGTCCGCAGACGTCTTAGCCACACTGTATCGCATTTACCATGGACACAGGGAAACTGCGGAAAACCTGTGCCGATACAGACGGCTTTTTTTTTTTTTTTTATGAGTTTCGGTTGTATTACCATCAGAAACTCAGAAAAACTGCCTCCCGATCAGTAGTCGGCGTGCAAGCCAGTGCACGGCTAAGCGGTCACCCATCCCATTACTGTCCGCGGCCAATACTGCTTAACATGGGAGATCGCCGAAGCCGCGCACCGACCGCGCGTCCACTGCTGTCGGTTCACAATTCTGTATGTTATTTCAACTGTTTAATAATAATAATAATACAATTTTATTATTATTTTAAGAAAAAAACATACGGGTTATTTTCTGACAAATAAACGAAGGAGAGAGATTCTCATCCGATCTTGTATAACGATAACATTGCGGAACTACTTTGGAGTCAATTTGGACTTACGAGGTCTGTTCAAAAAGTATCGCGAATTTTGTATTTCTGCGGGCTACGTATATTCGATTTTCGATTTTTCTTTTGTGGCGTTAGATTGGTACTCGTGTCCCTCACTTATGCTGAAAAAATTGGCCATTTTGAATGTTTAGTTAATTGTCGGCAGCTGTTTTGGTTTGACGTGTTTTGGATGATGCTGAAGTTTGCATCGTTGGAGTGCAACGAAAATAAATTTTTTACATCATTAATTCTCCTTCAGGGAGGGGTAAGGGTTTCAGCGTAAAAAAAAACACTTTTTTGCGATTTTTTTTCTCAAATATGGATTGAGCAATTTTATTCGAACCTTTTGTACATTATTGAGCATACTTTTGACAATGTTGTGTAATTTTTTCATGCAGAAATATTGAAGCATAAGCCCGTAACAGAGCTTCTCCCGGAACGTCTTGGAAAAAAAAAATATGCGGTGTTCACTATAACTCGGCCGGAAATTATCGGAAAATGAATGCCCATGAAAATTTAGTCAAATTATAATCAAATCTTCCCCCCAACGTTCTCTGATAATTTTTTTTTTCATTAAAAAATTTTTGGCGGCTATCTAAAGTGTGAACTGTTATTTTCCACGAAAAATTCCGCCATTTTGTGGGTGGGAAACACCCTTAATGTAAAAAAAAAAATTTAACTAACCGTTGGGGGGAGGTATTTTATATGTTGAAAATGTGTACAAAGTTTGAAATGAATCGGTCAAGTAGTTTTTAAATGGCAGTGAACACGGACTTTGAAAAAGTAGTTTTGAGAAAAACGCGTCTAAAGTGCACTGCTAGCCCGACCGCCCGCAGCTGTTAGAGGTATAGCGTTAAAGGCCAGGAGATTAATAAGACAATAACTTCAAGAATATTGCTTAGATCGATAAAAAATTTTAAGGACATTCTTGAAATATTAAACAATAAGATAAGACAAAAAAAACAAATTCGATTTTTCGAAAGTGAAAACTCTTACCCCGCCCTTAAGATTGGATTATCGATGGCAAAAGTCGTTAAAACGTTTTGCTGGGATCTTCTTTCAAGGACCTGGGCCTAAATGGGCACGTGAAGCAAGAGCAATACTTAAAATAAAAATTAATAAACCTATTTGCGTTGCGTTCCAACGATGCAAATTTCAACATCATTGTTTTGGCTTGTATTTGATTTTTGCCTATTCCAAAAAAGCAGCTTCCATTGCGATGATTGAGCTTTGGTTTCCACGTCATAACCATAAACCCATGATTCGTCATCAGTTATGACCCTCTGGAGCAAATTTGGGTCGTCGCGGACAGAGTCCAACGGCTCTTTAGCAATGTTAATGGAGGGGTAAGGGTTTCAGCGTAAAAAAAACACTTTTTTTGCGATTTTTTTTCTCAAATATGGATTGAGCAATTTTATTCGAACCTTTTGTACATTATTGAGCATGCTTTTGACAATGTTGTGTAATTTTTTCATGCAGAAATATTGAAGCATAAGCCCGTAACAGAGCTTCCCCCAGAACGTCTTGGAAAAAAAATCAATTTCCGGTGTTCACTATAACTCGGCCGGAAATTATCTGAAAATGAAAAACCATGAAAATTTAGTCAAATTATAATCAAATCTTCCCCCCAACGTTCTCTGATCATTTTTTTTTTTCATTTAAAAATTTTTGGCGGCCATCTAAAGTGTGAACTGTTATTTTCCACGAAAAATTCCGCCATTTTGTGAATGGGAAACACCCTTAATGTAAAAAAAAAAAATTTAACTAAACGTTGGGGGGAGGTATTTTATATGTTGAAAATGTGTACAAAGTTTGAAATGAATCGGTCAAGTAGTTTTTAAATGGCAGTGAACACGGATTTTGAAAAAGTAGTTTTGAGAAAAACGCGTTTAAAGTTTATGAAGTAAAAAAGTGAAGAAAAAATTTTGTTTTTCCAACTTACACAGAATCATCGATTCCAGCTCGTTTCTTCTTTTAAAATATTGTAGTGTTAAGTATACACTATATACTATATACACAATAGCAATGAATAAACTGTATATCTGTTCGATAGCTGTACTGCTAGCCCGACCGCCCGCAGCTGTTAGAGGTATAGCGTTAAAGGCCAGGAGATTAATAAGACAATAACTTCAAGAATATTGCTTAGATCGGTTCAAAATTTTGAGGAAATATTCTTGAAATGTTAAACAATAAGATAAGACAAAGAAAAATTCGATTTTTCGAAAGTGAAAACCCTTACCCCGCCCTTAACGCGACACTGTTTTTCTTCGAAATTGAGCAATTTTGGCACGAATTTCACGGCGACCCGTCTCGTGCCAAAATCATTGGTGAAAATCGAATAGCACGAGCCAATCGATGTGTTTAGGTTCCTCAGCAACTTCTCTAACGGTGATTCGACGATTGGCCAATATTATTTTCTTGGCTTCATCAATGTTTTCGTCTGTTGTTGATGTGCTCGGGCGTCCGGAATGCATTTCGTTGTTCGCATCTTCTCGGCCCTCTGAGAACATTTTGTACCACCGATAAACGTTGCTCTGGTCCAAGGTAGCTTCACCATATGCCAAAGTCAACATTCGTAATGCGTCCGCGCACTTAATTTTGTTTTTCACACAAAATTTCATACGGATTCTTTGATCCATCTTTTGGAATAGGCAAAAATCGAAGACAAGCCAAAACACATCTAACCAAAAGAGCTGTCAACGATTAACTAAACATTGAAAATGGCCGATTTTTCAGCCTAAGTGAGGGACACGAGTACCAACCTAACGTCAGAAAAAAATCGAAAATCGAATATACGTAGCCCGCGGAAATTAAAAATTCGCGATACTTTTTGAACAGACCTCGTATATATTGCGACGTGGGGGCTGTACTATTCTGCGCTCCAACCTCTTTAGAGTTGTGTGGCGAAGACGTAGAATTTGCCGCAAAAGATTGGGGGGCGGGGGACACTATCCTCCCCCGTGGCTATTCTCCATCTATGTCCCCGCTCGCGCCCCACCTTCGCAATTCTTGTACTCGATAGTGGCGAAACGAATCCGATGCGTGTTAAAAATTGTCTCTTGAATAACGGACAACACATTGACGCCGTATCATTTTCCGCCTTGGTTATCTGTTTGTTTTTTATTTTTGTTATTACGTAAAAGAATCGTTCGATGAGTAAACATGCTTCTCTCGTTCCGTGCGCGCAATCTCGTCGAAATATCCTTCGATTATTAACGCCTGAGAATTTAAAAAAACCAATCGTGAAAACAACAAGTGTTGTTTTGTCGAAAAGTACACTTATGACGAACGATTAAACGTTAAATTACGATTCGAACGAATTTTTAACAAAATCCATTTTGTTATTTTCTCCGTTCTACTAACCAATCGATTATAGCGGTTCAATATCCGTCAATAATTTGGATGTGATGATGCTTACTGTCGATTTATATGTACTAGTTTACAAAAACGGTTTCACCCGTTTTTTTTTTAAATTTAACACCAATTTGATTAATGCCAAACGCTCTCTATACTCGAGTAGTTGGTAAAACGTATGTATTTCCATAATTGCCGTTAGACCGAATACAATTCTTATAATAAGTACGAGAAAAAGACTCAAGGTAGTAGTCTGGTAACTTAAGCCGATTTTCATGTCTTTTTTCGAGGGCGTTTTTTTGTAGGAAAATAAAAATGAATCGTTTTGGATATTTAGGATGTTTTTACTTACGTATTAAAGATACAAAAAAAAAAATTTTTGAAAAAATTTAATAGTTTATTATTATTATTATTGACCGAAGTTGGCATCTCGAAAAAAAGCGCGTGGGTGGCCCCGGCGATTTTGGCTCTTGACGTTATCTGAAATCAAAAATTCTTGATAATTCTTAATCTATAGACATGTCATTCTGGTCGGAACTACTGAAGTTAAATTTCATGGATAAATAACAAAATGGCGGACTTTGGGAAAAAACGTCCTTTTCCATTTTGTTGTTTATCCATGAAATTTAACTTCGGTAGTTCCGACCAGAATGACATGTCTATAGATTAAGAATTATCAAGAATTTTTTATTTCAGACAACATCAAGAGCCGAAATTACCGGGGCCACCCACGCGCTTTTTTTTTCGAGGTGCCAACTTCGATCAATAATAATAATAATAATGAACTAATAAATTTTTTCAACCAAATTTTTTTTTGCATCATTAATATGTAAATAAAAACATCCTAAATATTCAAAACGGTTCATTTTTATTTTCCTACAAAAAAACGCCCTCCAAAAAAGACATGAAAATCGGCTTAAGGCCGTAGTCTGGTCTAGAGCGAGATTTTTGACGCCATTTCTAATGTGCAATAACGTTTAAACCGTTGAAGTTGTCTTGATGAAAATTTACACGTGCATTCATTGATCCTTAGAGAATACTTGTACATTAAAAAAAAAATTATTTCAAATATTTTCATGTAGTTTTTTGCCTTGTTACAACATGGTGCGCCGAAATCGGCGCCCACTCTGGACGATGTTGTATGCATCCGAAAAAAAAAAAATATATATATTCTCAATCTGTATGAGTATTCTGAGCACTGGTTGCAGAATTGATACTTAAAAAAAATTTTTGACAAAATGGCGGCCTGTTGAACTTTCATTAATGATATTTCATTATTCGACGAGTTATAAAATGTCGGCAAAATTATTGTTCGACTAAATAAAAAAAATTTTTAAGGGATAACACCCCTGTGACCCCCTCTTTTTTTTCAAATTTTTCAAGAATTTTTTTTTGTGGAAAAAAAAAGAGATATTCGAAATTTTTTTTTGGGTTTTGTTCCTTGTTTATTAATGTATCAAAAAACATTTTTTTCACATTTTTCACGCCGCATGGTGGCGCTGAAAAAGCTCTCGCGTCAGGTGCTGTCATCTCCGCGGCACGCAGCAGAACTCTCTTCAACGTCGATCTGAAAAAAAATACCGAGTGTTTTCGTTAATAATATGATATTTTGAAGAGAAGTACATAGGGATTTGGAAAAATATTGTTTTAAAAAAAAATTATTTCAAATATTTTCATGTAGTTTTTTGCCTTGTTGCAACATCGTGCGCCGAAATAGGCGCCCACTCTGGACGATGTTGTATGCATCTGAAAAAAAATATATATATACACTAGGGGGGCTCTGCCCCCCTGCGCGCTTCGCGCGCCAACCTTACCTGACCCAACCTAACCTGACCCAACCCAACCTGACCCAACCCAACCTGACCCAACCTAACCTGACCCAACCTAATCTGACCCAACCTAACCAGACCAAACCTGACCCAACCTAACCTGACCCAACCTAACCTGACCCAACCTAACCCTCAACTCTTGTACACGGCGGCGGCGGCGGCGAAATATTTATATAATATAGAGAGATTCTCAATCTGTATGAGTATTCTGAGCACTGGTAGCAGAATTGGTACTTAAAAAAATTTTTTGAGAAAATGGCGGCCCGTTGAACTTTCATTAATGATATTTCATTATTCGACGAGTTATAAAATGTCGGCAAAATTATTGTTCGACTCAATAAAAAAATTTTTTAAGTACCAATTCTGCTACCAATGCTCAGAATACTCATACAGATTGAGAATATATATATATATTTTTTTTTCAGATGCCTACAACATCGTCCAGAGTGAGCGCCGATTTCGGCGCGCCATGTTGCAACAAAGCAAAAAACTACATGAAAATATTGAAAATAATTATTTTTTTAATGTACAAGTATTCTCTAAGG
Organism: Oxytorus armatus; assembly: GCA_958009045.1. Classification (NCBI taxonomy): domain Eukaryota; kingdom Metazoa; phylum Arthropoda; class Insecta; order Hymenoptera; family Ichneumonidae; genus Oxytorus; species Oxytorus armatus. The sequence goes on from OY253744.1 coordinate 1,543,989, forward strand.
ATCAATAAATGCGCGTGTAAATTTTCATCAAGACAACTTCAACGGTTTAAACGTTATTGCACGTTAGGAATGACGTGAAAAATCTCGCTCTAGACCAGACTACGGCCTTAAGTTACCAGACTACTACCTTAAAGTGTTACCGGTCGGGTTGTTTCGTCGTTACAGATGTTTTTTTTTTTACAAAAACTTTTGGCCTCTCAATAACTGACCGCGAGATATATGTCCACACGGTACGTTTATAATTCGTGCTTGAAGAAAAGTTGCCATACACCGCGCGCGTTAGATGTTTCGCGTTTATAATAATGGCGGCCGCGCCCCGTCCGCCAAGAGACGAGGCTCAACGACCTCTGCTCTGTTTCTCCACCTCGCTTTATCACATCGCGCGCTTCTCACTGTACACCGTCGTGTTTTTTTTTTTCTCTTCGGCGGTGCGTCTCTCGTGTGGACAACGCTTCCGAGAGACGTTGATCGCCCCACGATTCTCCCCTCTTCGTCCCTCGTGAGAGGTGTAACAACGCGTCACTAACGGCCGCGGACAGCCAAGAAAACGTTCTCCGTGGGAGGTTCCTTTCTCTCGTTCTATCGAGCACCTAAGATCCCGGCAAAAAGTTCAAACATTCGTAAAAGAAGTGTAAAACAACGTAGAAAAAGGAATTTCCGGCTCCCGTAATCGCGGGTTTAATGTTCTTTTAGAAGCCATTTTTCATTGCCGACAGATTAACAGATTAAACTCTTTCCGGAATAGAATATTCCCGAAATTACGTCGGAATTCGTATCTCCTATCATTTTTCGTCATTCCAATGTCGTCCCAATGAATCCTCAGCAATCGGCCATATTGAATATTCTGTGTTTCTCGATACGACCGCCATCGGCAGGTATAGCGTTCTCTATCCACTTCCACGCGTCTCAAAACCAGAATACAAGTAAGGCGCTGTAGCCACGGATTAAATCGACAACGACGAGAAAGAGAGGAAGAATTCCGGAGCCGATGACGTAAGACATAAGCGCCGCGCGCGCACGCCAGTCTCGTTCTACCGCCGGCCGAATTACACGGCGTCGCCCATCTTAGCTCCCTCTCACGCTGATGCTATGTTAGTTTTATGCCTTAAAGGGCACGGCCATCGATCGAGAAACTTTGTACGAAGGTCGTTTCGCAACATATAGCTTTCGCGCAGTTACCACGAGCGTCCCGTTTCAGCTCTACCAACCAATATACTCTTATTCTTATTTATTGTAGGAATTTATTCGAGTAAACGAGTGCCCGTTCCTCGTCGTCAAATCAACTGCTCGGCGATCTTTGATTTAAAAATAATAAGAATAATGCCACGTTCGTACGGAAGAATTTCGACAAACTCTAGCGCGAATGTTTCGCTTCGGGGTGAACGAAAAAATGAAACTCCGTCGAACGCTCGGTAGATGACTCTCGCGTTACCGTCATTTTGCGCTCATACACGGATGCGTTTGTTACAGAGCGAGCATTAATCGCAATACCACGTGGCCACGATCCGTCCAATCCCGCGACATCTCTTTCCCGTTGCTGTACATATTAGAAGGAAACAATAAAACAATCCGACTTATAAGTATATTCATAAAGTCACGCTTTGCATCATAAATCCCCTTTATATTACGCGCCATCTTCTTGTTAGTTGCACGAACAAATTTTATGCAATAGTAAATATTTGCGGGCAAAGCTTTTTTCGAGTAATTTTTCCACCCGCAACTGTACATACATTTTACTGCGGATGTACAAATTGCCAAAACAAAAATCTTCTCAATTCCACCGTTCGTATATTCACCAGTGCAACGTTGATTTTTTTTTCCCTATTTGTTGCGTTACGGACGGATCGTTCTTACTACGTAGCGTTATTTTTGCCGATGAAAGGATCCTTCGGGAATAATATCGGCACGAATGTTGGCCGCAAACGCTCACAGAAGTTATCACTTAAGGGGGGAAATAGGGTTAGGACAGCGTTTTCTCAATGATTTTCATGAATTTTTTTATAGTATAAAAAATGAATGTAATTTATTGAAACTTTGAGAATATTTTATACATATATTTAAGTATATACTATAAAATTTTTGAAGAATTTCCTTGAAAAACACCGAAGACATCAGCGACCCCATATTGCCGGTCACAATCAGACTCGGCATTTTGCGTACATCTGGAGGTAGCACGTCTAAACATCACGTTGTAATTACTTTACTGATAGTAACATCGCAGGCGCAAACTACACAGCGAATACTTACACATCCGGTTTGATGGGTTTTGTTTGGTTTTATTGGGTTTTGGGCTTTAGGTTTTGGGTTTTAGGTTTTGGGTTTTGGGCTTTGGGTTGGGGTTTGTTGGGTTTTAGGTTAGGGTTTCTTGGGTTTTGGGTTAGGGTTTGTTGGCATTTGGGTTAGGGTTTGTTGGGTTTTGGGTTAGGATTTGTTGGGTTTTGGGTTAGGGTTTGTTGGGTTTTGGGTTGGGGTTTGTTGGGTTTTGTGTTTTGCGTTGGGTTGTGTTGTTGGGTTAAAAACCCAACAAAACCCAAGAAAACCCATTAAACCGGATGGGTAAATATTCGCTGTGTAGTTTGCGACTGCGATGTTATTATCTGTAAAGTAATTGCAACGTGATATTTAGACATGGAACCCATTCTGGAAGCCGCAATTTTCATCTGAAATCGAACCGGGTTGGAATTTACTTTTATTATATGTCTCTCTTCTATATGAACCTAAATGCTATCAAAAAAATTGAAAATTGAATTTTTTACAGGGGTCAAAACAAAAAAGCATGATTTTTTGCCATTTTTTTACAACTTTATTTGCAAAAAAGAAATTATTTTAAATAATGATAATATTCCGACTTTAGGTTCACATAGAGCGCAATACTATGAAGAAAGTAACTGCCAATTTTCAAAACGATTGGTTGAAAACTTTTCAAACTAGCGTGTACGCAAGTTAAAAAAAAGTCGTTTTCAGAAAAACGCGTTTGAAAAAATAGTACCAAGGAAAAACAAGCAATATGGGGTCGCTAATATTTTATACTATATACTCAAATATATGTATAAAAATTTTATAGTATATACTTAAATATATGTATAAAATATTCTCAAAGTTTCAATAAATTATATTCATTTTTTATACTATAAAAAAATTCATGAAAATTATTGAGAAAACGCTGTCCTAACCCTATTTCCCCCCTTAATGGCTAATAACAATAGAACGAGTCGGAATTTTCATTTTAAATTTTGGGAACATATTTTTCAATAGTTTTACAAACAATTTATGAAATAAAAAAACATCGATTTTTTGAACCGTCTAACTCTATTTCCCTCCTTAATGACCGTAGACCCTGGTCCGTGGAACCAGTCACCTGAAACGAGATCTCGCTTATTCGACTCTGTAAACGCGACGGGGATATACGCGCGACAGAATGTTGCACAGGCCCCTCGTAGTTACACAGGCCGATTCAGAAATCAGAAACTTCAACCTCCATATAGAGCGTACAATTCCTGCGATACGTAAGGAACGAAAAATAAATCCATGTACCGTTTGAAAAGAAAAACAAACTAGAATTAGCTCCTAAACTGAAAATTTCATTCGCATCAATTAGCCAATAATTGTAAATAAAATGATGAACTTGCGTCGCCGACTTTAAAAACGAGTTATTTCGAATCACGGTGTATAAGATCACGGGGATCGGGGATTAAATTCAGCGTATCGCATGCGGCAGTCGGGTTTCCCCGAGTCCCTTAGTTAATCAACCTCCCGCGAGCTCGGAGTGAAGCGCTGCCATCGAAATGTATTCCCCGCTCTCGCCACTGTGGGTGCGTCCGTGTGCGCGCGTTTATGTGTGACATTTAAAATCCCGTGGCCGTGAACAATCCCCCCCCCCCCCCCCCCCTCGCCTCAATGCTCCCGCACGAAAGTTACTCGACGACGGGACGCGGAACGAGAAGGGTGAATCTATCGTGGATACATACGTGCTACGTATGTGTAGCGAAAGAAAAAGAAAAAAGACAGATTGAACGGTCGGCCCCCTCCACTGAATACAGTGTATGCAGAACTTACCATTTATATATATTTCGACTGGTGATAAACAAAAGGGCGTTACTCTCGTCACTTTGAGACTTTGATAGATCCTTTTTTTTTCTTGCTATACAAATGCATACATGTATATGGGGTGGCGAATGTCGATTTCTCCCTTTTTTGCCCCTCGCTAAGCCATGTGCCACTTTCTCCGTGCCCGCAGGAACCCGCGTGCGTTGACACGCGTCCCACATAAACCCCGAGGGCAAATCGCACGAGCCATCAACGTGTTTCATATGTACGCTACTTTTGTGTATTTATGTGTGTATATATATATATATGAGAAAAAGAGCGAACAATGCGACTCGCACGAAGAGATTCGCCGGACCCCGGAAACCGTATTCGGTCTTTTTTTTCATCCTTCTCATTCCGCCCCCCTCCCTCGAACCTTTCCACGCGTCGTTTTGTTCGCGAGAGGCACAACAGCAGTCAAAGTCTCGACTGTTGCGGGCCGGGGGGGGGGGGACGAGAATATCCCTTGCGAAAATGCCCCCTCACGGAGAGATAGAGAAGCCCCCCCGCACACACAGATTTATAGATGGCAAACGTCGATGCGCAGCACTTTTCGACGCCGAGGCTATGCTTCCAACCCTCGCGCGTATGAACCCGCAATAGGATATTCACGCGGATTATAGTTTTATGTATATATATATATATATATATATATATATGCCATATACCCGTATAATCGCGAATAGGAGAAATGAAGCTTGCCATTAGTTGGGTCAATATTAAGGTAGTAGTCTGGTAACTTAAGCCGATTTTCATGTCTTTTTTGGAGGGCGTTTTTTTGTAGGAAAATAAAAATGAATCGTTTTGGATATTTAGGATGTTTTTATTTACATATTAAAGATACAAACAAAAATTTTTTTGAAAAAATTTAATAGTTGATTGTTATTATTATTATTGATCGAAGTTGGCACCTCGAAAAAAAAGCGCGTGGGTGGCCCTGGTGATTTTGGCTCTTGATGTTATCTGAAATAAAAAATTCTTGATAATTCTTAATCTATAGACATGTCATTCTGGTCGGAACTACTGAAGTTAAATTTCATGGATAAATAACAAAATGGCGGACTTTGGAGAAAAAAAACTTTTTTCCAAAGTCCGCCATTTTGTTATTTATCCATGAAATTTAACTTCAGTAGTTAACTACTTGAAGTTAACTACTGATGTTAATTTAACTACTGAAGTTAAATTTCATGGATAAATAACAAAATGGCGGACCTTGGGGAAAAAAACTTTTTTCCAAAGTCCCCCATTTTGTTATTCATCCATGAAATTTAACTTCAGTAGTTGACTACTGAAGTTAATTTAACTACTGAAGTTAAATTTCATGGATAAATAACAAAATGGCTGACTTTGGGAAAAAAAACTTTTTTCCAAAGTCCGCCATTTTGTTATTTATCCATGAAATTTAACTTCAGTAGTTAGCTACTGAAGTTAAGTACTGAAGTTAATTTAACTACTGAAGTTAAATTTCATGGATAAATAACAAAATAGCTGACTTTGGGAAAAAAAACTTTTTTTCCAAAGTCCGCCATTTTGTTATTTATCCATGAAATTTAACTTCAGTAGTTAGCTACCGAAGTTAAGTACTGAAGTTAATTTAACTACTGAAGTTAAATTTCATGGATAAATAACAAAATGGCGGACTTTGGAGGAAAAAACTTTTTCCAAAGTCCGCCATTTTGTTATTTATCCATGAAATTTAACTTCAGTAGGTAACTACTGAAGTTAATTTAACTACTGAATTTAAATTTCATTCAGTTTTAACTTCAGTAGTTAACTACTGAAGTTGACTTTGGAAAAAAAACTTTTTTCCAAAGTCCGCCATTTTGTTATTTATCCATGAAATTTAACTTCAGTAGTTCCGACCAGAATGACATATCTATAGATTAAGAATTATCAAAAATTTTTGATTTCAGACAACGTCAAGAGCCAAAATCACCGGGGCCACCCACGCGCTTTTTTTTCGAGGTTGCCAACTTCGATCAATAATAATAATAATAATAAACTATTAAATTTTTTCAAAAAAATTTTTTTTTGTATCTTCAATATGTAAACAAAAACATCCTAAATATCCAAAACGATTCATTTTTATTTCCCTACAAAAAAACGCCCTCCAAAAAAGACATGAAAATCGGCTTAAGTTACCAGACTACTACCTTAACGTGGGGGTAGAAAAAAAAATGCGAACTTAGGGGATAGCGGGTTTTGGAACGTGGACCTCGATTTTTGGGCAATTCTTTGTTAGATAGAATGACGAAAAAAAAAAATGGATGAAAGGGTTTTGTCATTATTTATTACCTCGCGTTTATTATAGATTAACCCATTGCCGGTATTGAGAGAAAAGTTTTTAAGGTCGTCACTTTAAAAACTTTTCTCACAATTTGGTCTACGTCAAAACGCTCACGCGACTGCATTAACATTATTTTACATTTTTAATTAATACGGCAAATGATTCAATTGACATTTTTCATAATTTTTATTTCTCAAGGGTGCAGCGAGGACGAAACCGGGACTGAGGTTGTTGAGGTTGCCGATTGCGCGGGCAGGACTACGAATCAAGGTGCCGGTGGAGTCGAGGCCGGTTCGGCAAAGCAAGGAGAGAGATGCCCACAGTGCGGCATGATTTGTAGAAATTTACACGTTCTTCAGCTTCATCTCGAAGATATTCACAAGACTTCGTTCGCGAGTATCGACAAGCACGATCTCGGCGCTCAATTTTCCCAAGTTGTGAGTATAATGAATGTCGAATTAATTAATTTCGGACTTTATCGTTTTAATGGGACCTTGGAATTTACAAACAAACGAAAATATGTTGATTTATAAAAAATGGGATCTGGTACTTTGGCTTCTTCAAAATTGTTGATTCATTTTAAAGTTTGTTTTATTGCGATTTATGTTCGCGTGAAATTGTATTTAAAATTAACGTTTACACTAAGGATCGTTAAAAAAAAAATCTGTCCGTTTGCCTTTCAGTCGTGCAAGGTGTGCAGCAAGACATTCGCAAACGTTTATCGTCTTCAGAGGCACATGATCAGTCACGACGAAAGCGCCGTTTTGCGTAAATTCAAGTGTCCACACTGCGAGAAAGCCTTCAAGTTCAAGCATCATCTCAAGGTACGTCGTAACACGCTTTTTTTCTTTTTGTGTTCGAGGAAAAATGGCAAATTTTGTCAATTTCCGCATTTTGATAATAAACTTTTATAATCAATGAGCCCCGCGGTTTCACCCGCGTTAAATTTCCGCCCCCCCCGATCTAACGAGCCACCCCCGATCTTTAGAGTCATAGCATAAAGTTATATGGCGTAAAGCCTTAATGAGTAAACGGGCTATCTAATGCAAAAAAAAAATTTCCAAATCGGATTCGTATATCTTGAGATTAACGCGTTCGAACAAACATACAAACTCTCCAGCTTTATTATATTAGTAAGATAACGTAATATATTCAGCGATAATTCAAAATTTATGATTTTGTTACGTGCAGAGAGACCACCGCAACGTTAGACAAACATCGTTGGACTAATGTTTATTATTTTCAGGAACATCTTCGCATTCACAGCGGAGAAAAGCCATTCCAATGCAACAATTGCGGCAAACGTTTCTCCCACTCGGGCTCGTACTCGAGTCACATGACGTCGAAAAAATGCTTGATAGTGAATCTGAAGAAATCGCGACAGAGCTCGATAACGAGTGTCGATCGTGTGGCAAAAAAGTCTCAACAAAATCTCGCGAATTCACGCCGGGACGTTGTCGATCATCGCGCCTCGAACAACAATACTTTTATGCCGATATTGCCGAAATTATCGCCGTCAGACTATCAGGATATACAGCGAGATGGCGCGGGTTAATATTTTTTTGTTTGTTATTTTCGAAATTATAAAAAAACAGATACAAATAAGAATGTCGTAATTATTTCTTAATAACGCGTGTATATGTATATAACCGATTTATTAATTTGTTTTTTCAGGTATATACGACATGCCGACGCTTTTACCTCAAATGATGGGTTTCGGTAGTTACTTTCTGCAGTCGTCGCTCGGTAAAATTCTCAATCAGTTACATACGAAACGATTGGACGAGGTGGCCGAGCAATTTGAATCGCATCGCGAGGTAATGAGTCCTTCGACCGCCGATTCCGAGGGTACGGAAGGCACGGAGGGCAAAAATTCACCAATACCGAGCGATCCTCAGGGTCTCGACGCGGTTAGACGGATCCTCGAGACCGTAAACACCTCCGTTACGAAACAATTGCTCGAGGCGAACGTTAGAAAGTTAGCCTCGTCACCCGCGACCATCAAGCGCGAGTACGACGAGGATTATCAGGTGAATTATCAGGTGGATTATAGTTTTATGTATATATATATATGCCATATACCTGTATAATCGCGAATAGGAGAAATGAAGCTTGCCATTAGTTGGGTCAATATTAAGGTAGTAGTCTGGTAACTTAAGCCGATTTTCATGTCTTTTTTGGAGGGCGTTTTTTTTGTAGAAAAATAAAAATGAATCGTTTTGGATATTTAGGATGTTTTTGTTTACATATTGAAGATACAGAAAAAAATTTTTTTGAAAAAATTCAATAGTTTATTGTTATTATTATTATTGATCGAAGTTGGCACCTCGAAAAAAAAGCGCGTGGGTGGTCCCGGTCATTTTGGCTCTTGATGTTATCTGCAATAAAAAATTCTTGATAATTCTTTATCTATGGACATGTCATTCTGGTCGGAACTACTGAAGTTAACTACTGAAGTTAATTTAACTACTGAAGTTAACTACTGAAGTTAATTTAACTACTGAAGTTAAATTTCATGGATAAATAAAAAATGGCGGACTTTGGAAAAAAAACTTTTTTCCAAAGTCCGCCATTTTGTTATTTATCCATGAAATTTAACTTCCGTAGTTAACTACTGAAGTTAACTACTGATGTTAAGTTTCATGGATAAATAACAAAATGGCGGACTTTGGGAAAAAAAACGTTTTTCCAAAGTCCGCGATTTTGTTATTTATCCATGAAATTTAACTTCAGTAGTTAACTACTGAAGTTAACTACTGAAGTTAACTACGGAAGTTAATTTAACTACTGAAGTTAAATTAACTACTGAAGTTAAATTTCATGGATAAATAACAAAATGGCGGACTTTGGACAAAAAACTTTTTTCCAAAGTCCGCCATTTTGTTATTTATCCATGAAATTTAACTTCAGTAGTTAACTACTAAAGTTAATTTAACTACTAAAGTTAAATTTCATGGATAAATAACAAAATGGCGGACTTTGAACAAAAAACTTTTTTCCAAAGTCCGCCATTTTGTTATTTATCCATGAAAGTTAACTTCAGTAGTTAACTACTGAAGTTAATTTAACTACTAAAGTTAAATTTCATGGATAAATAACAAAATGTCGGACTTTGTAAAAAAAAAATTTGTCCAAAGTCCGCCATTTTGTTATTTATCCATGAAATTTAACTTCAGTAGTTAACTACTGGAGTCAACTACTCAAGTTAATTTAACTACTGAAGTTAAATTTCATGGATAAATAACAAAATGGCGGACTTTGGAAAAAAAAACTTTTTTCCAAAGTCCGCCATTTTGTTATTTATCCATGAAATTTAACTTCATTAGTTAACTACTGAAGTCAACTACTGAAGTTAATTTAACTTCTCGAGACCGTAAACACCTCCGTTACGAAACAATTGCTCGAGGCGAACGTTAGAAAGTTAGCCTCGTCACTCGCGACCATCAAGCGCGAGTACGACGAGGATTATCAGGTGAATTGTTGTTTATTAAATAAATAAATTGGAATTTATATGCGCGACGCTTAATTAACGTCTCATTTCAGGATCAGGACAGCGAGATGTCGAGCGAAATGACGCACAGTCAGGATTGGCAAACGGCCGATCAGTGTGACTCGCACAGCGAGGGGCTGGCCGCCAAACTCGAGGACGTTAATCCACCTCCGTCGGAACGTCAGAGCCTCAAGAGAAAAGCTCAAGATACCGGTGTTGATAGTTCCGAGGCGGAGTTCGACGACGACGACGAGGAGGCCACCCAGCCACAGAGTGAATCCGGCAGAAGAGTTAGAGCACGATCGTTGATCGACGACGAACAGTTGGCCGTCCTAAAGGGCTATTACGCGATAAATCCACGACCTAAGAAGGAGGAAATTGCGATGATAGCAAATTATATACATTTTCCAACTCGAGTCGTTCAGGTTTGTCGGACTCTTTTTCCTCTTTCATTTATTCATATCTCTCTTCGTAATTCGCAATACTCTGAATCGTCGGAATTTCACTAGCCAATGATGTTTCATGTCAGTTGTTTTTCTTCATTTTTTTTTTATCCATTTATTTATTTATTTTTTGTCGTCGGATAGGTTTGGTTTCAAAATTCTCGAGCGAGAGATCGCAGAGAGTCAAAGATACCGGCTCTGGTGCCACTTGTGAATCTCGGTAATCACGCAAACATCGAACAACCTCTTGATCTATCGAAGAAGGAAGCTTACACGATATCCGTGATTAAGGACAGCGACGGCGGTTCGAGCAGACACACGGTTTCGCCCTGTGAACCTAAGGAGGAAGAAGCACGGCCAATTTCGCAACTTCCCAACGACACCGAAGATGTCGATGATTTGCCGCTCGTTATCGACGAGGAAACCGTCGATTCCGGGGAAGTTAAGAAACCCGAGCTGGTGATTAGCGAAGAAATCGTGCCTAAAGTAAGTCGATATTCTTAACGTCGATGTGTATTGGAAATTTGAAAAAAATTCTTTACATTCAATTAAACAATATTTTTTTCTTTCGTAAAATTGTAAGGATCAAAACTAATATTGGCCCTTAACATTGTCGTTACAGAGTCAACCTATCGTTCAAACGAAGACCGTCGAGCTTGTAGTTTTACCGACAACGGAAGCGCCTTCGGCCGTCGAGAACGAGCAGGAAGGTCTATACTTTTGCGATCAGTGCGACAAAACATTCTCCAAGCACAGTTCACTCGCGAGACACAAGTACGAACATTCCGGTAAGACTCGAGAATCAGGAATTTTTTACGATATTGATTTTTCGATTTTCCTTCGTTAAGGGAGGGGTAAGGGTTTCAGCGTAAGAAGAAACACTTTTTTTGCGATTTTTTTTCTCAATTATGGATTGAGCAATTTTATTCGAACCTTTTGTACATTATTGAGCATACTTTTGACAATGTTGTGTAATTTTTTCATGCAGAAATATTGAAGCATAAGCCCGTAACAGAGCTTCCCCCAGAACGTCTTGGAAAAAAAAACAATTTGCGGTGTTCACTATAACTCGGCCGGAAATTATCTGAAAATGAAAAACCATGAAAATTTAGTCAAATTATAATCAAATCTTCCCCCCAACGTTCTCTGATAATTTTTTTTTTTCATTTAAACATTTTTGCCGGCCATCCAAAGTGTGAACTGTTATTTTCCACGAAAAATTCCGCCATTTTGTGGGTGGTAAACACCCGTAATGTAAAAAAAAAAAATTTACTAAACGTTGGGGGGAGGTATTTTATATGTAGAAAATGTGTACAAAGTTTGAGATGAATCGGTCAAGTAGTTTTTAAATGGCAGTTAACACGGACTTTGAAAAAGTAATTTTGAGAAAAACGCGTCTAAAGTGCACTGCTAGCCCGACCGCCCGCAGCTGTTGGAGGTATAGCGTTAAAGGCCAGGAGATTAATAAGACAATAACTTCAAGAATATTGCTTAGATCGGTTTAAAATTTTAAGGACATATTCTTGAAATGTTAAACACTAAGATAAGACAAAAAAAAATTCGATTTCTCGAAACTGAAAACCCTTACCCCGCCCTTAAAAAAACGAACGTTTCTTTCGATTATTTAAAGTGAAAATTGTGTTTAATTTATTTGTGCTCGCAAACAGGGCAAAGGCCTTACAAATGCGAGGAGTGTCCGCGCGCTTTCAAGCACAAGCATCACCTTACGGAACACAAGAGGCTTCATACCGGTGAAAAACCTTTCCAATGTTCAAAGTGCCTGAAGCGATTTTCCCATTCGGGTTCCTACAGCCAGCACATGAACCATCGTTACTCGTACTGTAAGCCATACAGAGAATAGTGATGACTTGGCCCTCATCGTCGTCGTTGTCGTCTCGTTGTCGCATCGCTACATCGCCGGAAAAAAAAAAAAAAACGACAACAAATAGACAAAAGTCCGCTCGCCGAGCCAAGTACGTATGAAAGCAAAACAAAAAAAAACACCAAGCAGAAAATTGCTTAATTCAGGGCTTAGCATTTGTAAGCTTCATTCACTGATTATAACCTCGCGCACGAAAGCCTTCGCGAGAAGCTTCGTCGGAACGTGAGAAAGAGTGAAAAAAAAAATTTAGATTCGAAAGAGAGGGGTTTAACTCTGAGGAGGCGCGTTTACTCAGAACGGTAACATCACACAGACATGGCAAGGGGATAATAGGGAATGGCCAAAAATAAATAAAGCTTGAGCCGCAAAAATTTGATCGTACATTCGCGTTTCCTGATCGTAAGACGAACAAAAAAAAACATAAAAATAAATCGCGATCGCGCGAGACTTATTTGAAACTAAGTTCTGGACAGCAAGCTTGCCCAAACGCATTGGGATTACGATTAAAAAAAAAAAAAAAAAAACAAAAAGAAAAAAGCCAACAAACAACACGTAACGGTACCAAAAATGCATAATGCAATAATCTATTATATATTATATAATATACATAATATTTTATTATTTTTATTAACAAAATATTATATATACCACGACAATAATAACAAGAACTAATAAATGTACAAATTTGTTAGCCATGATTCGCTCGATGAGTTGCGGATAAAGGGAAAATGGAAAAAAATAATAATAATAACGCTCGCGAACGTCTGAAACTACGTTTACTATTTAAAAAATAGCGGAATACTTTTTGAAGTGGAATTACGGGGGGAAGAAAAAAAAAACTAAAATTTATTGATAAATTAATAGATGTAAGGATTATGAGGTTCTCGCAAAAAAAAAAAAAAATTCACGGAAGGAAAAAGCTTTCGGAAAATTTTGCGATTTGCCTATTGCAGTTATATATACTTTAACGATCATGATTGAGTATCATGATTATTATTATTATATATAACCGTGAACAAGTGTTGAAGGAAACAAAGAATCGAAATTAAGGATTATATTATATATAGATTATATTGTATACCGATTAGGAATGCGTCTCGACAAAGAAAAGCGAGAATCGCGAGTTTAAAAAAAAAAAAGAAAAAAATTTTTTTTATTGCTCCAGTAAGCATGCAATGAGCTTTCGTTATTGCGAGCTCTCGGTCGAGTGATGAAAAACAATGAAAAAACAAACTTTGGTGTACTTTTTTAAGCGCGTGACACACTTTTCCGCGTTGAAGATTTTTTACAAATTCAAAGTGGAACGTTTCATACGTTTTTTTTTCTCGATCAATTTTATCTTCCCTCCCTAATTATTACAATTAACCCGCTCCCTCCCCCCGCTGAGAAACATACACGAAAACGATGTAGCAAATACGGGAACGATCGCAATTTATTGTTCGAAACACATTCCTACCGAGAGTGTCTCTCTTTATATATTTTTTTTTTTCACTTAATTTTAATTACTCGTAACCAAAGAGTCAAAGTCGCGCGAAATTGTTGCACCTGAATTAACTCCGACGAAAAGAGCTTAAAATGAAATAGCAAGAAAAGAAAAAAATAATCTCTTTTTTCCCCGGTTATCGCGAACGAGGAATGAAATGAGTAAAAAAAAAATACTTTGTTCTGTTATATATACTCGCTTGAAGTATCTAAACGATCACTAACGACTATAATTGAATCTAGAGTCGAAAAAAAAAAAAAAAAAACAATAGTCCGGCCGTCGGTGAACGAGAAGCCGTGCGAGATGCTTTTGCAAGGACAACAAAAAAAAAAAACGAAATCGAGTATATTCTCACAATCTGTACGTACTTATATATATATACGAGTCGACGTTAAACCGTTTTTAACAGGCGCGTTTGAAAGCGATACATCGATCCTATTTTCATGTCACATTCCGTAAATACGCAATTTGTTTTTTTTTTTTTTTTTTTTTTACTACGTTTTAGAATTTTCTTCGTTCACTACGAACTTAATGATTTTATCTCACATCGCGTTTAATCGATCGACTAGCATTTTTTTTCCGATCATTCCCGTGCGTGCAAGAATCGACGAGTGACATATTTTTTTTTTTTATTCCGCGCAAATCCGATACGTCCCGGGGGCGGGGAAAAAAGTTTTAGATTGAAAAAGAGCGATTTATCATAATTATGAGAAGAAAAAAATTACGTTTGATTTGGCAAACCGGTGAATTAACTCTCGCGATAGAATTATCGTTTCACCGAGAGATCCGATTTAAGAGAAGAAAAAAGAAAAAAAAAAAAAAGGAACGATCTAATTACGATGTTAAAATGCTTCCAATACTGTACTATTAAAGAGCTATATGATTATTACATTTGTATGATTTTTTTTTTTTCTTTTTAAATTCGTTTCAAGAAGCCTAGATAGAAGCGGCGATATTGAGCACAAGATATCTCTGCAAGATGATAATACTCGAGAATGTATTTTATAACAGTTTATTCGTCTTTTTTTATTTACACATACCACAAGTGATAAGTGATATTGTTATTGATAAATATTACCGAGGTACCGCGTATAATTGCCAGGCAGGCGATGCAGATTTTACTGAGAAAAAGGAAAAAAAAAAAAATTGCGAACAAAAAAAATAATAACGATAATGATGATAATAATAATAATAATAATAATAATATTAATATTAATGATAATGCTGAACTTGTACTTCCTCACGTAGAAGCTTCGGTTATCCGCGACAGGCATCGTGTTCATATATATTCATCCTACGAATAAGCAGATATGATGCTTACAATACTCATTTATTATAGTGTTAACAATTAAGAAATATATTTTTATATAATTATAATATATTATATAGTACGATAGAACTTAAATGATCGCATTCGTACGGTCGACACAGGTCTCTTATTCGACTCTCTCTCCCGCAAACCAAACTTTCTGACACGTCGCGTCGGTACGAAACAGACCCAACAAGTTTTCGACATTTCCAATTCTAATTTCAATCATTATTTCGTCAATGAATTTGCTCACTTTGTGATTTATCGCTTTCTCTTGATGCATTTACAAAAGTGATCGGAGGTAGTCGCAGCCTCGTTCACTTCTCTTTTGAGGGTAGTTCGATGCTTGAAATTTTTTTTTCAATTACTTAACGTCAAAACGCTGTCGCGTCTCTCGTTAATTCCGGGAGTTGATGTAAATTTGCAAAGTTTCGTCGATCAACCGCGACACATCGTGATGATGTGTTGTCGCTACTGAACCCACGTTTCTTAAGGCGGGGGTAAGGTTAATTCGTACAAAAAAAGGCATGTTTTTGTGATTTTTTTGTGACGACGCAGTTAAAATCTCTTTATTAAAACTAATGGTACAGTACAATATGACATTCGATGAATATTATATAAAATTTTCACGGAGAAATATTAAAAAATATGGCAATGACAGCAATTATTCGGACGTGTCTCGGAAAAAAGTAGAATTGCGGTGTCCCTCGTAACTTGGTGCTGGATCATCTGAAATGAAAAAAATGAAAGTTCATTTGTTTGATAATAGTTTTCCCCGGGTAACGCTGGGAGGGTTTTTCGAAATTTCAATTTTTCAATTTTTTGGAACATTTTGAAGGAAAAAACGCGATTTTTTTTTTTTCGTAAAAATCGCGTTTTTCCCTTCAAAATGTTCCAAAAAATTGAAAAATTGAAATTTCGAAAAACCCTCCGAGCGTTACCTGGGGAAAACTATTATCTAACAAATGAACTTTCATTTTTTCATTTCAGATGATCCAGCGCCAAGTTATGAGGGACACCGCAATTCTACTTTTTTCCGAGACACGTCCGAATAATTGCTGCCATTGCCGTATTTTTTAATATTTCTTCGTGAAAATTTTATATAATATTCTTCGAATGTCATATTTTACTGTACCATTAGTTTTAATAAAGAGATTTTAACTGCGTCGTCACAAAAAAATCACAAAAACATGCCTTTTTTTGTACGAATTAACCTTACCCGTCCCTTAAGGTAGTAGTCTGATAACTTAAGCCGATTTTCATGTCTTTTTTGGGGGGCGTTTTTTCGTAGGAAAATAAAAATGAATCGTTTTGGATATTTAGGATATTTTTATTTACATATTAAAGATACAAAAAAAAAATTTGTTGAAAAAATTGTATAGTTTATTATTATTATTATTGATCGAAGTTGGCAGCCCGGGTTCTAACTTTTTTTCTACCGAACCGATTGCTTTCAAATTTTAACAGGCTACTCTACACACTTATCGTTCTCGTCGGAACTACCGAGAAATTTTTTCACCCCTAACTTTTTATTTTACAACCCCTTCTTTGCTAAAATAAAAGGACTTTTTTATTCCAAAGTCCGCCATTTTGTTATTTATCCATGAAATTTAACTTCAGTAGTTCCGACCAGAACTATAAGTGTGTAGTGTAGCCTGTTAAAATTTGAAAGCAATCGGTTCGGTAGAAAAAAAGTTAGGACCCGGGCTGCCAACTTCGAGGTGCCAACTTCGATCAATAATAATAATAATGATAAACTATTATATTTTTGAAAAAAAATTTTTTTTTTGTATCTTTAATATGTAAATAAAAACCTCCTAAATATCCAAAACGATACATTTTTATTTTCCTACAGAAGAACGCCCTTCAAAAAAGACATGAAAATCGGCTTAAGTTACGAGACTACTACCTTAATCTACAAATCCATTTACAGCCAATTATTCTCATTAGTAATTTACTATAATTATTTTGCAATGCTATCAGCACAGTCCGCGGTACGGCTAACCAGTCATTATCGTCTATTGTCGTTTGCACCGTGGCTACGTTTAAAATCAAGAATTTTTTTTTCTTCGCATTTCTTCAATTCGTTCCAATCGCATTTTTTTTTCTTCTCAATATTCCTACAAATACCCGTTCATTTGTACGTTGCAAAACGAGCGAATAATATATACTATAAATCGAGCCGTCACGGGTTTAAAAATAAAGACAATAAATCGGCACTCGTAAACGTATAACTAAAATAATTGAAGATAAAATGAAAAAAGAAGAAATACATAATATAAAGAAGGGGAAAAAAAAAACCTAAAAGGCAACGCACACAGCTCCGCGGATAGTTCGATTCAGGATCTGTACTTTATAGCGCTATCCGAAGCTTATTCTTCTACCTAATCACGAGCGATACTCTCTTTGCAATCGTTCTCGGTCCAAAGCCGATTTCTCCGAGCGTTTAACAACGAAAAGAAAAAAAAAACAAAACAATTTCTAGAAGTATGAATTAACCGAGAATAAACTTGGAATTTACGGATACATCGTATATTTCATTCGCGCGAAAATGATAGAAATTTTGGGCGTGGTATACGCCCATCTAACGAGCTCTGCCAATTCATAATGAAAGAAACGAGGAAAAAAAAAAAGACTCCGCTAAAAGAGCAAGAGTCCATTAAAAAGTTCTATCGCTACTCTCCGACCGAGCAAGGCTTTTCGCGGGAAAAAAAAAAAACAAAACAAAAATTAAGAATAACGAAAAAGGAAAATAAAAACATGTTCCAAGTATATGATACCTAAAGAAAAAGTGATGAATGATCGACATGAGATAAAACATTTATACGATTGTTAAAGCAACGATTTAATAAATAAAAAAATTTAAAAAAAAAGCACCATACGATGCCTTCCGTGAACGACCGAGCTTGCCTAGTTGCCAAATAGTACCGACGAAAAGCGAGTTTAAGTTCGAAGGTAGGCTGTTTTTTCGATGCAATAATTGTACTAAAAAAAACAGAAAGACAGAGAGAGAGAGAGAGAGAGAGAGAGAGAGAGAGAGAGAGAGAGAGAAAGAAAGAAAGAATAGAAAGAAAGAGGAGAGAAAAAAAGTTTTATTGATACGATTCGGTGCATCGAGCGCCTCCTGGCGAGTCTCAACAATTTTCATAAATTTTCATTACTTTATTTTTTCAACTTTTCTCTATCTTTTTTTTTTTTTTTTTATTAAACGCACGTGACGGTGGTCGTCTCGACCTGCAGTCGGCCTTAATGCACGGGCAAATTGCTTTTCGGTGTCTCGCTGCACTGAATTTCCCGTATGGATAAAATATCGCTCTTTTGGAAGTTTGAAGTATATGATAAAAGAAAAATCTACCTTGCGACTTCCAATTATACGCAGTAATACCGGGTGGTTATGCAATTGAGCTTTCCATAACTATATATATATACATAAGTACCAGATGAATAAAGATTTAAAAAAAAAAATGTATATTACTATTCGATACCACGGACAATAAAAAAAAAAATTATACCGTTTCACTTAGACATTTTAGACCATAAAATACAGTATAGTATACACGTAGGAATAAAAAGGTATATAAATTTACAACAAAATTCGTATATAAATATATATATATATATATATATTATATATACAGGATGTTTCAATAACTATTAGCAACTTAGATATCTTCGAAACTATAAGGTTCACGGAAATATTTGCTGAATCAAAATTGCACAGTACGAAGGGGACCATCCAATGATACAAAAGTACTCAGCCCCATTTTTTTATTGTAGATTCGGATTCCCCATAAAAAAATACGTAACTTTTGTTGAAAATTTTGTTTTTCGATTCGCGATAACTCTGTAATCGCAAAAAATCCTCGAAAGTACAGAAAGACGATAATACTTACAGTTTCGGTAGTAAATAAAATTACTACGTTTACAGTAAGTGTTCGAAATGACGACCCATCAGTATCAATGCAATATTGGATTCTTTTTTTCGATTGATTGACTCGCAATTTTTACAGCGTCAGAACTTGCCGATGCACAGGCTGTAATAATTCTAACAACGCTGTAAAACTTGCGAGTCAATTAAGGGAGAACATCACTGTGACCCCCTGTTTTTTTTCACATTTTTCAAGAATTTTTTTTTGTGGGAAAAAAAAAAGATATTCGAAAACATTTTTTGGGTTTTGTTCCTTGTTTATTAATGTATCAAAAAACATTTTTTTCGTATTTTTCATGCCGCATGGCGGCGCTGGGGAAGCTCTCGCGTCAGGTGCTGTCATTTCCGCGGCACGCAGCAGAACTCTCTTCAACGTCGATCTGAAAAAAAATACCGAGTGTTTTCGTTAATAATATGATATTTTGAAGAGAAGTACATAGGGATTTGGAAAAATATTGTTTTAAAAAAAATAGGCACGCCTTTAAAATTAAAGTTAATTTCAAAGGCGTGCCTATTTTTTTTAAAACAATATTTTTCCAAATCCCTATGTACTTCTCTTCAAAATATCATATTATTAACGAAAACACTCGGTATTTTTTTTCAGATCGGCGTTGAAGAGAGTTCTGCTGCGTGCCGCGGAAATGACAGCGCCTGACGCGAGAGCTTCTCCAGCGAAAAATGTGAAAAAAATGTTTTTTATACATTAATAAACAAGGAACAAAACCCAAAAAAATTTTTCGAATATCTCTTTTTTTGCCCACAAAAAAAAATTCTTGAAAAATGTGAAAAAAATAAACAGGGGGTCACAGTGGTGTTCTCCCTTAATCGAAAAAAAGAATCCAATATTGCATTGATACTGATGATGGTCATTTCGAACACTTACTATAAACGTAGTGATTTTATTTACTACCGAAACTGCAAGTATTATCGGCTTTCTGTACTTTCGGGGATTTTTTGCGATTACAGCGTCATCTATCGCGTATCGAAAAAAAATTTTGAACGAAAGTTATGTATTTTTTTTATGGGGATTCCGAATCTACAATAAAAAGTGGGGGTTCCCATTTGAGATTTCAAAGTTGCCCCATCCCCAGCCCAGGGGGTGGGTGTGGGGGTGAGTACTTTGGTATCATTGGATGACCCCCTTCGTACTGTGCAATTTTGATTCAGCAAATATTTCTGTAAACCTTATAGTTTCGAAGATATCTAAGGTGCTAATAGTTTTTGGGACACCCTGTATATTATATACATTTAATGAAATTGAAGAAAAAAAAAATACATTTAATTGCCATGAAATAACGAAATGGAAATTATAATGATGAAAAATTGTAATGCAATACGTACTCGCGAAGGCAAAAGAAAGAAGTTAAGATATGAAATGGAAAGGCTAGCCATGTAGTGTCGGCAGTCCCAAATCGTCTAATAGAGGAATATCTTCTTTTTTTTTCCCCACTTTACTATTATTATTATTATTATTATTATTATTAAAGATAAAAAAAAAGAGAGAAGAATCATAAGTATTTCGGCAATATTGATGTGAAACGAAAATTGATTATATTTCAAGCCTTTCTCGAGGCTTTTACGAAAATGTGGCGAAGCGATGCTTCTTTGATTAATTGACAAATTCGACGTTTTATGTAAATTCCACTTGTCCGATAAATTTTCTGTTACCTTCGAGAAAAAATTACAAAAAATGTTTCGCCAACGGGTGTCCCACGTGAGAATCCAAATGGCATATTATTTTATCGGTATGGGCAAAACGGCAACGGGGTAGAGCGGGAGCTGTTCACACTATGTCGCTAACTTTCAATTTATGAAGAAAAAAAGAAAACGATCATAGGACGATGGTCTTGAACGTCGTGTTTGTTACTGTGGAATAAGAAGAAAAAAAATTAATATTGTATTGTGACGAAGTTCCATCCATAATGAATAAATGAAAAATATTATACAGTTAGGCCGACTATTCCGCCAGTTCGTGCCTTTTTTCTGCAGGGAAAGTGCAGTTTTTGGAAACGGATCTAGCGTGCTGTAAACGAGTTTGAGAGAAAAAAGAAAAAAAAGTAGAAGAAAAAAATTGCGGGATTTACGTATATTTAATAAGAATCCAACGAAACTCGACGAAGTGTCGACGGTGTGATCTCCCACGGTGTTTCGAAGGTACTGATATATTTTTGCCAAGATCTTTCGCGTATCTTTCCTCAATACTCTTTCGTACGTATGTTTCATTGTAAGAACAACAACAACGAACAACAAAATCGCATACGTTTACCAATAGAATATCAATTGTTCGCTTAAATATTAATATTTCATCGTTTAACATGGTTTTTTTTATATTTTTTTATGTTCATCACAAGAAGATAAGTCGGAAATAGAAGATAAATTTTATAGAGATTCGATCGAAGCAGCAAATAAATCAGTACGTTTTTTCTTTGGGAACGATATAATTATAATTAGTTACTGATTTATGAAGAAAAAAAAGAAGAGCTAGGATCTAGTTGCTAATGAAATGTGCAAGTAGTTTGTTCGAATTACTTTTAACGACCGTTCACGACTCTCATTTAACGTATTTTTCCAATGTGCAGTAGTCGGAAGTAAAAAAAAAAGGAAAAAGAAAAAGAACGAATGAAAACACGTCTAAACATAAATTTTGTAGAATTAAACCTGTATAGTTTCATTCCATGTCCTTCATTTATGTCTTCTTGAAATTTGTTTTAATAATGGCCGAAGCGAATTATTATATTGCGTGCATCATCAAGATCGATCTTGTCTGACATGTACACTTGAGATGCAATTATATGTATGTATATAAATATGCATATATATACTTTATGAATTTGCAACCTGTACATTACGCATTGAATGGCGATGTTTTTTTTTTTTCTTTCTTTATCACCATTGTGTGATTTTATTATTCCTTTGAAGACTCTTTTTGGTACGGATAAGCGATAAGAAAATGATAAAAGAAATGTCATTCGTTGAAATAAAATTGAATGGTTTTCTTGTATTCGTCTGGTGTTTCTTTGGATAAAGTGCGATGTTAAAAAAAAGTGCAGCACGATTTGTTATTCGCGCAGTATCTTACTTTGCGACCGGCGATGAAAACGAGAATAAAAGTGTTGCCGTCGGTACTGCAGATTTTGTGAGAACGAATTGGGGAGACCTACAATTTTTCCCCAACCATGTTTTACGGGCAGATGCCCAAATTTTCGCAGTCGTATCGATAAATTGAAAATTCCTTTTATTAAAAAAAAAATATATATATATATATATATTATGTACGTCGATTTTTACTCGCTATTTACAGCAATACCACTAGCTCAGTTCCAGGATACTCGGGTAATTCCAGATTGTACTCTTTCTCCAATTTTTTTGGGACGAATCGTCCGCCGAGATAGTGATACTTTCCGCGAAAGTTTTTAGCGCACAATTTGGGCGCCGTTAGGGAAAGTAGCATTTCAGGATGAATTCCACCTTCAGCGGGCGCTCCTGTTTCTACGTCCCAACCGGATGGTACATCGACACTGCAGATGGGTATGGCGGAGTTTTTCAGAATATCAATAACGGAAACAAATTCTGCTCTCACGGGTGGCTTGAAGCTAAATCCAAACAGCGCGTCGACGATAAGTCTGTAATCTTTTAAATTCTTGAAACTCTCGACACTCTCGAGAATCGTGATATCGTTCTCCCTGCACTGATGCAACAGATTGTTGTATAGGGGATTGTCCGTCTTTTTTGGATAATACACTTCAGGCACATAACCTAAAAGGACTAAGTGTCTGGCGCATACCAATCCATCACCTCCGTTGTTTCCTGGACCGCAACAGATTAAAACGTTCTTTGAAGATTCTGCGGATACTGGATAACATTTGGCAATGGCAATGGCGCAGCTTTGACCGGCAAGTTCCATTAACTGATCTACGCTGAATTTGTATTTCTCGAATAAATCTTTATCGACGTTAATAGCCTCCGTTTGTTTCAGATATTTCACCATGTTCCTCGGTTGAGTTTTGGACGTTTGCGCTGAGCCTATACGGCGTGGAAAAAAGAGTTTACACTTGGTTGATGGCCGCGAATCTAGTTGCAAAGTGTTTGTTATGAATCTTAGCATTTAAAATCGCGAATCTGAAATTTTTTTATACCTGCAAAAATGATAATATATATCGATTAATTAGAATGTGTTACGCATTGGTAAACAAAAGTATAATGACACATGTACTCACAGAATTTTTGTTTCAAGATTCAACGTATTTGGGAAAACGTAATTACAAAATCAGCTCATCGAAAACTGTATATGATCGATGGATTTGCCGGTGATCATGCGTTTTGCTGTTTGTAGCAACGAGGCAATAATTTAAAAACCTGACTGTCGCGCTCTCTGTCGGTAACTAGCTTCGTTATTTCGAAAACTAGTGCCCTCTATCGGTAAAAATGCTTCTTAATTTAATTACATTAGTGATCTATGGAAAAAACATGATTGTTCATAGAAATGCAATGTCTCTGATTTAAAAAAAAACTAAATTTAATGAAGATTACTATTTTCCATAGACGTTCAACGGTGCTTGTACTTTAATTTTCCTTCTCTTTCCGCGATAGCACAGACAGCGCTAGTGTTCAATTCCGGTGAGTCTAAATTTTACCATGTTTTCTAGGGAATTTTATGCGTCAGCCGTGCTTCCCGAAGTATGCAAAAAGTAAGAAAAAATTGTGGACCGTCATTGCGGTTGTCATGGTAACGATATTTTAAATATCACAACAAGAAGTATTGTAATCATAGAAATTACACAACATTTTTTTTTCTAGCGATAGCACGCGTGTAAATGAATATTCCGAGCTACAAGCAATATCCCGTGATTGTTTTCGTGCAATATATACTTCTGTTATTCGACATCTCTGTAAATTCGTTCTCGAGTTTCGCTAGACCAAATCCTGTAGATCTGCTTGCTCTCTATGTGTAAGTAGACATTTCTTTTGCTCACTTTTTTTCACATTCACGATTGTCACAAAATCATATTCGTCTGTTTTGTCATTGGATAATTATTTCTCTTGCAGTGTTCAGGACTTTTGCCTGATTGTTGCTCTGACCATACTGCTTATCAATTTCTTTGCAACATATATTTTTCAGGTATCATGTGTTTTCATTTTTTATAGAGAAATAAGTTTATAATGAATTAATACATAATAATATAGTAAAGATATAAAGTACGATGTATGAGGTATTCCATGCCAAAGATCAACATAACTTCAAAATATTTCCGATAAAACAACAAAAAAAATATAAAAATAAAAAATAAAAAAAATAAAATAAAATAAAAGATAAAAATATTTTTATCGGATAAACATGTTCGATAGCAAGTTTTTATCTATCTCTATCGCATCTACAGGTGTAGAAAGGCGGGTCGTTTGCCCCCTTAAGCCAGCTCTAATACGTGGAAATTATTTCATCTACGTGATATTGTATATCCGCATATATAATTGTTTATAATTGTCTCAGGCTGGTTTGATTCAACTTCTCTATGTGAGATTCCGTACGACTCTCGTACTTTGCGTTCTCTACATAATATTAAGCATCACGCTTCACGCATGGCACATAACTCTTCACTGGTATCATCCTCTCGAGCATTACTGGACCAAAGGTTTTCATTGTCTCTATTCGACTCACAGAACAGGTATATTGTCTATCGTCAATCATAATTAAGCTTTAATTAAAAATATGCAATTTTCAATTAAAAAATTTGATTTAATTTTTCAAATCGTTCTTCTAGTTTCAGTTCTGTACTACTATTTTTACAAACGTGCATCACTGAGGATAGGTGATCCAAGATTCTACGAGGGTTCTGGATGGATGCAAAAGCAACTAAATATGTTTTGAATCAAACGGATAAATGTTTTTTAATGTAAATTATGAGGTACGATTAAATATAACGAAAAAGTAACACGAGAACGTAATAACTCAATATAATATATTTGATCGTTTATTAAACGGTCTAAAATAATTGATGTTACTTCGTCGATTGATCGATCTGTCGGTTTTGTTTCTAATTCTTAATTTTGTTTCAGTGATGTTTAAATTCTAATCTCTAATGCATTATTATGGGTACGTATTAAATTGAGATTGTTGTACTTATCGACGGTCACCGAGTTTCACGAAGATATATTTAAAAATATTGATACATTTTGGATGTGACGCTAAAAGTGTACAATCATAATCTTTTTTTTACACAACGTACATGGCTTTCCAAGCTATATACGTTTGAGACGTAAAAATCTCTGTTATTATCGTGATAATATGTACATATACTTCTCATTACGAAATTTTCATTACATTCGTACAATCATAAATTACGTAAGACTCTTTAATCGTGCGAGATCCTCACTTTGGTGTAAGTTAGAAAAGAATTGAGTCGTGCCCTGAAGCAATTGATGATGCAAATAGTTACAAATAACACTGTTTAATGGGGGGGGGGGGGGGGGGGGGGGGGCAGGTGATATGAATGATTGTGGAGAATGTAGCATCGTGAAGATCTACATTAAAAATGAAATAAAACTTTCTAACTCTATAGGGACTTTTTTTATCTTACCGTTATTCACTTAACGAATTTGTACAAATACTCTAACAAAACTTCGATCAAGTTGGGAAATTATATTCCAAAAAAAGTGCAAATACGCACTGAATTTTTTCGTCATATCTATCAGAGTCAACTGAACTTGTTTGTAAAAAAAAACGAACAAAAGAACAAAAAATTGTGGTTATGCAAAAAAAAGAACAACAAGTTAGTTCGACCGGGTTCAAATCTCGTTGAAATATCGTAATTTCAATAGTCTTCTTGCAGTAAGCCGCACACTTCACGTGCTGCTCGATAGTCATAGCGCGTTGTTTGATGAAATTCATGTTCAAACTGTATGATTACCGTGTAGAAATAGTAATTTATCGGCCAAATGCGATGGTAAAGCGGCTCGTCTTGTGTCGTACAACACTTGAGCTTCGGCAGGAATTCGCGAAGGTGGAGCGCAACAAGCGGGCACACAATTGTATCGCCTAGCGAGTTTCCCGAGATTCGGACATTTCGCCGATGTTCTAGCCCACCATTGCAAAGGGCAACAGTCGAGAGGGGCTGTCGCTTCGGATTGATACTGTACCAATTCGAGATCGGCCTTTTCCTCGGCTGGCATTCCGCTCTTAGTGGTGCAGAGTCCACCAAGCAACAGCGCCATTCCCGACAAACGGCTCTTTTTCGTTGTCGGACCTTCCTCGAGCTTAGCCTCGAGCAAATCGCCGGTCTCCTCGAGTACGAGTTTCGTTAGCATCTCTTTTATCGGTCCATGAACCATATTCTTATCCTCATCTGGAGCGTACGGGAGTTGCTTGAATCTGTGCAAAACAAAGAAGAAAAATAATTCCGCATATTGTCAGAAACTCCGTTATATATTATGGATAATTTTCTATTCGATAGTTTGTTGGAGTAAAATCATTAGTCGCGTCTTTTAAGGGGGGGGGGGTAAGGTTAATTCGTACAAAAAAAGGCATGTTTTTGTGATTTTTTTTGTGACGACGTAGTTAAAATCTCTTTATTAAAACTAATGGTTCAGTAAAATATGACATTCGAAGAATATTATATAAAATTTTCACGAAGAAATATTAAAAAATACGGCAATGGCAGCAATTATTCGGACGTGTCTCGGAAAAAAGTAGAATTGCGGTGTCCCTCATAACTTGGTGCTGGATCATCTGAAATGAAAAAATGAAAGTTCATTTGTTGAATAATAGTTTTCCCCAGGTAACGCTGGGAGGGTTTTTCGAAATTTCAATTTTTCAATTTTTTGGAACATTTTGAAGGGAAAAACGCGATTTTTTTTTTTTCGTAAAAATCGCGTTTTTCCCTTCGAAATGTTCCAAAAAATTGAAAAATTGGAAATTTCGAAAAACCCTCCCAGCGTTACCTGGGGAAAACTATTATCTAACAAATGAACTTTCATTTTTCAATGTTCCAAAAAATTGAAAAATTGGAAATTTCGAAAAACCCTCCCAGCGTTACCCGGGGAAAACTATTATCTAACAAATGAACTTTCATTTTTTCATTTCAGATGATCCAGCACCAAGTTATGAGGGACACCGCAATTCTACTTTTTTCCGAGACACGTCCGAATAATTCCTGCCATTGCCGTATTTTTAAATATTTCTTCGTGAAAATTTTATATAATATTCTTCGAATGTCATATTTTACTGTACCATTGGTTTTAATAAAGAGATTTTAACTGCGTCGTCACAAAAAAATCACAAAAACATGCCTTTTTTTGTACGAATTAACCCCCCCCCCCTCTTAATTATTGATAACCGAATTAATGTTATTATTTACCTAGGATCAAGAGTCGTAGCAATTTGCAACAATAGCGTAACATTACTGTCGGCGTAACGTTCGCAAAGCATATCAGAAAGTGACTCTTTGAAGGACCTCGCAATTTCAGTATCGTCATCTTTGACCTTTAGATGAGAGGATACGAGTTGCCACAGGAGAGGTTTGAGAAGTGATATAAGCGGCATTTTTTCCTCGCTGAGAGTCATGATAGTGACTTTAAAAGGTTCGAGGACATTAACAAGATCCTCGATAACTTTCCACTGATCGTCCGTAAGTTCGATTGTTTCTCGATCGATACCCTCCATACTCTCGAGTATCGATGTAATTATATTGCGTCTAAGGACAATTTGCTCCAGCATATTATACGTTGAGGTCCAAACAGACGGATAATCCATCAGCATGGCGTTTTCATCCAACTGGTGAAAAAAAAAAAATCGAAGAAAATTCCGATTAAACAATGCTTGAATAATGAAGAAATAGGACGGTAGATGGAAACGTAATGATCATGATCCCGGATACCTCGAGCAATTGTTCTTGCACTGCCAGATCCGTTGCAGCACCACCGTGACTCGCTATAACACCAATCGCGGTTCGGCATTTCGATAGTATAAACGCAACGTCGACGTTCTCGAAGCAAGCTTGAGCGCATATTTGCAAAGTATGGAGGAGACAGGGTACAAGAGCCAAACCCCGACTCGACAGAGCCGCCAATAATTCGGATCTCGATGTCGCAACGACAGCAGCCGTTATTCTCTCTATTCTCAAATCCCAATCGAGAAGAGTAGAATCAATAACGCTGCCCCATTGCGCCTCGGCCCAATCCGGTGGAGCATGAAGTGTGCTCAAAACTTTGCATTCTAGGACAGCCTCGTCCATATTTTGATAATAAACCGACAGTGTTACGAACATTTCACCCGAATTCGATCGCCATTCCTCCACGGCCAGACCAAATTCTCCGTTAACGCAAGCGAGATTTGCCGATACGGATTCTCGAAAAGTATCGTACGCCTTTGGTATTATCTCGTCCTCGAGTTTATTCTTACTGGGAATTTCACAGGGCGAACGAAGGGTCGCGACGAGCCTCTGAAATCCTCGTCCCTCAACGACTTCTGGCAATTGTAGATCCATCACGATGAATTCCGTGATTGCGTCGGAAACAGCTTTACCATCGATGCTCGAACCGTTCATTGGATTATCTTCGAAGGGAACATAAGCTACATTTTTATCGTTACTCCATTGTTTTTTCTTTTCCTTTTTCACAAATTTATCATTTTAACGCATGAAACGTGATATTTATCATTTTATTCCATAAAATCTTCATTTTTGCAACTTAATCGCTGAAAAAGCTTCGTTTAGAAAACTCGTGAAAAAACTTAAATCTCACCTACGTCATCCTCCATACTCGAAAGACTTATATTAGGATCCGTCACGAACTGAAGATCGCCATCGATCTGAACAGTTCCATCCGCGCTGGTTGTATAAATATGTTGAGCCGTATTTAGCCCGGCCTTTAGCATACGCTTTTGCGCTCGCTTCTCTTTTGCTTCTTGGGAAAGTACAAGTCTCTTGGGCGGCGTACCAGCTTCCAGATCCGACAATTCTTGACTGTGCTTGTTTTGGAGATGCATACGCAGATTGCTAGTGTTTCTGTTGTAAGCTATCTGAGTCTTGCACAGTATACAGACGATCTTAACTTTTGTTAATATATCACCGTCGTCGGTAGCGGGAAAACCAAAGAATTTCCAGTATATACTTCTCATTGATATAGGGACAACGAGCTTTTTGTAAGTGTAAGTATGCTTTTCCTCCATCATTTTTGCTATTATAGAGACTTGTACGTCGTTTTTGTTTGCCTCTTCCTGCATTATTTGTCCGAGGCTTCCGTTGGCCATTGACGATTGCTTGGTTATATCCATTTGCAATTTTCAGAGACAACAATTGGCGATCGATGCGCATCAGTGACTAATCCAAAAACTGCAACTATATTGAACAATAATATTTTTTATATTAATGATAAATATACATAAAGAACGTTAACTTTTAAATATCAATCAGTTTTACCGGCTCGCGTTGTTTGACTCTTTTTTTATTTCATTAAAATGAGCACCGTTCCGTCTTCAATGTTGCATAATTATCACATGCAGTTGCCTCGCGGCAAAGCATCTTTCCACCTTCGGCGCGTTTATTCTATCGTAATTTTTGAGCTAAACGATGAATTTACCGCTGCCGGAAAACAGCGTAAATACGATATCTCTCGACCGTACAAACACCGGGTTTTTCATCGAACTCACGATAATAATATTTATTTTATCTCACCCACGGATATATCGAACTTCAATTTCTCGTTGATCGTTGTTGTGTTCCGATGCCTCTCGTTCTCTCGCGAAATATCGACTAACGCTTCACGACGACGGTATATCGACTTTAAAATGGCGGCGCGACGCGACGTATGAGAGGAGTGTGTTACGGACCGCGGTATTGTATACAAGTCTGGAAACTCCTCCGCTGAATGTGACCTCCTTAACGAAGTCAAGTTTAATTGCTGTAGCAACCACTAGAGGCGTTCCGATCTTAGTTGCGAACTTATAATGCCAATAGGCATAACCTCAAAACCCCTCGATATTGCTATCCTTGTATATCACGTTTATTTCGTTTATATCACGAACTATCAGTGATAATTATATTGAAAATGAGATATCAGTGTGTGGTCCCAATTTGCAAAACCGGCAGCAAAAGAAAGAAGAAATGTTCTACATTTCAGGTGTCAAAAGACATTGATACGCGGCAAAAGTGGAAAGAGGCATTCTATTCTATTCCAGGCATTGTAAAATGTTGTAAAATTACAAAAGACGGATCGTGTATGTGAACAGCATTTTAATCGTGACGACTTAGTTTGCGAATGGGTCAAGCTCGCAAGCTCGACGCAGATGGCCAAGTAATTTCACGGGTAAGTTTAATGAAAATATTTTACATATAGTTTGAGAAGATAGTTACTCGTATCAAGTATTTTTCAATATGTAAGGTCACGTACAAAAGAATGCAATTCAACGAGTTTGCTGTGCCAACAAGATTCAATGACGTCTCAATAGAAAAGGAAAATTGTGTGCCAGAGCATGGTTATGCGAAACAAGTTTCAAATTTTGAAATAAATTATCCAAGCCCTGTTCCGTCCTTTAGAGTCACAAAACCGTCAATTCAAGGAATCAGTACTTGTATCGGTGAGTTTCCTTAACAGAAAGTACCTATTGCATTGTTAGTATATAAAAGCAATGAAATAAAAGTAATGAAATAAAAGTAATTTAAACATACATAAATTTCTTCTATTGATATTTCAGATATCTCTGAAGTTCCATCAATAATATAAATACTGTCCAGTGTGTCAACAAGCTGTGAGATTGAAAACCAGCTGCGGATCTTCAGAGTCGCAACTGGTGCAAATGAAATCATGCGGTGGCCCGATTCACGCAAATCCTCATTTCTTTCATCCGATCCGTCATATCGAAGCATCATTTACAAAATTTTCCTCTCGAATTGATGTCTTCGATATGACTCTAGATGAAGACTTGATTCTTACACCTTCACTTATCCCTGTATAGAGCATGGATCTGAAATCCTTTCATATGCGATAATTTACTATGTAAGATTAAGAATGAGGCAATATTGCCATCAGGAAAATTCAAAACTGAAAACGAAATTTGTTGTTAAAAAAAATTGTCTAAATTAACTAATGAATGAATCTTATGTTAAGTTTTTGTAAGTGTTCCAGCTGTCAACATCAAGGAAGTATGAATAAAAATAAATTCTTTAATTTTTCTCTTTATTTGAGTTTTGTGAATATTCCGAAATAGACTAGCAGCATGCCAAAAAATAGTAGATTAGAATAGTAAAATAGTGATTAGATAGTAGGTAAGTAAAAATCAGCTCTCTCCATTTTTTTACACTTCATTTTTTAAGTTCTTGCAAGTGTTCCAGTTTTCAAAATCAAGTAAGTACGAATAAAAATAAATACTTTAATTTTTCTCATTATTCGAGTACCTGTAATTTTCACGAAAATATAATGAAAAAGGATCAAATTAAATATATGAAACGGTATCGATATATTACTATTTTTGAAAATGAAAACTTTTGTTTATTTTATAGGATTTAATGAAAAATCTAACGGAGATCGATCCATCAAGAAGTAGACAACTATTTCGCCTAATATATGTTCATATGAGATAGATATTTACAAATAGTTTATATGTATCATGCTCGATTAACACTTAGAATCTTTAAAACCCGATTCAAATTAAGAGCATATTTATTCGGTATATTCATTGAAGTTGACGGGATTAATAACGCTTTCATAATTACATATAATAAATATGTGTAATGCGGCAGAAGTCGTTAGTGGGACAGAGACAGACAACCGCGCGAGCTATCGTGGGCTTTTCAGGTTATGTCTGTTGTCATTATAAGATCGGAACGCCTCTAGTGGTTGCTACATAAAGTAAAACGAACTTCGTTAAGACGGTTATCCCCCACCGCCGAAATTTGAGGGATTTCCAGTCCTGTATACAAGCAGTGTTACGGACTGCGTTGTATTGATCGTCGTGAAGTTAGCCGCGCCATCTGACTTTTCTCTGACTTTTTTTTTTTAATACATTGGCAGCAGTTGGTGCCGTATACTAGGGAATATGAGTTTTGTTAAAAACTAAGTTTTTAGTGTTTAAAAATAGAGATAATTTCGTCATTGTTTAATATTAATAAAATAACTGTATGTGATAATTTTCTCAAAAACAATCACTATTTGTATGATAATTCGAGAAAATTGGTATCCGTTATAACGTCGTGAAGAAAAATGGATTCCAGTTTTCGTTACCAACAGAGTCTCGTAACATCTTATCTCGAAGTAAACACGCCCTTTAGTCCGAGAACAGTAGAACCGTACATGTTCATTTTTTCTTCAACCATTTTGCATACAAATATATCGTAATTCGGCGCGTGAATGATTCGCATTTTCCGTAAACGCGTGCTAGTTCTCGTAATTTCGCTGGTGCGACAAAACGGTTGGATGAAAAAAGAAAACTGGATGCTGCTGGAGATTTCAACAACCATATATACCCCAACACAAGTACGTGAATTAACACAATAACCTTCGCGCAACGTCTTTCCTCTCTCTCCTTCCTCAGCATCCGCGGGTTATACTCACTTTCGATTCTCATCGTCGGTGTGTTTGTTGTCAGTCAAGGCATAATAATTCTCCCAAGAACGCAGTAGAAAACACACACAGAGTAAAAATTTCTTCTCTCGCTGTCTCTCGCGTAATCTCGCGTTTGCGCCGCGAGTGTTGTTAAATCATCGATAATGTCAATACTTCGAAAGTGCACGTTTTCAAAAAAGTAACAGGGATGCCGTGATATTGAAGAGAAAAAAAAGGACCATTAAGGAAAAATCTAATCGTGAAATATGATGATACCGTGTGCCAGTGACAAAGAATTGAACATTTTGGAGTAAGAGTAACAGAGAGAAAAGGAAAACGATCAGCGGTCCAAGTGAGCGCAGCAACAAACAAAAGACCAAGATCTTTAGCGCAAAGAATATTATGAAAAAGTCGAGCAAGCACCGAACGGGTGTGGGTAACATTTCGACTGTGTGCCTGTCCGAGGCAAAAACGGACAGAGCCGGCACTCACGATAATCTAACAAATTTTTACATGAAGGAACAAGATATTCCCGAGTATCTCGAGGACTGTGGTCTCACCGCTTGCTCCGCTGGCGCAGGGATGCCCGAATCGGTGGAGGTAATACGCGCCAGCGAAACCATCAAAGAGCACGTTAAAGAGAAAAAATTATCGACCGCCTCTATATCGACTTCGGAAACTAAAAAAACGGTCACCGTCAAGCATCCAGAGTCTAACAAGCCAAAGCCAACGGCCAAAAAAAGTAAACCCATACAGGCGGATCTAGATGTGGCCAAGGAATTTATAAGATGCAGAGACGAGTGCGTCACTCGTCTTGATCTCAGTAAATCGAGCATCACGAATCTTCCAAGTACGGTGCGAGATTTGTCCTTGCTCGAAGAGTTTTATCTCTACGGCAACAAACTCTCAACTCTACCGCCGGAGATTGGTTGTCTCACGAATCTAAAGACCCTTGCGCTCAGCGAAAATTCTCTAACGAGTCTTCCTGATACTCTTGAAAATCTGAAACATCTCAAAGTTCTGGATCTCAGGCATAACAAGCTCAACGAGATACCCGATGTTGTCTACAAATTGTCATCGCTAACGACCCTTTTTCTTCGCTTCAATCGGGTCAGATACGTCAGCGAAAATATTCGTAATCTCACGAATTTAACCATGTTAAGTTTGCGCGAGAACAAGATAAAAGGATTACCCGCCGGTATTGGCAAACTAATTAATCTCATTACTTTTGACGTCTCGCACAATCATTTGGAACATTTGCCGGAAGAAATTGGCAATTGCGTTCAACTTTCGACGCTGGATTTGCAGCACAACGAGCTGTTGGATATTCCCGAGAGTATCGGAAATTTAACTGCCGTTACCAGACTCGGATTGAGGTACAATCGTTTGTCCTGCATTCCCAAGTCGCTGTCTAATTGCAAACTCATGGACGAATTCAGCGTCGAGGGCAATCAAGTTTCACAATTGCCCGAAGGTTTGCTCTCCAGTCTCTCCGATCTCAAAACCATAACGCTCTCGAGAAACTCTTTCGCAGCTTATCCGTCGGGCGGTCCGTCTCAATTTACAAACGTCTATTCGATAAATCTCGAACACAATCAGATAGACAAGATACCGTATGGAATATTCTCCAGAGCCAAAAATCTCACAAAGCTCAACATGAAGGAGAATCAATTGACCGCCCTTCCGCTTGACATTGGCACTTGGATCAATATGGTCGAGCTCAATCTTGGAACGAATCAATTGACGAAAATACCGGACGACATACAATGCCTCCAGACCCTGGAAATTCTCATTCTATCGAACAATCTGTTAAAACGTATACCGGCAAGTATATCGAATCTACGAAAACTTCGTGTACTCGATTTGGAGGAAAACAGAATCGAGTCGTTGCCGAATGAGATTGGCTTTCTTCGCGAGCTACAAAAATTGATACTCCAATCGAATCAAGTTACATCGTTGCCAAGGGCCATCGGTCATCTTGTTAATTTAACTCATCTGAGCGTTGGCGAGAATAATCTTACTTATCTTCCCGAGGAAATTGGCACACTCGAGAATCTCGATTCTCTTTATATTAATGACAATGCAAATTTGCACAATTTACCGTTCGAGCTTGCTCTTTGCACAAATCTCAGTATTATGTCAATTGAAAATTGTCCTCTGTCGCAGATACCGGCGGAAATTGTTGCGGGAGGTCCTTCGCTCGTTATTCAATTTCTCAAGCTACAAGGACCTTATCGGTCGATGTAACAGCTGAATTAGAATAAGAATCGAGAGGGAGAGAGAGAATGTTCACGGTTGCGCGAGGCGACGCGGAGAGCCTCACTCGTCGCCGATTATGGAAACTTTGTATATGCAGAAAGGCAGAGCTCTATAGAGAGAGGTATTTTGCATAAACGTGATTTTATGTATTGCATTTTGAATGGTTTTTCATTCGAACGGACGTCATCCCTGTATATAAAATATATATATCTAGGGATTGGGTCCGTGAGGATATATATAAATATATCCTCACTTAAATAACCTCTGCGTATGAAAATAGTCCTCTGAAAACACGCCTTTACATTGCATATAAATATTTATCTACATAAATAAATATATCGTATTAATAGAGAAGCAAAAAAAAATTTCGGCAGGTACAATGTTTCCATACTTGTATGTATTTCACTGTTGCGAACGGTGGCTGCAAATATTTCAATCGCGGTGTGATTATAATACCGCGAAACTTCCGTCGTTATTCGATATTTAAAGAGAATTTTTCGTCCACTGCTGCTTTGATGACTACAACTATCCACATCTTTTCATTTTCCTTGGAAACAATTCCCGGGACGTTTTCAATTAAATTATTACACTTAGCATATCGGTAACTCAGAGAAAAGGAATAAAAATACGTGATACTCCAAAAGATCAAGAGAACTTGAATTGAAAAAAAATCTATACGAAACATTCTTTAAAGTAAAAAAAATAAAAAAACTACTTGTAAGTATATAAAAGGACACGGGGAAAGAATCGAGCAAAGGATATATCACTGCGCGTAGACGATGATATTTCTCCGCTAAATTACACACTGTATAAGGGAATACATAAAAATATTTCGAGACAATAGAAGCCGTTCGGATAACAATAAGTTCTCGTCAATTCTGCATGACTGCATTATATTACGATATATTTCGTGTGCGTCTTGAGAGATTATAACGTTTGACGGTATTTATGTAAGACTTTGCGACTGCGATATGCCGAGAATGCATGATGAACATTGTTCGTTCTTTTCTTTTCATCTTCTCTTTTACTTTTCCATAAAAAAAAAACAACCACAAGAATCGTACACGGGGGATATATAAGAAAGGTGCCAATTGTGTGTCAATGTGAAATATTTTCTCACCAATTCTATGTATGCACATATGCTGCGTGAAACGCGACACATATATACTATATTAAACGTAAATAATAATAATGTTAATAAGTATGTATATCGAATTAACTCACTCTCTTCGAGCCATTGAGATATCGAGAGTAATGGAAATTCCAATTGTGTAACATTCAAAAGTTATTAGTCATATCTTTGTCCGATGCGAGAATTTTTTTATTCACTATCCCAATTTTAAGGATTATGATTTTTATTTCCCGCGATATATATATTTTTTTTTTCAACGAAAATAACAAAGCCACACCCTTTTAGAAATTCACGACCTTCCCATCTGCCGAATAGATAGTTCTGGTGATTGTAATTATATATATTCATATATATATATACATTAGGGTGGCCCATTTTATAAAAATTTTCAAATTTTCGTGTTCACATATTTTCAAATAATAGTTGACTGTAAAAAAAGACGTTATGATTTTTTTCAGATATTTAAACTCAAATATGAGTCTCCGCTAATGATTTTAATTCTTTATGAACTTTAGTCCACGATGAGGTTAATGAATTTTTAAATAAAAATTTGGTGATAGAATTATTGAGATTATTTATGTTTTTTTTTTCTGGAAGTTGTTTGTAAAACATCAATGAACATAATGAAGTTTTGTTCATATTTTTTTTGTCATTTTTTATTGAAATAAAAAATCCGATTTTGGTGAAAATCAAAGGTTTTTGGCTTCTACGGACCGCTTAAAATGGACGGATCTTATTCAAAATACGCTGAGTGATTATTTAACGATTGAACTATCATTACACAGAAAAAGAATTATCTGGCTTCGTTAAATTATTCAAAGAAAGGCGATGAAAAATTCTTGAATTTTTTAGAAGAATCAGGCGTTAGGATTATCAGGTGCATTTACAAGTATCATAAACAGTGAAAGTGAGAGGCTCAACTGGCTGGGTAGCCCTTTTCTGAAAAAAATATTCCTCTCGGGTAGGGTTCTCAGGTATCGGTGAAAAGAGGTACGGAGACGCACGATTCCACTGTATGATTTTGAATCTTAATCATTAATTACAATAACTAGTTCTAGTGAAAAAATTGAGAACAATATCTCACCGAACTGTACCATAAATATTTAATTTTTTCATCATTTCAAACTCTGATTTTTTCAATAAAAATAGCTTTCAGTTCTATAGGTGATACAAATGCATTATTAACTAAATTTTTATATAAAATTTGACTTCTTTGATGGCTAATGGCTTAGTTTTTCATTAACATTTTAGATGAGTTAATATTAGAAATTTATCAGTTAAATGTTTTCGAATCATATGAAACAATGAAATTTAAAAAAATACATCACTGAAAAGCTAAACTCTTGTTAATGAGAAAATAAAATTTTGACAGATTTTATCAAATTACTTTGACATAGTTGAAAGTACTTTTCGATGTCGTAACTCAAATAGAAAGGTAGGAACGTTAGTGCAGGTATAATTATTATCATAGTAAGTGTACGGATATTGCAGTTGCTAGGCAACAATCAGCAAAATTAGTGGGGCTACCTCGCACAAGCGCTTGATATGTCGGTGTAAACACAAATTGATATTGCTAAAAAATCTTACGGAAGTAAGATACTTTGACGTAAATGACTATTTTTCACTGATAAAATCTTGCTAGTTTAGCAAAATTTTGCTAGTTTATACAATTGGATAATAGTCGTCCCGTCATCAGGTAGAAAACCGAGTATGCACGAAGAGCTTTGTTCCTTTATTATCCTAACCAAAAGCCGAAGCACAGAGATCGCACCGACATAACCTATTCTTGCCAGTGGTATCCCCACTACTGTTGCTGCCTGCTGCTAGCATTTGCAATATTCGTACATGGACAGGTACTCATGACTACAGAAATGTTCAATGTGTCCATGCGTTATTTTTCTACCCGAAAGTGACTGCGATAAAACCATTTGACTTCTGACCAATGTTTACTGCTTAAAATTGCCAGTACGTCAAATATTTCCATTAAACTTTGGACGATTAGCGCAAACTCATATTTGAGTTTAGAAATGTAAAAAAAATCATAATGCCTTTTTTTATAGTCGACTATTATTTGAAAATATGTGAACACGAAAATTTGAAAATTTGTATAAAATAGGCCACCCTAATATACATACATATAATAGAACATAATATGTATACGAAGGCTCTTCCGCATAAAATGTAGTTGAAAGAACGAAGAATCAACTTTTTGACCCCTTCGAATTAACCGGGGAATCGCAATAAAACTAAAGAAAAAAAATTGTCGACGAAATACACGAAAACGAGTAAAAAATAAAAAGGAAGGCAGATCCAATGTTCGCGAACGTTTATAGTTTTCTAATATTATCGTTGAATGCGATTTGAAATTAAAATGCGATCGACAAAGGCTGAAAGATCGATGATAAATTTTATATCGCTTTGTTCCGGCTGGCGTTTTTTAGCATGGAATCAAATTGCAAAATTATAAAACGAAATGAAAGAAAGAAAAAAATAGAACGAAACAGAAGGATGAAAAAACGAATAATCCCCTCCATGCGGACAATGTTGTGAGAATTTTCACGCTATTTCACACGTTAAAACGTGTGAAATATATAAAGCCATTGGACACTGATGTAGCTTCGAGAAACAAAAAAAATATTTTGTTATATACACCGAGCAAGCCATTTTTCTATATGTACCTGCAATTTAAATCGTTGGAAACGCTATATGTATGTGAATGTTACGTAAACGGAGCCTTTTATCTTCTAAAGTTGAACGAAAAAAAAGAACATTAACGAAGTTAAGAAAAGAAAAAGAAAGGAAAAAAAAAAACCAGAAAGAGATAAAATAGAACAGTGCACGTTTAATCTTTCCCCGAAGATTTCTCCTAGCTCTTATTTTACTAATTTTTATTTTGTATAAAATACTCTCTAGTTTCTTGCACTTGAAGCATTGAGTGTTTTTCGTTTTTAATTTAAATTTTACGCTGTATTAAATTAGACCGAAAAATAACCCAGACAATTTCTCTGCGGGCTTCGCATGTAGATTTTACGATGAAAAAATGTACGCGCACAACTATTGATTTATTTTACGAATTATTTCATGTTAATCGTGTATATATATATAAATATACACTTACAATGAGACAAATGTCAACTATGAGGAATTAAGAGATATCTCGAAAGCTTTACTATCGGATTACGCAGTGCGAGGATCATGTGTTAGTTACTGTCGAGAATTGTCCTCTCGCTAACGAGAATCTGTATTTTTTTTTTTAATAATAATGTGCAATCGACATGTGCAAATAATGTCCATTTGAAAAATTTTAACGCGATTTATTATTATTATTATTATTATCGTGCCGCTACACGATAAATAGTGTTAATATCGTTGCAAGTTAGGCATATGAATGGTTTTTTTTTTACACTATTTCGTCACGCAAAAAGCCCTTAAGGGAGAACACCACTGTGACCCCCTGTTTTTTTTTCACATTTTTCAAGAATTTTTTTTCGTGGAAAAAAAAAGAGATATTCGAAAAATTTGTTTGGGTTTTGTTCCTTGTTTATTAATGTATCAAGAAACATTTTTTTTTGCACGCAGCAGAACTCTCTTCAACGTCGACCTGAAAAAAAATACCGAGTGTTTTCGTTAATAATATGATATTTTGAAGTGAAGTACATAGGGATTTGGAAAAATATTGTTTTAAAAAAAATAGGCACGCCTTTGAAATTAAAGTTAATTTCAAAGGCGTGCCGATTTTTTTTAAAACAATATTTTTCCAAATCTCTATGTACTTCTCTTCAAAATATCATATTATTAACGAAAACACTCGGTATTTTTTTTCAGATCGACGTTGAAGAGAGTTCTGCTGCGTGCCGCGGAAATGACAGCACCTGACGCGAGAGCTTCCCCAGCGCCACCATGCGGCGTGAAAAATGTGAAAAAAATGTTTTTTTATACATTAATAAACAAGGAACAAAACCCAAAAAAGTTTTTCGAATATCTTTTTTTTTTCCCACAAAAAAAAATTCTTGAAAAATGTGAAAAAAAAAACAGGGAGTCACAGTGGTGTTCTCCCTTAATTGTCAAGCTAAAACTGGAATCCGGAGAAAATAATGTATAATTTTTGACGATTATCAGAAGCGCCCTTTTTTGCCGGCAGATGATCTCGTTCTATTGAAATCTCTTATAGACAGTATTACAAATTACGGGTTCGCGCTTATTGTTCTGTTTTGAAAGTATATCAATATTTCTGTACTTCGAAAAAACACAAAAAAAAATAATATTTGGAAAAGAGCCAGTCTCCTAAATAAATGAATCATTAAATACATCGTAAGAATATTAATATTCCTTAAAAAACAATAATTCCACGCGATTTTTAATTATCAAAAAAGAACTTGCAATTATTGTTTTTTTTTTTTTTTTTTTTCATAATAACCATTTAGTTTTGTATTATAAAATCATTTTGTATCGTAATTTCATTTTTCAATCGAACGACGATCGACGCTAATATTCTTCCACGTCCGGTAGATTCAGTTTTCGATTCTGGACGAATAAAAAATATCTCGGACAAAAAGGATTTTTTTTTTTTTTTTTTACAAAACTGATTATTAATAATCGTATAATGGAAAAGAATGAAAATCGTTTGAGTATTCGGAACAACAGTACTGAAATGATTTTTTGTTGCCGATATTGTATTTAAAAAAAATTTAGTTCGTACATATTAATAATATTATGTATATTTAAAAGACCATTCGACAAACTTCCTCAAGCTCTTCTCGTTCGTCGCGTTTACTCTTTTACCTCAGATATTAATTGGTTAATTTACTCTTTGCATTCTGTGCAAAAGTGATTTTTCTTCATTTTTTTTAATTGAAAATAATCGACGGAAGTGAGGGAGAAAAAAAAATGTTTTTTTGTCATTCGTTCGTCGAGGATAATAAGTGCCATTAGTCGATTTTTGTATGTGAAATATTTTTCCACGTAACGTTTTTCGACGAGTCTCGGCGCAAAAAAAAAAAACAGAACAAAATCCCTGCGTATTCCTTCTCGTTTTTCTTCCTCTTGTAAGTGTTCGTCTTTTGATAGAAAACCAAAATGTACCCTCGCATTCAATGCGCGGGAGAAAAACGATATATTCCAGACACGAAAAACCAAGAAAAAAAAAAAAATCGTATCGATGATTTGCGGAACTCACGAACGAAATTCTGTTGAGCGAGCCTGTCGGGCGCAAAATTGTGTGTATAATTTAATATGTAATATTAATGTAATATTAATGTAATTGAGTGTATATTGAAAAGACAACAAAAAAAAAAAGATAAATATTACTGTATAAATATTTCTAAATATACGAATGTGTACTAAAAAAGTTAAAAATGCATTGTATATTCGTTTTTTATAGCCTGACGATTATATCATATATCTACCGATAAGAATGACTCGTTATCAACTGCATCGATTCGTTCCATGTGTATTTGCGAATTTACGTGTAATGCCACTTGATTTTTTGACTGAGAACTTCGGTCTTTTGATCGTATCGTCCATCTTCGATTTTTCGATCAGTTCTGACGCTGTGACGAAGTTAAATCTTTTATCTCCAATTGCGGGACTGATGATTGACAAACGACGTTCCTCATCGATTATTTCCCTCTCAATTATTGCGATTTTTGACTCCAGAGCCTGAATATTTTTTTGAAATTTCTCGATGTTCTCTGTGAATCTGAAAAAAAAATTCAATAATTTGCGAAACATTCTCGATAATTAAATCACACACACACACACACACACACACACATATATAGTACCGAATTATTTCCGGATCGTTTTCACGATATGATTCCGCAATTTCTAGCTGAATCTCTGACTGCATTAAATTTTCCTCGAGATTTTGACAAAGCAAGTTTTTGTTGTCCAGCTGCTTTTTTAATTGCTCGTTTTCGTTCTTCATTTTCAGTATCTCTGGATCACGTTCAATGTCAGAGATGTACGAATTACAATGAGTGGGCTTCGGCATATCCAAATATTTGTTAAAGACAGTACAGAGATCGTTCAATGATGAGAATTTCCATATTTTGTCGCAAAAAGCTTCCATCATCGCGAATTTTTCATATTGTAATTCATCCTAAAAGAATGTTCCTTATATTTATTTATTCATTTATTATATCATTTTATTTGTGCACTTCTACGGTTATTTATCATTTGTAATCACGAATTTTCGTTTTTCTTTCGCAACTTCCTTCTCCTTTTGACGAAGTTTCAGTTCGGTCTCGCGAGCCATCCTCTCAAAGAGATCAAGCTCGAAAATTTTTCTCGTCAACTTTTGCATCGCCATTCTAATCACATCTGGTTTTTTCGTTTCTCCGAAATTTTCCTCTTCGGGATCACCCTTTGTTATCCGCTCTTGTTCCATTTCCATATTTCAATGTACTCTTACCGTTTATACTTTTACAGAAAGCTCGTACTAATTTCCAATTGAGAGATAATGCGCTCGTACAATCTTGTACAAAAGGAAAAATCCATACGAATTATAGTGCATTTCTAATGAAATGATATTTTTTTTACGAATAGAATATATCAAGAATATTGAGTTTCAACAATAAATTATTTGAAAAATGAGTTTACAACATATTCATTAACGAAATAATCTTCAGTAATTTCGTTTAGTGCCACGGTAACCTGAAGTAACCTCAAACCAGGGGGTGGAAACTCCCATGTTAAACAGCGCAGCCACTGTTAGTAGCGCTACCTATGCACGTTCCTTGGAGTCGGAACTAAAAAGATACACATCAGCCGTGGCGCGCTATTTGCATGAAGAGTGGGCATGAAAATAAATAGTCGGTCGGTATAGTAGATCAAAGACGAATATTTCAAATGAAAAAAAAAAAAGTTAATCCAATGATTTATTTTCAAATCATTTATCCATGTGTATATACAAATATATATGTATTTATTTCCATTCATTTATATTAAGTGGATAAAATGTGATTTTTATTATAAAATTTGATGTCCATTATCGACGCTACCGTCTTCTCCTCGGGTCGCAACAAATCGGACCAAAACATACCGCCAAATTCTCCACAGTTATCAGATTCTTGTTGCACTTGTTCGCGACGCTGAAAGGAATTTATTCGGGAATTACTAATTTTTAATTAAATAAGTTTTGTTCGTTGGAACATTGTATAAGCATTGTGCTTAAGCTTTGGAAAAATAACTTCATAATTAAAAATTAATTGTCAGATAACGGATGTACCCTTATCTTCGAGAGCGGTGATACATCTAGAAACGAATGAAGAGACATTTTCGTCAAGAATAGTCCGATGTACCTTGCGGAGCGTAAGTCTGAAAAGAAATTCAATTTTTCTGTTGAAAAAAGATTCCCGATCCTAGCCACATGGTTAATGTTACGATACAACAATTTTACATAAATGGATGTTCAAATTAAAACTATCGATGTAAATCGCTTCATAAGTATATACTGACTTACTGGCTCGAGATTCATTTATTCGGGTATTCACAACAAATTTTACGACTCTATCAACAAGATTTTTACAATGTTTATTCAATATATTTTACCTTTTGTATTTTCAATTGCAATTCCGTCATGTACAGCTTGAAGTCTTTGGCAACTTCGTGACCCTGACGATAGAACGTTAACCAGTCGAACATAAATCCCAATAACTGAAATGTCAAAGTGGATTATGCTTAAAAAGAAAACGAAAAATTACTGAATTGTAACTTATTAGAGAAAATCTTTGGGAATTTTCAAACGGAAGATTTTCGATGGAAATAATTTCATCGAGACACGCGACGACGGTTAGAAAATCGCGCCAAGTCATTTTCACGAGACGCACACACTTCGAGGAAATTATAATAATCATAAATAACGAAATATTTATTAATTTTTTAAAATTCGATTATGTTTTAACAAAACGACGATAGCTGCGAGTATAACCTCGAATCACGCGCAGCACTGGCGTTACTGTTACGACTAAATAA
Source organism: Oxytorus armatus (assembly GCA_958009045.1). NCBI lineage: Eukaryota > Metazoa > Arthropoda > Insecta > Hymenoptera > Ichneumonidae > Oxytorus > Oxytorus armatus. Next base: position 1,587,795 of record OY253744.1, read on the forward strand.
GTCGGTAAAAAGGGTACAAGCTTGCCAGATGTTCTAGTTCTACTTTTCGCTCCTACCATGTAAGGCGCGCTAGCTGTGCGTCGATAGTGGCGCACTCTGGACACGTTCCTTCTCACGTGAACTAATAACAGAGCCGTGGTTTTTGTATGCAAGTGAACACCCCCTGCCACAAACTTTCTCGGAAGCACAAAATAGCGAGATTTGGCGCGTCTCCAATGACCGACGCGCAGCGCCTCTGTCGTCAATAATATCAAAGAACAAGCAGAAGGGAGAGATGAGCGAAAACGCGAAAACTCAACCGTCAGGGTTATACACGAAATATTCACATTACATACAATTATATGGATGTGTGAAGTTTTGTATTTTCTAAAGTGTTATAAACTATAAATGATAATAAATTTATTATAAAAATGTATCCCAGTGGTGTGAAATTAATGAAAAAAACGTAAGTAAGCTTGTTCTTTGTTTTTTTACGTTCCCTCCACATTAAATTCAATGGAATCAACGATCGCGTCAGTTATGTTTACATTTGGAGGTTAAATAAGTTTGTATATAGCGTGTCAATATGACCGCAGGAAGTATATTTTTTACAAAAAATTAAATTTATTCTCAAATATTTAATTGAAATCGTGATCACTCTGTAGAAATCCATATCCTCAAGGAATGCGATGTCAAAAATGTCTGGAGATGGGACATTGGAGTTACGAGTGCAAGGGAAAGAGAAAATACGTTCACCGATCGTCAAGAACGGTGCAAATGAAGAAAGCCATCAAGGAACAAGAAGAGAGCAAAACGTAATTATAATACGAGTATTTTTAATATTATTTTATTACAATATGCGTCTGCGCTGGAAATTATTGGTTGCCACATTTTTTTTTTGAATCTTGTCAACAATTATCTTTTATCCCAAAAGCTTAGAAAATTGAGTTAATAATTTGATAAATAAAATATTCAGTATCAGTTTATACCAATAACAACTAAATGATGGCTATTTCAAACATTGTTCGCGTTTTATATTCCTTTAGGGAACAACCAACAAAGGCTGAGGTGAAAAAGTCAATGAAAAAGAAGAAGCAGAAAAAACAGAAAAAAGTAGAATCGAGTTCGAGCGATTCGGATTCCTCAAATAGCAGTAGTAGCAGCAGCAGCAGCAGCAGCAGCAGTAGCAGCAGCAGCTCCGACACATCAAATTCCTCTTCGGACAGTGAATCAGACTCGAGTGACAGTGACTCAAGTAGTAGCTCAAGTAGCAGTAGTAGTAGCAGTAGCGGAAGTAGTAGGGGGGATCGTCGCAAAAAAAAATCGCGGAAGGGCTAACTCAAAAGATATTATTAATTGTAAATTGATCATTCAATATTTGACAACAATTTTATCTTTTATCATAAGAAAAGACAACGATCGAATTTGCGCCTATTCGATCAGGAAACGTCATCGAATGGAACATACTAAAAAATGTCACGGATGGTACACACTAAGAAAAAAAACATAGTTGTTGTAAAAAAAATGTTACTTTATTGACGTACGTGTATACTTAAAAAATGAAAAAAGAACGAGTCAGGCTGTATACAAATTCTTCGTGTTGTTTAATCATCCACATATTCGGGAAGCGTTTGAACGATCACCTTGCGCTTTGTGTCGTAAGTGAAATTATTGCTCTTGAATATTTCGCTCTCGTAGAACGGCGCGAGATTGTGTACGTTGATTTGTTTAGCCTATTGATTGGAGAAACATAAATCATGTAAATTCGGTTATTTCTGTAAATACGAGAATTCGCGCATTTTTTTTTTACGTATAGTCACAAAATGCGTTTAGAGAAATTCGTCAATTTCGGAAATGCTTCCGTAAGGTAGTTTTGTAACTGCACTACCAGCCTTGACAATTGTTTTAACAATTACGAATTTAATGGAATAATAATTATATCTTTATAAGATACGTATATGGTAAATATCCTTAATCTTACCCTATCGAGCAGATCCCTTTCGCTGATTTCAATTGTCGGTACGTTATTTCCTCGTCTTGCTCTCTGAAATGCGAGCTGATCGAGTGTTATCTGTCGTAGAATGTAGTAGAGCAATTCACTGTGATCCTTCTTGAACGTGAGATATTTCTGGAACGTCTGAAAGAAAAAGGAAAAAAAAAAATTTTTTGTATCTCTTTTACGATCGAAAAACCCGAAACATGTACAAAAGTTAATTATTACCTGTCGCATGGTCTTCATCACCGAATACTTTTGCGTATCGACAAAACTATCGAGTGCCATTCTAATCGCTAGATTAACATCGTCCTCGCGAACGTGATCGCGCAGATGCATCTTCGCGCTCGCTTCGGCCATGCGAATGATACTCTCGATATGACGCACCGTGATCGGCAAACTTCCGGTTGCCTACGTGACCAAAATAAAATGCACATTAATTTTAATAGTAGATCGAAAGATTTCTCTCGATTCGGTAAAAGTATTCATCGTCAAATAATGTTTCGGGACACTCACGAGACTCTCTTGCCTCAATTGACTGTACAATTTCGCAACTTTGTCCTGATCGATATTGGTGAGTTTCGGATGAACATTTTGTTTCGCGTAAACGATGTATTTCTTGAGAAGATCCTGCGGAATGGAAATATCGTTTGCATCGACTTCCGGCTCGGCCGTCGACGTTTTGTCCGCGTTCGATGGATGATGCCGAATGTGAGAATTGACGACAAACTTTGCCAAGTGCCTGTCCTGCATCGGATCGACTTCGTCTTTAACTATGCAAAGTATATCGAAACGAGATATAATCGGCTCCGTCAAATCCACCTGAGAAATCATTTTGTTTTTACAATTTCAACGGAATTCGAACATTAAAAACGATTTTTAGTGACTTTCTTATTGTTTAGCTGCTCACGTTTTCGGAAAATGTCATACTCGCGTCGTATCGACCACCGATTGGATTTGAGGCCGCTATTACCGAACATCTCGCGTGAAGCGAAGTTACGATTCCCGCTTTTGATATAGATATACTCTGTTGTTCCATAGCCTCGTGAATTGACGTTCTGTCCTGATCGTTCATCTACGGAGGATAGACAAATTTTTTTTTATTCTCTTAAAAATTCTCTACTCAAACAAATGGCATGGGTAAAAATATTAAAACAAATAGAGTTCAGGATACTGAGGGGTCAAAAATTTATATACGATCAATTTAATAGCTCACTTTGTCGAATTCGTCGATCAGACAAATACCATGATCGGCGAGTACCAAAGCTCCAGCTTCGAGAGTCCACTCCCTCGTGGTGGGTGATCTTCTAACGTATGCCGTCAAACCGACCGCTGATGCTCCTTGTCCCGTGGTAAATACCGCTCTGGGTGCTATTTTTTCCGTATACTTTAAAAATTGAGATTTTGCCGTTCCTGGATCACCGCAAAGCAACACGTTTATGTCGCCTCTGACCTTGTGCTTGTTTCCTACGAGTAATTTGTACAAATTTCAGTAGTCTCGTTAAACTTGATCGAATTAAAAGAACGTAATATAAAAGTTACTTACCGGGATTCTTAGATTCGCCACCGAATATTGCGAGTGCGAGAGCACGCTTTATGTAGTCGTGACCGTAAATCGATGGACCGATACTAGCAACGATTCTATCCGCAATTCTCGGATCTTTGCTGAGCCCGAGGATACTATTGATATCCTCGTCTGTGAGTGATTCGACAATATCCTTGGAGTCCTTGACGTGAAGATGATTAGCCAGGAGTACGGTCGAGAAAACGGGAAAACCCTGCTCGGTGTTCAACGAACCGTCGTAACTATTTGTATAAATGCCCGTAACGTCAACCTCGTCACCGGGTTTGCAACGATCGCAAAGATCCGACAGAAGAATGCAATCCTTGCTACGAGGAATTCTACCGGCTGGTATTCTACCTGGTGATTCTTGAATCGTGACTTTCTGATAATTCCGATATATCGTTTGTTCCATATTGATCTAAAAATGAACGGAAGAAAATATAGATACTCCGTTACAAACCAATATTGTACGATTGATCTTGCGATTAATTTCTTAAAATTCACGAACCATAAAAGGTCCCATGCTCTGACACTCGGGACAAGAGCCTGGTTTAACTTCGGTATTTTGCGATTGAACAAAGGGACCAAGCACATATCCGCACTTGCTACAATCGTACTTCACAACTGACAATTGTGGCAATACTCCCGTTGTCGCTGTCACCACTCCGAGTGTACGGACCAGTTGATTTAGATGCAATTTTCGGAATGTACGAAGTTCCTCGATTAATGGTAATTCCGATATTCTAACGTGAATCTCCGACGTGACTCTCTCGTAACTCGGGAATATCGTCAGCACGAGTTCCTTGGCGACAGCGTCGAATATTTCCAACATTTGAAACGGTGCCTCGGGCAAAAAGTAAGCGAGAACGTGCTCTTTGCTCGCGAGAATCGGGAATTCCACGACGAAGCTTGACTGTAGAGTAATTGTTTTTTTTTTTTACTTCTGAACGTTATCACTTTGGAATTAATATGGAGAAATATATATATATGTATTTGATGAAAACGAAAGTTCCCGGAATAAGATTTTTGTACCTGATTACTCTCGCACATGTGTCTTATACGCTCTTTGTACATATAATGTCCCGTTTCGTTAGTATGGGTGCGCAAGAAACTCTTGAAACGATTTGTAATTTCGGTTCGAGGTCCAAGCATCATTACCCATTCTTTCACCGAATGACCTTTGGTGTCCTCGAGATTCTCGATTGATTCGATCATCTACTGACAGAACAGCAACGAATCATTTAAAATTTGTTTCTTAAGATATAGATTCCAAAAAAATAAACGAATTCATCATTGACTAATAACAAATGGATAACGGACCTCGGTATCTTCTATTTCACCCGTAGCCGCTTTCTCGGCCATACGACGTTTTCGTATTTGCGTCTCATCTTCGTCGCTCTCATCTGAATGGAAAAAATAACAAAAAAAAAAACGTTAATTCAACAATCGTTTATTGCGATTAATTCCCTCGCTAATCGAGGATTTGTGATATTTTCTTGAATGACTCGCCATAAAGAAGATCCCTGTCGTCCCTTATAATACCAGCGTCGCGATCTCTTCTCCTCATTGTCGCTTCCGCGGCGACGCGATCTCCCTGGGATATGTCCGAATAATCCTCGTCGTCAACCATTCTCGGATCGTAACGATCCAGAGCTGACATGGGCCGATAATCGCTGCAATATTAATTTCATATTATTTTATTTATTCAAAGAAAAAATATATCATTGATATAAAGTACATATTTACAAATAAATGTCCTCTAAGCTCGTCGGAAATTTAACAGTATCGTAATAATTAGATGGCTGGTAGCACGTCTAAACATCACGTTGCAATAACTTTACTGATAATAACATCGCAGGCGAAAACTACACAGCACATATTTACACATCCGTTTTAGTGGGTTTTGTTGGGGTTTGTTGGGATTCGTCGGGTTTGTTGGGTTTTGTTGGAGTTTGTTGGATTTTGTTGGGATTTGTTGGGATTTGTTGGGTTTGTTGGGTTTTGGGTTTTGGTTTGGGGTTTTGGTTTAGGGTTTGTTGGGTTTGTTGGGTTTTGTTGGGTTTTAGGTTGCGTTGCTGCGTTCAAAACCCAATAAAATCCAACAAAACCCATTAAACCGCATGTGTAAATATGTGCTGTGAAGTTTTCGCGTGCGATGTTATTATCTGTAAAGTAATTGCAACGTGATGTTTTGACATGGGACCATATGGCTTATTAAAATTTTTTTACTGCAGTTTCCAGCTTACTGCAAATGTCGAAGTGCTAGTTCCCATAAGTAAATAAACGAACAAATAAATTCAATAACAGCAATCTTCAATAGTCCAAGTAGGTTATAGAACTACACAATATATTATCAATTTCAATTATTTACTATGTTTAAACTATCTATGTAAATTTGAATCTTTTCATTTTTAGTTATCCCGTAGAAGGAAAAGCCTGTGAATATGTAGATTAATAAAATGAAATAATTATAGCTTCGAAGGGTTAAGAGTAAACTACTAACGCTTCCATATTGTCTCCAAATAATTCCTCTCCATCTTCCTCTTCGTTTATGTTCTCTTGAGAATGATCACCCAGCAAATCACCCTCATCCTCAAAGGGTTCCTCTATGGAAGGAGCTGGTGATGTCATGGCATCTCGATTCCTATCGGAGCGCACCGGAGAACTTGCTTGACTCTGATTAAATAAGGTAATGTAAATATAGTAAAAATAACAAAAAATTCAATAAAAGTTATATAGACAAGTAATCAGCAAGTATTTTTGAACAACTTTCATGAAAAAAAAAAGAGTGAAATATTATTAGTTTGTGGTTCGACAATAAAATTTGTCCCACGTGTATACTCACCATAATGAAGATTTACGGTATAGATTAAAATAAAATAAATTAACACAAAAGTAATGAGTATTAAACGTAATTATTGGTGATCATTAATTGTTAAACAAGGCGTAAATAACGTCGAATGAAATGATAATCAAAAAAAAAAAAAATAACACAACAAATGGTGATGAAGTTTTGGCGGTAAATTATGCCGTGAAAATGTTGCGTCTTGCAATCCTGAGCGTTCATAAACGCATCCTGTGAAAATAGTAATCTCATCTCTCTGGCAGATGGCGGGCTCTCGCTGGCCGTCTGACGGGATTTTGAGGAAATATTTATGGCGGGAAATTCGAACGCGTTATGTGCGTATTACGGGAATTTCAACGACGATAATATACTACATTGTACGTACATAAGAGCTATTATCTGTATATTTATTCTTGTTACTTCTTTACATAAACCGATGTACTACTATAATCGTTATCACTGTTATTGCGATTAATTTGTGCTACATCTTAAATGGGCAAGAAGAATTTTTCCATACGTATATATAATGATGATAGATCAAAGGGTTAAGTATTTTTATTATTGCGCAGAGGCGTGGGTGTGAGATCGAGAAAGTAAGAGATATATATTTATCGTGGGAGACAAACGGAGAAAGATATTTTTTGTACCTTTGTAAATCGGCCTACAGAGGCGCGAGTGAGACCCGTGATTCATTGCGGCACGTTTCGGAGAGGAGTTTTCATTCTCTGTCTCTCCCTCGCTAGCGGGCAACGAGATTATTTCTCTTCTGTTCTCTTCTATCCCGTCTCGGGATTAAGCACTTGCTTTTACCCGTGAGCGCCAGGACAAACGAGGAAAGAAAAGTGTGGCGGTGTCTGGGTCTTAATATTCTTATGATATCGTACGCATAATTATCGTACCGTGCCGGATCGCTTTGCAATCGTAAGTACACACGAAAAATGGTAGAAGAAAAAAAAATTTATTGACAGCTCGCATCGCAATTTTCGACGTGTATAATCTTTCGTGGGTCTCGGAAATATCCCCGTGGCCCAATGTCAATTTTCTTGCCCCCTCCATCCTGTGTTTGTGCCAAAATGTCCAATTTCGCAAGTGCATCGTGAAATTCTTCGAATTTCCCGACATCATCGACGATTCTTTGACGCGGAAAAATATTTCTACTCTTGCTCGTTACCGAGATAACGAGACTTTATCTTCTTTATACACGCAACAATGTCACTTCGCGAAACGTTGAGATGAAAACCTAACCCTCACGGATCCTTCCATTGTCACGTTAATATAAAGAATGACAATTTTTTGTAGTGCCATCGAACGCGTGCGAGAACGAAAGTATTCAATTATCATTATTATTTTTTTATTTCTTCGTGACATACTCAATTTGTTTTATTGGAAATTGTCATGGACAATGGGTCGTACAGGGCAGTCTTTGGAACGGTGACTCATTCATACGTTTTAAAATATTTTCTACTTATCTATTTATTATCGTAGCTATCACTGATATTATGATTAATTAATAGATGTCAACTGGACCAACACACAAGTACAGATACAAAAATGTAGGGCTGGACTCGCAAGAGTTGCGCCGTCGCAGAGAGGAAGAGGGAGTACAGCTACGCAAACAGAAGAGGGAGCAGCAATTGTCAAAAAGGCGAAATGTTCCTATAATTGCTGCGGACGAGGAGAGTATTTCATCTACCACGGATGAATATTTGGTCCCGGCGCCTCTGATCGTACGTTTTATTGTCATCTTGGTTTTTGTACTCCGATGAAACACTGAAAACCGATTATAAAATGAACTAATCGACGTTCAGGAACCTCCGCCAATTACCCAGGACATGGTAGCGGATCTTTACAGTACGGAGGTGGACAAGCAAGTTGCTGCGACGCAGAAGTTCAGGAAACTACTGTCGAGGGAACCAAATCCACCTATAGACGAAGTTATAAAAACGGGAATAGTACCGAGATTTGTTGAGTTTTTGAAAAACAATGAAAACTGCACTCTTCAGGTAAAAAAAAGAATCGAAATATGATTGAGTTTTAGTTTTTATTAGTCACGAACGAAGATGTTCGTATAATTGTCGAAGTGTTTTTTAAATTTATATTTTAAAATTGTTGATTGTAAGTTTGGGTTCGAGAGGAAGAATGAAAATATGAAACTCGATTTTATTTTTATTTTACAGTTCGAAGCTGCGTGGGCTTTGACGAATATAGCCAGCGGCACATCGTCACAGACGCACATAGTTATAACGGCCGGTGCTGTGCCGACTTTTATAGCGTTACTAAGCTCCGAATACGACGACGTACAGGAACAGGCTGTTTGGGCATTGGGAAATATAGCGGGCGATAGCCCGGAATGCCGAGATCATATATTGAACAGTGGAATTTTAACGCCGTTATTGCAGTTAGTATTATTATTATTTTTATTTTAATCCTTTTCTACGGCGGAAGAACTGAAGTCATGAAAAGTTTATCCTTCTCATGCCGCACGGAAAGCGTTTGAAACATTGAAAATTCCTACTTATTCGCAGATATTCTTTAATACATTGAATTATTATAGATTATTGTCAAAGACCACGCGTCTTACCATGATTCGCAATGCGGTATGGGCTTTGTCGAATTTATGTCGTGGCAAAAGTCCACCACCGGCTTTTACGCAAGTCGCCCCGTGTCTACCTGTATTGGCGCATCTTCTGAATCACGGTGATGCCGAGACTCTCGCTGACGCTTCCTGGGCTCTGTCGTACTTGTGCGACGGTCCAAACGAGAAGATACAAGCCGTTATCGATGCCGGTGTATGCCGACGTCTCGTCGAACTTTTGATGTAACTAACGAATCTTCAAATATTTATACAATCTCAAAGGATTCAATAATCATAAATTCTTTATACGACAATTCAGGCACGAGGTACACAACGTAGTGAGCGCGGCTTTGAGGGCAGTTGGCAATATTGTTACGGGTGACGACGTACAGACTCAAGTTGTTCTCAATTGTTCGGCATTACCGTGTCTTTTACATCTTCTGAATTCGCCGCGGGAGGCTATATGCAAGGAAGCCTGTTGGACAGTTTCGAACATTGTTGCTGGCAATCCGCAACAGATACAGGTGAGAATGAATGTTGTAATGTAAAAATTTAATTTTCCATACAACTGAAAATTTCTATCGTACACAAACCTATGATTGAGCCACAGTTAATAACTGTTTTTTTTTGTTTTCACAGGCGGTAATCGATGCTAATATATTTCCCGCGCTTATAGAAATTCTCGGCAAGGCCGAGTTCAAAACTCGCAAGGAAGCTGCATGGGCAATAACAAACGGTACGAGCGGCGGTACACCGGAACAAATACGCCATCTAGTCGCGAAAGGGTGTATTCCACCGCTGTGTGATCTTTTGACCGTAATGGATCCCAAGATAGTGCTCGTAGCGTTGAATGGGTTGGAGAATATATTGAGACTTGGCGAACAGGATGCAAATGTTCATAACGGTATAAATCCGTACGCGGTCATCATTGAAGAATGTTACGGTCAGTGATACATTTGTTATTATAAAATTCGAAATATAAAGTCTAGAATATATAAATCTAATTTTTTGAATGACAAAAAAAAAAAAGAAACTAACAGATTTTGTGTTTACGATATGTTGTAGGCCTAGATAAAATAGAGTTCCTGCAATCGCATCAAAATATGGAGATCTATCAGAAGGCTTTTGACATAATTGAACGTTACTTTGGCTCGGAAGAGGAAGACTCGAGAATCGCACCTTCGATCGATTCCCAGGGTCAAGAATTTCAATTTACCGCCGCGGATACGGCTCAGTTACCGGTGCAAAACTTCCGATTTTAATTTCCACCCATCCCGGAGATTTGGGATATTGAGATGTGTGAAGATTATATATATATATATATATGTATATATATATATATATCGCTTTCCGCTCCCCCCCCCACTCCACGACCGCCAGTTTTTTTTTCATTCAACGTGATTATTACAGCTAAATCCGTGTCGGAAAGATCGCGAGAAAAAATACGACAATCCTGAACCAAGCTAGGGACAAAAAAGCCATAAATTGTACTTTTTTTATTTTTTTTAATTTCGTTTTCGATCGGTCACGAGTCATTCACCGTATAAAATGTTTGCTCGACTTATGTTTACACTTATTACAATTTTCAATATTGTTTTTTTTTTTTTTCTATTCGCTTTTTCCTATTTTTTTTCGTTTTAATCAAATCGCGTATATATGCTATATATATACATATATTGTATATGTTACAATACAATATTTTTTAGACCTATCAAGGAAAGCAAAAAAAAATTGTAACGACCACCTCAATCGTACGAGTTTCTGACATTATACAACTTTCGTTTTCACAAGCACATCGACCGCTTTTACCCCTCAGCAGTAGTTTCTGTTAATTGGGAACGGAAGGAAAATCATAACACGCATGTTAGCGCTTAAGTAGTGTTAGATACTAAAAAAAAAAAAAAAAAGAAAGGAAGAAAAAAAAGAGGATGAAAAAGTAAACTATAACGCAGTCAACAATTATCGTGAGACGTTCTCGACAATAGAGGCATATACTGTACCTCGTTCGACGCTTGACTCAACAGAATAACCGATGTGGAAAAATAAAAAGAGAAAACTTGCACGACTTTCGCGAGACGCACGGATTGACCGAAGTACACGCGACTACGTAGCCGAAACGGAAAACTTCACGCAACGCGGTACTCTCCCTATTACGATAGATAGGTACATGACCAATTTAACATTTTTTACTGTAAATACGAATCTCGTAATTTTAAGATCGCTTTATACAGATTGCCCGAGGTTTTTTTTTAGTGACGACACAGCATACAAAAAGTCATATCAATTTTCTTTCTTCTCCGGCAAAATCGAAATTTCTTTTTTCTTCCCTCTTTCGAGATTCTTTTTTTTTGGAGGAACGAATATTTACCAAGGGTGGCCAGGAAAAAAATAGTGGACATCTTTTGATCCTTTGAATCAAATAGAATATTTTTTTTCCTGAGCCCCCTCCCCCCCTGAGATACGTAAATATTACAAGATTGTGAGATACGTGGGGATACAAAATTCGTATGGTAATGTCATGAAACATGCTGAATTCGATTTTCGTGCACGAAGCGGCGAGAAACAAAAATATCGGACATTCTGTATAAAAGGTCTATGACTGTATAAAATGTATTTATTATTTAGGTTTGACGATACAATATTATACAAGTTATATATATATGCATATATATGTATATCTATGACATTTAGTTACCGAGACTTCTATTATTGTGACAGAGGATGACAACGTATATACTATTGTAAAATTACTCACTGAACGTTGCTTCGACGTAGTTGAGGGAAAAAAAAAAACTCCGAGAGCTCATTGCCAATCTATATAGGATTTATTTTGAGGTCCGTACGCGACAGGACGTATTGTGCAAAACACGAAAACAAAAGATATATCGTTAATTTTATCAAGTTTTTTTTTAAGCGTAATGCTGAATATAATTCAGTCGACTTTTCGAAATCGCCGAGCATATTGCGTTTGGCTACCACACTAACAATGCTGTCAAATCGATGCGTGAATAATATTTTTCATGAATTTAAATAAAAAATCGAAAAACGTTGACTTTTAGCCAAAATTCGTTTTAACGATCAATGCCAAATTTTTTATTTTATTTTTCCTTTAGTCGAATGTAACATGATACCGAGCGAGTAAAAGCCAAATTCGTGTTGTTTTTATTTTCGATCGCAAATCAATGAGTGGTCTAAGATAAGATTGCGTTTCTGTAATCCGTTATGTAGCTAGGATAAATTGGCAATGAGATTAACACGGGGATGATTCGTGATATTATTGTTCATTTAACAGGAATACAGATAGGCGTGAAAACGCCAGAGTTATCCGGCTATACCAGATACTTGGAAGTTAAAAAAAAATGTTCTCATTCTAACGTTTGAAATTGTTTGATAGGCGCGCTCAGCGTGAAACACTAAGAAATTAATGTCCCGAACAAAACATACTACCAACAATCGTCCTCGTGCGGATCGATTCAACGGTGACTGCCAAAATTTTGACAAAATATAGAGAGCAAAGAAAACAAACGAGTGTACTTTTTTTTTTTATTCCCCTTTCGCGCCGGTGAATTTCAACGATGCGGGCGGGCGAGGGTGAAGCATCAAAGTCATGTTGTACAAATATTACATGAAAAAAAAACTTATATTTTTCTTTTGAACAACTGGAAAACAACGAATCATTTATTACACCCAATTCTTATTTAGCGAAGAACCGGATAGACTGAATGTCCTTATAAAATATCTCGCTTATAATTTCCCGGAGATATTTCGTAATTCGTTCAGGCACTGTCTCGAGACCAATACACTGTAGTGAGTATTAAATCTATGTGAAAATTGGATCGTGGTAGTATCAGCCTTTCCCAGTCGAATCAGTGTTAAATTGAAGGGAAAAAAAAAGAAAAGATTTTCGCACCTTTTCTAAACGTCATTGCTGTATTCTACTTTCAAACAAGTATTTAAAAAGTCGATGACGGTACTTTTTTTTAGATGTCAGCCGCATGCTTTTGAAGCGTGCTAAATTTTTTCCGTTCAACATTGATTCGAATAGAAATTAAATCATTATTTCTTGCAAAAAAAAAAAAAAACAAAAAATTAATAATCTCTCCGATTTACAAGGAACATACTGGTAATGTGTTTTCCGGTTCAACTGAAATAATCGTTGCATCCATGAGCCTCGTTATTAGCGGCTGAAGCTTATCCTCGTGTACTCTGTTAATAAATTTGCGAGTCAGCACATCTTCGATAAATACTTCCGGTGACTTAATCGTGCGAGCTTCCGTTGTTATAATCGTAAGTATATAAACGGCTCCTTCCACCAACGGATTGTACCGATCGCACATCGTGTGAAATGCTTGGATCGCACCGGGATTGATGTTCAGCAAATCGTGAACGACCTGGTAAAAAAAAAATTAAATAACACTCATAAGATTGAGGAATAATGAGGGACAGAAATAATTCAAATATCGATAAAAAAAAAAAATGTCAACTTCGAAAAATTTCCTCTGCGAGGAAAGGCAAAATTTAAGGAAAAAAAAAAAAAAAAAAATTGCTGATGAATTTTTCTCCTGTTCCGAATAACTAGTCATTCTTTTAAAACTAATATTAACATTTCAACGAATAATTAGTCGTAATTATCTTGCTAGAAAAGTAACCTTAAGGGCGGGGTAACGGTTTTCACTTTCGAAAAATCGAATTTTTTTGTTGTTGTTTTAGACGCGTTTTTCTCAAAACTACTTTTTCAAAGTCCGTGTTCACTGCCATTTAAAAACTACTTGACCGATTCATTTCAAACTTTGTACACATTTTCTACATGTAAAATACCTCCCCCCAACGTTTAGTTAGATTTTTTTTTTTTTACATTAAGGGTGTTTCCCACCCACAAAATGGCGGAATTGTTCGTGGAAAATAACAGTTCACACTTTGGATGGCCGCCAAAAATTTTTAAATGAAAAACAAAAGTTATCACAGAACGTTGGGGGAAAGATTTGATTATAATTTGACTAAATTTTCATGGTTTTTCATTTTCAGATAATTTCCGGCCGAGTTATAGTGAACACCGCAAATTGTTTTTTTTCCAAGACGTTCTGGGGGAAGCTCTGTTACGGGCTGCTTCAATATTTCTGCATGAAAAAATTACACAACATCGTCAAAAGTATGCTCAGTAATGTACAAAAGGTTCGAATAAAATTGCTGAATCCATATTTGAGAAAAAAAAATCGCAAAAAAAGTGTTTTTTTTAACGCTGAAACCCTTGACCCTCCCTTAATGGTGCTTTTCATTCATATATTTATTTCTCCAAGGTCAACAAGTGCATTCGACAGACTTACAACAGCCTTTTCTTTCGATATCAGAGGACGCAAATGGTCTATGGTATTTCCGTATTCGTTCCCCATATCACGGGGACTCAGGACCAAACTTTTGGTCGTATTTAAAGCTTTGCTGATCGTGCTACCCAGTAATTCGGCGAGACACGAAATTGTCGCGGTCTCGTTAGAGAATAAAAGAAATGTCCAAGGCTGTACCCCAAAATTTAGCACCTGATAAATGCCCGCCTCAATGTTCGACCAGGTATTACGATTTTGTTGAGGAAATTTGTTTTGTATGGCTCTAAGATCTCCTAGAAATATTTGAAATCTTCTTTCGTCTAGCGACAGTTCCGGCGACGAGGACACGTTCTGCGAGTTTGTAAATAAGTCATCGATAATAAGAGTTTTGCAAAGGTAAAATGACATAATAATGAAAAATCCTATGGCGAAAGTCTTGATGTTCCAATACGAAGGTTTCTTTTGTCCTTTTTCCTTTGACACATTATTCTTCAAACTCTTTGCATTTGAAAGTTTGTTTTTTCTCTTAGATTCTGCAATCAATGGCGATGATCGCGATGTATTCTGCGATTGGCAAGAATCCAAAATATCCGAGTTCTCGATTGAACTATTAGATGATATCGGCTCGTTAACGCCTTCATCACTTTCATCCTCGTCGTTCGATATTTCAACGTTTTCCTCCAAATCATTATTTTTCGAGGACAACTGTTTTGGAGAGCTCAGGGATCTCTGTCGCACGCCCGTTGTCTTTTCTTGATTCATCGTTCCGTGGAGAGGCTTACGACAACTTGGTCCGCGCGGTGCAGACTCCAGTTTAAAATTTTAACCCTGAAATTTCAAAGAAGAACCGTTTGATCATACTACTAAAATAACAAATTTGAACTGAAAACTTTTTCTTTGTTTTTTGGGCATCTAAGATTGGATAGAGTTGTCGCACACAGGTGTGAAGTAAATGTGTTGATGCTAGAACTGCGCTGATTTGTCGAATCCATTGATTCAGGTGTCTCGATTAAATATTAGTTGAAAAAATTTTCAAATATTCAGTAGAGCATTGCTATCAATGGGCAATTATCAATTGATAGTAAACATACGTTCGATTGTTGATATAGTAAAAAAATTGTGGAAAAAGTTGTTGGGCTTTCATCCGCTTTCAACTTCTGTGCAGACACTAAAAAAAAAAAAAATCATTCTTTCATTCCCGTTCTTTTATGATCAACCATTGTCGAAGATACATCAGCGGTATTTCCAGGAATTTAACAGGTGCTTAACTCGAATGTGGAAATAAAAGAACGCATTTGTTTTGTCAAATAAAAGAACGTATAGGGACATTTGGGCTGTAGCCCACATGTATCTGGGATTTTGGCCGCGTAAAAAAAAAAAAAAAGAGCTGAATTCAGGAACGCAGCCACAGCTTTGGTCTCGCGCAAAGTCACGAATCGAAGAAAATCCAAGAATACCAACGTGAGGCTAAGAAAAAAAACGTGAAATGCTGTGTTTCTGACGACGAAAAGGTTCGCAATGATCTTCGAGATTTTTATTTTCGTGATACATACGACATAGCTTATATTTATGTTACTTTGACTAATTAGAAATCGTGTTCAAAGTGGAAGGTCCTAAAGGTACGAGTCGCACTGGAAATCTTTGATGACGAGGAATGTTTACACGCCGGTTGAAAAAAGTATGCCACTGGGGTCCACTTACCGCTCTTGGTAAGACGAAAATTTTCAATGTTTCGTTCAAGTTTGTCGAAATTTCCAAATTCTCAATTCCCGTTGTTCGAACGAGGATACGTTGTTGAATGAGCACGGAGATTCCGATTGAGCTATATGAGAAAAGCGTTGTGATAAGCACAAGAGATTTTGAGAACGTCGCCCCTCCGGTGTATAATATAATTGTGGCAGACTTCTCCCGGAAGTGTTGAGTTGGCATCATTGCTCGTCGCTTCCCTGTGTCGCGTAGCGCGCGCAGAACATATTTCGCCATTTTATTTTGGCGCGAAATGTTTGAATAACACGTTTTATTCCTCAATTTTACTTTGTTCTTTCTGAAACTTTCAGGTATCATCAAGATTATAACTCTGATGACGATACACTGTAGCAGACAGTGGTCGTCGCCCGATGAGAGTCCGTTGGCAGCTGCAAATTTTTTACTATTCTTCAGCCTCAGCGGATCAACGATATATCATTTTATGAGGTCCATTATCGGTGGTCCGGGATTTCTAAATCTTGGCTGGACTCCGGTAATAAATAATCTTTTACTTAATTATTATATATATATATATATACTAGAGCGATTTTTTTTCTCAGTCCCCACTTGAAATTTTGTTGGATATGTCGAGAAAAAAATTCCCGGAAAGTTACAGCCCTTAATATTAATTCTAAGTACTTTCCCTTAGCGTGAAAAGATTTTCCATCTAAAATACACGTGAATCGATTTTTTTTTTTTTTTCAAAATTCTATAACTCAGCCGCATTTTATGCTATCATATTGTTCTTGGTTTCGATTTACTCAGAATAAAACAATCTAGAAAAGTGGTTATTGCGGCGAAAGTGTAAATTGTACTGGTGAGTTGGTACGGGTCACTAAAGTTGATTTTTACCCAAAATTCTCGTTTTTTTCCTGTTATCTCCGGAACAATTAACTTTACGAAAAAAATGTAAATGAAAAATTTGTTGGAAATTTAATTTCCTACGAAAAAGGTCCTATCGACCCAATTGCTTAGATTAATATTTCTTGAGATATTGAACTTTAACTTATGAGTAGTATACAATTTTTACGGTAATATAAACCGTAAAAATTGTATACTACTCATAAGTTAAAGTTCAAGTTAACTCATAAGTTAAAGTTCAGGACCTTTTTTGTAGGAAATTAAATTCCCAACAAATTTTTCATTTACATTTTTGAACCTTAACTTATAAGTAGTATACATTTTTTACGGTTTATATTACCGTGAAAATTGTATACTACTCATAACTTGAAGTTCAAAAATGTAAATGAAAAATTTGTTGGAAATTTAATTTCCTACAAAAAAGGTCCTATCGACCCAATTGCTTAGATTAATATTTCTTGAGATATTGAACTTTAACTTACGAGTAGTATACAATTTTTACGGTAATATAAACCGTAAAAATTGTATACTACTCATAAGTTAAAGTTCAAAAATGTAACGGAAAAATTTGTTGGAAATTCAATTTCCTACAAAAAAGGTCCTATCGACCCAATTGCTTAGATTAATATTTCTTGAGATATTGAACTTTAACTTATGAGTAGTATTAAACCGTAAAAATTGTATACTACTCACAAGTTAAAGTTCAATATCTCGAGAAATATTAATCTAAGCAATTGGGTCGATAGGACCTTTTTTGTAGGAAATTAAATTTCCAAAAAATTTTTCATACACATTTTTTTCGTAAAGTTAATTGTTCCGGAGATAACAGCAAAAAAACGAGAATTTTGGGTAAAAATCAACTTCAGTGACCCGTACCAACTCACCAGAACAATTTACACTTTCGCCGCAATAGGCACTTCTCTAGATTGTTTGATTCTGAGTAAATCGAAACTAAGAACAATATATTAGCATAAAATGCGGCTGAGTTATAGAATTTTGAAAAAGAAAAAAAAATTCGATTTACGTGTATTTTAGATGGAAAATCTTTTCACCCTAAGGGAAAGTACTTAGAATTAATATTAAGGGCTGTAACTTTCAGGGAATTTCTTTTTCGACATATCCACCAAAATTTCAAGTGGGGACTGAGAAAAAAAAATAGTCGAAAAAAAAAAATCGCCCTAATATATACATACAAACATATACGCATACCATCAAACGGTACATCATGGGAGTAGGTATTTGATATAAAGATCTGAGACTAATTACCTAAATATATCTTTATCCAAAGAGTTATCAAGATTTTCCAGAGCTCAATAGCTTTTCTCTTCGTTTAATCGCAGGAAAACGTCGCGGATACTCAGTATTTACAATTCTGCTCCGTCTGCCAAGGTTACAAGGCTCCGAGATCGCATCATTGCAGAAAATGTAAGGACATCCGTATATCATGCGAGATGACAAAATGAATTGACGATAACTCTCGCTGCCTTCTGGAAATATAAAATCATTGTAGTAGAGTGAAATTAAACTAAAATTCAATTGATACGTTACAATAGAAATTAATTAAATAAATTAAAATCGACAAATCTACCATAGAAATATTTGTAAATATGGTATTGTTCATTATTAGGTGGACGTTGCGTCTTAAAAATGGATCATCACTGTCCATGGATAAACAATTGCGTTGGTCATTACAATCACGGGCACTTTGCGGCATTTCTCGCGAGTGCCGTTGGCGGCTGTTGCGTATCAACGATCATACTCGTATCGTGGGTGACGAGGGTCCTCTTCAAGCGAAATCTTTCGTTTCCTCCGCCGTCTGTGTTCAGTCTTATAATGGTAGTTTTCACCATTGGCCTATCGATCGGCGTCGTTTTCGCCGTTGGAATGCTCCTCTATTTTCAAGTAATACACTCTTCAGATGATAGGAATTTTCCATTAACGGCGGGGTAGGGTTTTAAAGGCGAAAAAAAAAGCATATTTTTATGATTTTTTTTTGTGGCGACATGAGTAATATAATTTCATTAAATAGAATTACATATTATTGTACAACTATTGAAGTATCTCAGAAAAAATGTTCAATGAAAAATATTGATAAATAAGCCGGTGACGTTGAATCTCCAGAGGCGTCTTGAAAAAAAGTGGTTTTGCGGTGAACATTATAACTCGTTACCGGATCATCCGAAACAAAAAAATTGATATGCATTTTAAAGGTGATGTATTTCTCGAGGGAATCAGGAAGTTTTTTTTTTTTTTTTTTTTCTATTTTTTGCCGCACTTGGAAGTGAAAAACGCAATTTTAGCTCAAAAAATCGCGCTTAATTTGTTATTAAAAAGTTGAAAAAATTGAAAAAAAAAAAACTCCTGATTACCTGTTGATTTATGTGAAGAAGTAATGTTTAAATTTTCAAAAGGATCGGTTCAGTAGATTTTCAGTTCTAATGTTCACAAACTTCAAAAATGACGTTTTCGGGAAAATCGATTTAAAGTTTTTTATACGTGATATACAGGTATCACGGCCGGTCGTTTGAAACGCTGTAACTCCGTTAGTTTTACTCCGATTGACTTAAAATTTATACACAATATTCTCGACATATTGTTCATTCAGAAAAAAAAAAAAAAAAAAAAATAATAATAATAATAATAATTTTAAAACCCCACGCGCGCGTAGTCTCAACAAATGATAATGCTCTCAGTTGTCGGCCATTTTGAGGAACAAGACGGGAATCGAAGATTGGATTCTCGAAAAGGCTCAAAACAGAAGATACGGCAGCAACGAGATTTTCATTCATCCCTATTCGCGGGGACGGTTATTCAACGCTTATCAAGTTCTGAGATGGAATTGTCGTCCAATTGGTGACGGTATAGTTTGGCCGGTGATCGATGGTTGCGATCAATACACGTTGACCGTAAGACTCTGCTGTTTTTTTTTTCCCCTTATCTCATAATTTTATACTTCATTTTTGTACTAAATTGATTTTTCACTTCTCGATTTATTCGTAGCGTGAGCAATTGGCCCAGAAGCTTGAAAAACGAAGGAGAGCTCGTCGTTACAGGGTGACGGAGCGTTTCTCGGGTTCTTGGGTACCGATTAGCCACGGATGGCGAGTACTTTGTCAACCTCCGTGCACGGACGAGTCGCGTATTAAACTCGAACCTGGCAACGACGTTGTTGTAACGCGATGGCGCAGGTGTGCAAAAGAAAACATAAAATATTAATTCTTCCATCCATTATTTCTCTTTGAATTCAATTCGAAATCAGGATTGTCAAAGTTTTGTTATTACGGTAATGGAATATCGATTCGTTTTTGGCATTGTTGAACACGAGAAAAAAAAACTGTTTCGAGAAAACAGAAGCTTCCGCTGCGTGGGTTATAATACAAATTCGTTGTGATGTAATACGAATTATTTTGACGTTAAGATCGTTTAATTTATTTTTTGCACAGACACTGGCTATTCGGCGAGAGAGAGAACGCGTCATTCGTAAACGATTCTACGGGACGTTCAAGAGGCTGGTTTCCACGTGCATGCGTTATCGAGGTCATAGCTAATGGAAGCGATCTTTCATCGTACTCGAAACTCGATTAGTCAACGACCTTGAGAATATAAATTCACGAACTACAGACTCGTCTTTACCCCTCAGGCATCGCATGGAAATTGTAAAGGTGCCTATAATAATAATAATAATAATAATAATAATAATAATAATAATATGAATAATAGTAATGAATAATAATAATAATAATAATAATAATAATAATAATAATAATAATATCATTGAAAAGATTGCAAGGACCTTAATGTGTACATTTAAACCTGTGTGCATGAGTATTTTTTTTTTAAATAATGAATGAATATTAGTCATAGTCATAGTATTTTCCAGTAGCCTTATAAGAATTTTCAATATTGGGAACAATAAAGGAGTATTGACTAAACACGGTGCGAGCTAATTTTTATGTTTCAGTCTCGTCGTTGGGTCTTTATTCTTATTTCGGAGAAGTGATGTATAAATTGCGCGCGCATTTGAGGACGAATAATGAATTTCAACGATTGAGCAATTATCGTTGGACCAAAAGACCGTGTATTATAATTGAAATGGATTTTGACTCACCGACGGTTCGTATCGGATTACTCCATTGGGAGGGACCCGTTTAAGTTTTTATTTCTTTTTTTTTTTTTGTTAAACTCGATAAATTATCTCGAACGCTTATTACACACCCCGGATTACAAACTGACGCTCGTTTTTGTGCGATGAATCGTCCAATTCTTTGTCCGTTGATTAATGGGAAATAGCATTTTTGAACACTCGGGATATATTCGAGTCGCGCATGATTGTTAAAATAAAAAAATCGATATGTCTTCTGGCGTAACAAGGCGCTCGGGAAAATTCATAAACGAGATAGCGAATTTTTCTCAGTAGTACATTCTCCATTCGCGAAGAATAGATTATGCTTTTTTTTCTGTTTAAACTCTCCCCCAGGGAAATTTGTTGAAATCCCGTTTGAATCGGAATATATTTAGTTCCTAGTGAAAATTTATATGTTTCTCGGGGAATATTTCACTAACAACGGGAGACCGCGAAAGAGGCCCGGATAGGCCCGGGAAAATCAATATAGCCGAGTGAAAAGTTACATCCCACCGATGTACCGTCTAAATATATATATATATATATATATATATATATTTCGTTCGTTCGATATATTCATACAAACGTTCAGAGACCTCTGATATATATACGCGACGAACATAGTTCAGGAGCGGCAAAACAGAAAACACGCAATACAATCGGCTATCACGCAGAGCGTGTGTCACACTTTTAGCGTTATTATTTAAAATATTCAGTTTTTGTTTTAGTTTTTTGTAATGCTGAAGAAACGATCTATCGTTTCACGGCTCTATGGCGCGATAACCGAGATGTCTCGTTGGAGATGATTCATTTATTATTTTTCAAATTTTCCACGTTAAAATATTCGACGTCAATTTTTCGTTTCTTCACAAAAATCTTGCATTTCTTTATGTCCAATGTACGATGGAAAATCGCTTGACTAGCATTTGTTTATTTTCACGTATACCCTTTTAGGGTTTTCACATTACCTTCCCTCACATTTATTCCCTGTATCAATATTGCCAGTTCCGTTTTTTTCTCACAAAATTTCACTGGAATCCTTCCCCTTTTCATCCGTTCAATTTTTCCTTCGCCTGTTTGCAACACTTCCTTTATTATTATTATATTTTAACTTCTTCCTTTATTATTATTGTTTCAACCGAATAATGTCTTTTTGCTCTCCTTATAAATTTCCATTAAGGGGGGAAATAGGGTTGGACGGTTCAAAAAATCGATTTTTTTTTATTTCATAAATTGTTAGTAAAACTATTGCAAAATATGTTCCCAAAATTAAAAATGAAAATTCCGACTCGTTCTATTGTTATAAGCCATTAAGGCGGGAAATAGGGGTAGAACAGCGTTTTCTCAATGATTTTCATGAATTTTTTTATAGTATAAAAAATGAATATGATTTATTGAAACTTTGAGAATATTTTATACATATATTTGAGTATATACTAAAAAATTTTTTGAAAAATTTTTGAATTTCCTTGAAAGACACCGAAGATATTAGCGACCCCATATTGCTTGTTTTTCTTGGTACTATTTTTTCAAACGCGTTTTTCTCAAAACGACTTTTTTTGAACTTGCGTACACGCTAGTTTGAAAAGTTTTCAACCAATCGTTTTGAAAATTGGCAGTTACTTTCTTGATAGTATTGCGCTCTATATCAACCTAAAATCGGAATATTATCATTATTTAAAATAATTTTTTTTTGCAACTAAAGTTGTAAAAAATGGCAAAAAATCATGCTTTTTTGTTTTAACCCCTGTAAAAAATTCAATTTTCTATTTTTTTTAATAGCATTTAGGTTCATATAGAAGAGAGACATATAATAAAAGTAAATTCCAACCTCGTTTCATTTCAGATGAAAATTGCGGCTTCGAGAATGTATGCAAAATGCTGAGTCTGATTGTGACCTGCAATATGGGGTCGCTAATATCCCCGGTGTTTTTCAAGAAAAATCTTCAAAAATTTTATAGTATATACTTAAATATATGTATAAAATATTCTCAAAGTTTCAATAAATTATATTCATTTTTTATACTATAAAAAAATTCATGCAAATCATTGAGAAAACGCTGTCCTAACTCTATTTCCTCCCTTAATTATCACTCACGAAAAATCAATGGTGCATTATCCGAAAAAAATGATAAATTCACACAATTTCCATTGAACACTGTCATTGGCTACTGGTTGTAGAATAATTTTCAATGAATCGTTAACACCCATATAGTGGATGTACGAATTCAGGTATATGCAGTCTCCCTTTGATTAATATTTTTTCTTTATTATTATTGTTTCACCTGAATAATGTCTTTTTGCTCTCCTTTGTCTAAATTTCCATTAATTATCATTCACGAAAAATCAATGGAGCATTATCCGAAAAAATGATAAATGTATACAATTTCCATTGAACAGTGTAATTGGCTACTGGTTATAGAATAATTTTCAATGAATCGTTAAAACCCATATAGTGGATATACGAATTCAGTTATATGCAGTCTCCCATTGATTAATATTTTTTCTTTATTATTATTGTTTCAACTGAATAATGTCTTTTGCTCTCCTTCGTCTAAATTTCCATTAATTATCATTCACGAAAAATCAATGGTGCATTATCCGAAAAAATGACAAATGTACACAATTTCCATTGAACAGTGTAATTCGCTACTGGTTATAGAATAATTTTCAATGAATCGTTAAAACCCATATAGTGGATATACGAATTCAGTTATATGCAGTCTCCCATTGATTAATATTTTTTCTTTATTATTATTGTTTCAACTGAATAATGTCTTTTGCTCTCCTTCGTCTAAATTTCCATTAATTATCATTCACGAAAAATCAATGGTGCATTATCCGAAAAAATGACAAATGTACACAATTTCCATTGAACAGTGTAATTCGCTACTGGTTATAGAATAATTTTCAATGAATCGTTAACACCCATATAGTGGATATACGAATTCAGATATATGCAGTCTCCCATTGATTAATATTTTTTCTTTATTATTATTGTTTCAACTGAATAATGTCTTTTTGCTCTCCTTCGTCTAAATTTCCATTAATTGTCATTCACGAAAAATCAATGGTACATTATCCGAAAAAATGACAAATGTACACAATTTTCATTGAATAGTGTAATTGGCTACTGGTTATAGAATAATTTTCAATGAATCGTTAACAAGCATATAGTCGATATACGAATTGAGTTATATGTAGTTTCCCATTGATTAATATTTTTTCTTTATTATTATTGTTTCAACTGAATAATGTCTTTTTGCTCTCCTTCGTCTAAATTTCCATTAATTGTCATTCACGAAAAATCAATGGTACATTATCCGAAAAAATGACAAATGTACACAATTTTCATTGAATAGTGTAATTGGCTACTGGTTATAGAATAATTTTCAATGAATCGTTAACAAGCATATAGTCGATATACGAATTGAGTTATATGTAGTTTCCCATTGATTAATATTTTTTCTTTATTATTATTGTTTCAACTGAATAATGTCTTTTTGCTCTCCTTCGTCTAAATTTCCATTAATTGTCATTCACGAAAAATCAATGGTACATTATCCGAAAAAATGACAAATGTACACAATTTTCATTGAACAGTGTAATTGGCTACTGGTTATAGAATAACTTTCAATAAATCGTTAAGGGAGGGGTAAGGGTTTCAGCGTTAAAAAAAACACTTTTTTTGCGATTTTTTTTCTCAAATATGGATTGAGCAATTTTATTCGAACCTTTTGTACATTATTGAGCATACTTTTGACAATGTTGTGTAAATTTTTCATGCAGAAATATTGAAGCATAAGCCCGTAACAGAGCTTCCCCCAGAACGTCTTAGAAAAAAAACAATTTGCGGTGTTCACTATAACTCTGCCGGAAATTATCTGAAAATGAAAAACCATGAAAATTTAGTCAAATTATAATCAAAACTTCCCCCCAACGTTCTCTGATAATTTTTTTTTTCATTTAAAAATTTTTGGCGGCCATCTAAAGTGTGAACTGTTATTTTCCACGAAAAATTCCGCCATGTTGTGGCTGGGAAACACCCATAATGTAAAAAAAAAAAAATTTAACTAAACGTTGGGGGGAGGTATTTTATATGTAGAAAATGTGTACAAAGTTTGAAATGAATCTGTTAAGTAGTTTTTAAATGGCAGTGAACACGGACTTTGAAAAAGTAGTTTTGAGAAAAACGCGTCTCAAGTGCACTGCTAGCCCGACCGCCCGCAGCTGTTCGAGGTATAGCGTTAAAGGCCAGGAGATTAATAAGACAATAACTTCAAGAATATTGCTTAGATCGGTTTAAAATTTTAAGGACATATTCTTGAAATGTTAAACAATAAGATAAAACAAAAAAAAAATTCGATTTTTCGAAAGTGAAAACCCTTACCCCGCCCTTAATACCCATATAGTGGATGTACGAATTCAGGTATATGCAGTCTCCCATTGATTAATATTTTTTCTTTATTATTATTGTTTCAACTAAATAATGTCTTTTTGCTCTCCTTCGTCTAAATTTCCATTAATTATCATTCACGAAAAATCAATGGTGCATTATCCGAAAAAATGACAAATGTACACAATTTTCATTGAATAGTGTAATTGGCTACTGGTTATAGAATAATTTTCAATGAATCATTAACACCCATATAGTGGATGTACGAATTCAGGTATATTCAGTCTCCCATTGATTAATATTTTTTTCTTATTATTATTGTTTCAGCTGAATAATGTCTTTTTGCTCTCCTTCGTCTAAATTTCCATTAATTATCATTCACGAAAAATCAATGGTGCATTATCCGCAAAAATGATAAATGTACACAATTTTCATTGAACAGTGTAATTGGCTACTGGTTGTAGAGTAATTTTCAATGAATCGTTAACATCCATATAGTGGATGTACGAATTCAGGTATATGCAGTCTCCCATTGATTAATATTTTTTCTTTATTATTATTGTTTGAACTGAATAATGTCTTTTTTCATTATCATTCACGAAAAATCAATGCTGCATTATCCGAAAAAATGATAAATGTATACAATTTCCATTGAACAGTGTAATTGGTTACTGGTTATAGGATAATTTTCCAATGAATCGTTAACACCCATATAGTGGATATACGAATTGAGTTATATGCAGTCTCCCATTGATTAATATTTTTTCTTTATTATTATTGTTTGAACTGAATAATATCTTTTTGCTCTCCTTCGTCTAAATTTCCATTAATTATCATTCACGAAAAGTCAATGGTGCATTATCCGAAAAAATGACAAATGTACACAATTTCCATTGAACAGCGTAATTGGCTACTGGTTATAGAATAATTTTCAATGAATCGTTAACAAGCATATAGTCGATATACGAATTGAGTTATATGCAGTTTCCCATTGTCAGAGATGAATACCGGTGAAATTTTAGTTCTGTGGAAATTTCTCCGACGCATATACACGTATATGTATGTATATCGACTTATGCATCTCTCTCTCTCTGTTCAAAACTCTGTCGCCAGTCATTTCTCTGTTGTTAAACCGTACAATATTCAAGTTAGATTGAATCCCATTGTCGTCGAACAGCAA
Source organism: Oxytorus armatus (assembly GCA_958009045.1). Taxonomy (NCBI): domain Eukaryota; kingdom Metazoa; phylum Arthropoda; class Insecta; order Hymenoptera; family Ichneumonidae; genus Oxytorus; species Oxytorus armatus. Next base: position 1,614,378 of record OY253744.1, read on the forward strand.
ATCGATGGTCGTGTCGGACGAATGAATTATTACGGTTTATTATTTCTCGCCGCAGCGTCACATCGGCGTTTACCCGATATCCCCTCTGGCATTACGAACAGCACAGCCAATGAATAAAAATAGAAAAAAATAATATAAGCAATTATTCATAATTTATTTGCCAGGTCAGTTTTATTGAAATCATTTCATGAGCATAAAGAAATAATAAATAAAATGGTCGTGAAATAAGAGAAACAAAGTGCGCGCGTGATCTAGGAAAAAATCATTGTGGAAAAAATAGCCGGAAAAAAAGGCTGATGGAAAAAAAAAGTTAACGGGGGGATAGGGTTTTAAAGGCGAAAAAAAGCATGTTTTTATGATTTTTTTGCGGCGACATGAGTAATATAATTCTATTAAATAGAATTACATATTATTGTACAACTATTGAAGTATCTCAGAAAAAATTTTCAATGAAAAATATTGATAAATAAGCCGGTGACGTTGAATCTCCAGAGGCGCCTTTAAAAAAAGTGGTTTTGCGGTGAACATTATAACTCGTTACCGGATCATCCGAAACAAAAAAATTGATATGCATTTTAAAGGTGATGTATTTCTCGAGGTAATCAGGAAGAGTTTTTTTTTTTTTTTTTTTCTATTTTTTGCAGCACTTGGAAGTGAAAAACGCAATTTTAGCTAAAAAAATCGCGCTTAATTTGTTATTAAAAAATTGAAAAAATTGAAAAAAGAAAACTCCTCCTGATTACCTGTTGATTTATGTGAAGGAGTAATGTTTAAATTTTCAAAAGGATCGGTTCAGTAGATTTTCAGTTCTAATGTTCACAAACTTCAAAAATGACGTTTTCGGGAAAATCGATTTAAAGATTTTTATACGTGATATACAGGTATCACGGCCGGTCGTTTGAAACGCTGTAACTCCGTTAGTTTTACTCCGATTGACTTAAAATGTATACACAATATTCTCGACATATTGTTCATTCAGAAAAAAAATATTAAAAAAATGCAAAAAAAATAATTTAAAAACCCTACCCCCCCCTCCTGAATGTTAAAATAACTGAAACAAGCACTAACGACACCAACACTCGACTAACAAATAACAAAAGCACGAACAAAGCCAATCAAATTCAAAATACCAAAAAAAAACTTCATTTTTTTCATCAGCCTTTTTTTCCACGGCTATTTTTTCCATCGACAATTTTATCCCTTGGTCCTTTTTTTCCCAGCTTTTTTTTCAGTGGCCATTTTTTCCCTTGGCCGTTTTATCCCGGTTATTTTTTCCACGGCCATTATTTCTTAAGGTAGTAACTTAAGGTAGTCTGGTAACTTAAGCCGATTTTCATGTCTTTTTTGGAGGGCGTTTTTTTGTAGGAAAATAAAAATAAATCGTTTTGGATATTTAGGATGTTTTTATTTACATATTAAAGATACAAAAAAAAATTTATTTGAAAAAATTTAATAGTTTATTATTAATATTATTATTGTCTGAAGTTGGCACCTCGAAAAAAAAGTGGGTGGCCCCAGTGATTTTGGCTCTTGATGTTATCTGAAATAAAAAATTCTTGATAATTCTTAATCTATAGACATGTCATTCTGGTCGGAACTACTGAGAAATTTTTTCACCCCTAACTTTTTATTTTACAACCCCTTCTTCGCTAAAATAAAAGGACTTTTTATTCCAAAGTCCGCCATTTTGTTATTTATCCATGAAATTTAACTTCAGTAGTTCCGACCAGAATGACGGGTCTATAGATTAAGAATTATCAAGAATTCTTTATTTCAGATAACATCAAGAGCCAAAATCACCGGGGCCACCCACGCGCTTTTTTTTCGAGTTGCCAACTTCGATCAATAATAATAATAATAATAAACTATTAAATTTTTTCAAACATTTTTTTTTTGTATCTTTAATATGTAAATAAAAACATCCTAAATATCCAAAACGTTTCATTTTTATTTTCCTACGAAAAAACACCCTCCAAAAAAAACATGAAAATCGGCTTAAATTACCAGACTACTACCTTAATAAGTGCAAAAATATGGGAAATCGGTAGAGTAAAAAATAAGGAGGAAAAAACAAAATGCGTGAGAAAACAAGGAAAATCAATAGTGGTTTTCCCCTTATTTACGTTATCTTTCTGCCCCTCTTGAACTCTAGTGCCGCGCGGATTCTTACGCTTCGACGTTCGTATAAAATCTCTGAGATTCGCGAGTGAAAGTGGCAAAAGTTGAATCGAGTACCGATCCGCTGAACGACACGTGTAAGTATATTGAATGGTGGGATTTGTGTGTAAAGCGTAAGTCGTTGTAGTTAAAATAATTACGGTGCTCTCCGCACACACGATTTCAGTTAACTCCGAGCGGTTCTCCGACGTGGACATAGAATCTCGTCGATTCGGCAGTACAATTTTTTATCATTGACTCGAGATCAACGAATTTGCCGTGTAAGAATTTATCCGGCCATTCGATATAATAAGAAAAATTATTATAAACTTTTTATTTACTGGAAAAAAAAAAGAAGAAATTTCCCAATTCCCCGCTTTCAAACGGAACAATTATCGCACGCAAATTCCTAAAATATAGAAACAATTTTTTTTTTTCAATTCAACGAGAGAAACAAATCTCCTAATTTTCAGGATTGTTCTTTATTTATACGTGAAAATTCATAAAATATAGTACAGATTTTTATTTATTTTTTAATCTGTATAAAAAAACTTTTCGTTAATTTTTGGTAATTTTCCATTATTGTCGTTTGACTTGCAGCTACTCGATCAAAGAGATCCAAAGATCGTGCGAGAATGACTGTCGTCGTGAATTTGGCAATTTTTCTCTTCGGCTTAATCGCTTTGGGATCAATTAACGTCGATGGATTGCCGGACGGTGGACCTGTCGACGCTTGTGTCAAACCAAAACCAAATCGTCCGTATCATGGCTCCGCGGAACCACAGTCTTTGGCTCTGAATCCTTATCAGATAACAGCCTCGTCCGGAGAGTATGCACCAGGAGTCCAAATTACCGGTAGAAACTCTATTCGTAAAAATTCGAAAATCCGTCGTTGTTGTAAAATTCAAGGGGTCAAAGGAATGAAAAAAAAAGTAAAAAAAATCGTTGGTATACGAATTTGAAAAAAACTCGGAGGGGGATGGAACGGGACAAAAATTGGTGGGAGTGGTGTTTATCGAATTTTTTCGGTTATTACAAATTTGCGTATACCTGAGCTTTTACTCGCGCCCTTTTTCAATGTTAAATTTACAAGAAGAAGAGGCAAAACCATTTTTCTTTAAATCGTAAATAATAATTGGTTTTTTTTTGTTGTTTTTTATGAATTTCAAGTGACAATCAAGGGCTCCACTTTCAAGGGCTTTTTCCTGCAGGCTCGTGACGTGAAGAGCGATGCCTGGATCGGTACTTGGGCACTGACACCGAACACCAGAGTTCACGACGTCTGCAGCGCGATTACCCATTCCGATCCTGACGACAAACAAGAGGCAACCCTTATCTGGAACGCGCCAGATAATACCCGAGGACAAGTTTACTTCACGTGAGTCGATACTTCATTTTTTTCTACTTTAATCGGACTGCGATTTGAGAGGGAAAAAGGCATTCTCAAGGAAGAATGAGTGATTACATTTTTTTGGAGCAAAATCACGTATTTTGTACGGTAGATGTTTTATAAATTTCGCGATTGTTAGCCATTAATGTAATCCGTGACTCGTTCCAAAAGCTTCAACGAATTCATTTGTTATCTCCGCTGCGTACATTGCGGATTATTATGGGTGGAAATAGGGTTGGGACAGCGTTTTCTCAATGATTTTCATGAATTTTTTTTAAGTATAAAAAATTAATATAATTTATTGAAACTTTGAGAATATTTTATACATATATTTAAGTATATATTATAAAATTTTTGAAGAATTTTCTTGAAAAACACCGGGGATATTAGCGACCCCATATTGCAGGTCACAATCAGACTCAGCATTTTGCGTACATTCTGGAAGCCGCAATTTTCATCTGAAATCAAACGAGGTTGGAATTTACTTCTATTATATGTCTCTCTTCTATGTGAACCTAAATGCTATCAAAAAAATAGAAAATTGAATTTTCTACAGGGGTCAAAACAAAAAAGCATGATTTTTTGCCATTTTTTACAACTTTATTTGCAAAAAAAAATTATTTAAAATAATGATAATATTCCGATTTTAGGTTCATATAGAGCGCAATACTATGAAGAAAGTAACTGCCAATTTTCAAAACGATTGATTGAAAACTTTCCAAACTAGCGTGTACGCAAGTTAAAAGAAAATCGTTTTCAGAAAAACGCGCTTGAAAAAATAGTACCAAGAAAAACAAGCAATATGGGGTCGCTAATATTTTATGGTATATACTTAAATATATGTATACAAATTTTATAGTATATATTTAAATATATGGATAAAATATTCTTAAAGTTTCAATAAATCATATTCATTTTTTATACTATAAAAAAATTCATGAAAATCATTGAGAAAACGCTGTCCTTACCCCATTTTCCCTCTTAAGGGCTTATAAGAATAGAACGAGTTGGAATTTTCATTTAAAATTTTGGAAACATATTTTTCAATAGTTTTACTAACAATTTATGAAATTACAAAAAAAATCGATTTTTTAAACCGTCTAACCCTATTTCCTCCCTTAAGAGCTTACGTACCGCTGCGCACGCTGAAAATCGAGTGAATTTGAAAAATTATTATAAAGGTTATATGGCGGAAAAAAAATTAAATAGTTGATTTCACATTTTTTATGAACTTTTCAACTATAAGAAAAAAAATTGAAATTTTTTTTTTTTCAAATATTAGCACTATTTTTTACGGGGTATAAATGGCCTACTGATGAAAATCATGGCGCCTCCTTGTCGACATCATAACTTCACCAAAAATTATCCGAATTGCAAAAATAAAAAAAAATCTAGTAAAATAATGTAGCAGCAATAGTCTGACGGAGGGATTTATTTTTTTTCCCCAACAATAAAGTAATTACAGTATTTCAAACTTTAGTAGACAATTTAAAAAAAAAAATTAGTGTTTAATAATTTATAAAAAAATTGTCCAACCAAAAACTTAAAAAAACCTCTTGTCAGACCATAAAAAAAATAATTAACAAGATTTAAAAAAAAAAAGTTGAAAAAACATAGTCTCGAGAAAAACGCGTTTAAAGTTTCTGGTAGATACAACGTGAACTTACGGCTAGTCTTTTATTGCTATAACTTTGTAACGGAGTGGAATTTTCTCAAAAGTTTTTTTTTTAAATTCTTAAAAGTATAAAGAATAAAAATCTGAAAAAAAAAAAAAATCTATTTTTTGAAAATTTCAGGGGTACGTGAGCCCTTAAATCGTTATATCAGTGATTATAAATTCGTGCGCGTTCGAAAATTTTTCTATAATCGTTCGTCGGATCGGAACGAAAGGTCAGTCGGAGTTTCGTCAGATTCGGCCGCTAAACGTATCTCATGTAATAAATGAGTTCCTAGACCGCGAGAGAAGTAATAAATGACATAAAAAAAAAGAACGACGAGAAAAAGTGAATTAACATACAGGTTTGGTGTGGCGCGTGGTAACGAATGAGTCGAAGCAAACGCAACGAGAATGGTCTGCCGTTGCGTCATTCAGGAATAAACTTAAGTACGATACGTAGAAACCAATCGCAAAGAAAGAATTGATCCACGATTATAATCAGGGATTAAAAATGATCTGCATTTTTCCCTCGTATTATTCTTTTTATAATTATAATTTTTTTGTTCATTTCGCTTTTTTCATCCTCGTCTCATTCTGCCCTTTTGTTTATGTGACAAAAATGGTCACTTCTCAAGATCGTGCGGTGCACTGATAATTTCTATGGAATATTGATTATCGAATTCGCGATGCTGATACGTAGCGACGAAAGGAACAAAAAAAAAGAGTCAAGTATACGCGAATGACGTGTTTGACAGTTGTGAAATCGTGTTTTTTTTTCTGTTCTTTTATGATCTCGTAATACGACCAAATGAGATTTGTAACGAGTAACACGCTCGACAAGGGATCAGCCAATTTCGTGTGATAAACCGGTTTAAACCGTGACACATCACGAACCAATATCTCTTTTGGAAATGTATTTTTGCTCTATCCATATAGACGAACGATCTTCGTTTAATCAGGCCGAGAGACGAGGATGAAAAAAGATAAAAAAAAAAAAAATAAATAAATAAAAGACAACTCACCAGCGTTCACGAGTTTGGAATTCGTTGACGGAGTATCCACGCTATGTGATACGCGTATTTTTTTTTTTTTCCTGCAATGTTGCAGAGAGGCAATTCATTGAACAGTCAACGCACATTTGCCTGATTAGAAATGTCCATATACGCTGGTACGAGAGAATGTCGATTCCGTGACTATTTCCCGTATTGGTTTGCCCCGAGCGTTGAATCGATACATTTTTTTTTCCTGCTCGTGAAAAACCTTTCGTATTGAATTTACTATCATTCGTGGAGAAGAACAAAATAAACGCTTGATCCGCATCGATATAAATGGTGATTTGAGTGAAAAACGAAAATGATTCTAATCTTTGTAAATTTATTTGAAATTTAAGGACTTACATACCCCTGCGCGCGCTGAAAACCGAGTAAATTTGAAAAATTATTATGAAGGTTTTATGGTGAAAAAAAAATTAAATTGGGCATTTCACATTTTTTATTAACTTTTCAACTATAAAAAAAAAAATTGAATCATTTTTTTTTTCTAATATTAACATTTTTTTTTACGGGTATGAATGGACTACTGATGAGAATCATGACGCCTCCTTGTCGACATCATAACTTCACCAAAAATTATCGAATCTGCAAAAATAAAAATGAATCTAGTAAAATAATGTAGTGGCAAATAGTCTGAGGGAGGGATTTTTTTTTTTTTATCAAAAATAAAGTAATTACAGTATTTCAAACTTTAGTATGTAATAAAAAAAGAAATGAGTGTTTAATAATTTATAAAAAATTGTCCAACCAAAAAATTAAAAAAACCTCTCGTTAGACTATAGAGAAAATAATTAACAAGATTTTAAAAATGAAAGTTTGAAAATAGTAAATGTTGACTGCGTTATCGTGCTGACAATGTCTAAAAAGATAGTTTCGAGAAAAACGCGTTGAAATAATGTTAATATTTTTTAGAAAAATTAAAAAGAATTTTTTTCTAATAGTTGAAAAGTTAATGAAAAATTTGAAATTTACAATTTAATTTTTTTTCCATCATATAACCTTTCTAAAAATTTTTCAAATTCACTCGGTTTTCCGCGCGCGCAGGGGTATGCGGGCCCTTAAGGGAGGAAATAGGGTTAGGACAGCGTTTTCTTAATGATTTTCATGAATTTTTTTAAAGTATAAAAAATGAATATAATTTATTGAAACTTTGAGAATATTTTATACATATATTTAAGTATATAATATAAAATTTTTGAAGAATTTTCTTGAAAAACACCGGGGATATTAGCGACCCCATATTGCAGGTCACAATCAGACTCAGCATTTTGCGTACATTCTGGAAGCCGCAATTTTCATCCGAAATCAAACGAGGTTGGAATTTACTTTTATTATATGTCTCTCTTCTATATGAACCTAAATGCTATAAAAAAAATAGAAAATTGAATTTTTTACAGGTATCAAAACAAAAAAGAATGATTTTTTGCCATTTTTTACAACTTGATTTGCAAAAAAAAAATTATTTTAAATAATAATAATATTCCGACTTTAGGTTCATATAGAGCGCAATACTATGAAGAAAGTAACTGCCAATTTGCAAAACGATTGGTTGAAAACTTTTCAAACTAGCGTGTACGCAAGTTTAAAAAAAGTCGTTTTCAGAAAAACGCGTTTGAAAAAATAGTACCAAGAAAAACGAGCAATATGGGGCTGCTAATATTTTATAGTATATACTTAAATATATGTATAAAAATTTTATAGTATATACTTAAATATATGTATAAAATATTCTCAAAGTTTCAATAAATTATATTCATTATATTCATTATAAAATTTTGGAAACATATTTTTCAATAGTTTTACTAACAATTTATGAAATAAAAGAAAAATCGATTTTTTGAACCGTCTAACCCTATTTCCCCCTTAATGAAGGGTATTCGGGCGCGACTTTGAAAGTGTACGAAGTAAATGTGGCACACTTAAAGTTCGATTAACAAACAAACAAAAAAAAATTAGTCAAACAAATAAATTGTTAAAATTAGAAAATAGACAGTTAACGATGAAATTTGTTCATTTAAAAAATCGTTAAACGGTAAAAGTACGAATATACGATTCAGAAAATCGTATAAAATGCAAATGAGATGCGAAAAGTTTCGAGGAATATTGAGTCCAAAAAAAAAAGTCTACCCGACGAGGTTCTAGCGTTGAGAAAATTCACGTGTAATTGTTATAAGTTTTGCAGCATTCGCGGTACGCGGGATAATTGAAGGTTCGATCGTACACCGACCTCAATTACATATCACGATGTACTACTGTGCCTGTGTGTGTGTGTGTGTTTTAATGCGATTTCGACTCACAGTTAAATATTTGCGTATACAATTTCAACACCGCGATTTATTGCAATTCCTATTTGTTTTTTTCTTTTTCTCTATTTACAGTGGCAGCGTACTGAAGGATTACGCGACGTTCTGGTCCGACCTGGTGGCTCAATCTTCTTAATGACAAAACAAAAATGTCGGTCCACTTGACACGTGCGAATATCACGAATATATAAATGTATGATATATGATATACAAGTGTATATATATTTACGAGAGAGACGGTGCTCGTAGCGATTATAGAAACTGGTTGAAAAAAAGCGTTGTGCTCAAGTTGCGCGGCTCGTTATTATAATTGGCCGTGCTCGCGGTGCCCTTTGGCAAAATTCATACAGTCGCAAATAAGTGAATGTATATACAAATGTAGTAAAAAAAAAAAAAACAACAAAAAACTACTGTACCTTCAAGATTGATCGTAAAAATAATGCAGTAACATCGACAACAATAAACAACAGTAATGATAATGATAATACGTAATTATAAAAGACGTAAAAATGTGATTAAAGATTGCACGGATACGTGAAACTGAATTGAAAAAAAAAATAACACCAACTCTACCGCCCATCGTTCCATTAAAAACGACGATATGGTTTTTGAAAAATCGTATTATAGACGTTTGAAATAAATTTTGAAACATGGATCACCGTGCCATTATTGCTTAATTAAAGTGCGAGCGAAGGCTGAACCGAAGGAAGAAGCGATGGAAAAATTGTTGCGACATATCGACGAGGACGAAACACTCGAGAGACGCTAATTATCGTCAAGGATTATGGGAACGGAAGTACCACAAGGCTCGACAATCTTAAGTATGAGAAGTGGTAGGATGATAGCGTGCTATTCATTGTTTGATTTTTCATCACGCATAGCCTGTAACTTTGCGCTCAGTTCGAACTGTATTTTCTTCATAATCGTTCATTTTTATTTTTGTAAAAAAAAGTACGTTTCGAAACTTAGCATCTCTTATCTCTTCATAAATAATCTCTGGGTCCGATGGAATGGAAAATATGTAAAAGAGCTGGTGTCAATATTACCGGAGATAGTTGTGTTACCAACTTTGATCTTTGGACGTAGAAAATTGCGAAAGGATGACGAGTGAAGCAAGAAGAAGAGAACGAATGTAAGAGAGTTATAATGACGTAACAGCCGATTCTCTCTGCCACAATTTCTGTGAAACTATGACGTTATACTGCTGAGTAAAAGTGGGCCACTCCTGAGACAGCAGCTCGATATCTTTAGTCGCTCATGCTGAGAGTTCGTTTCGGACACACGCTCACACTCTTTCTCGTTTTTGCTATACTCCAATAAATCCTCGCAGACACTATACTCGCGGCGATGCAGCATCATTCATCGTTATCGCGATGGCTAATCCGTTTGATAAGACCTTGAAAAGCGATATCAAAGGTTTCTTGCAGGACCCCCGCGATCTGTAGTCGGTCAGCACGTTCCCGAGGTATTTTATACCTTTTTTTTTTTTAATACCAAGAAGAGAGGATATAAGGACTGTTATTATTAGATGTTCATTATAGTCATTTACTTTTCCATAATGTACACTTCGATAATTTCGCGTTATTAACTTTTATAAATAATATCATTGCATTGAATTATAATTTAATAATTTCATGTTTTTTTTTCTTCGTCGATAAATCACGCGTTAGTTTGAAATTACGTAAATGAAAAATGTTATTTTGTTCTTAGGGGGTATGACCACGGTAGCGGGTTTAAAATCACGTGCACATTTAACAATTTTTTTTTGTATCGAAAAGTGAATTATTTATCAAATTAATTACACATCTATTTAGTATAAATATCAAGCTAATAAAAATATTTTTATTTGTTTTTTTTTGTTATACAAAATGTCCGACTACTGCTGTTTACTTTTTGGTATCTTTTTTCCGCGGCGTGACATTTGGCATCTACAATTTTTTACTTGGAACAAAAAAAAAATAAATTCTCATTAATCTACATCAGAGTACCTGGAGGAGTACGTAAGGAAATTGGAAAAAATTGTTTTATTCGGATATTGTAGGCATTTCAACTTAAAAGGTGAATTTCTAGTGAAAAATTTCGTATAAAATTGCTTATAGAAGGGAAATTTTTTAATTAATCACAAATTCCGTACGTGCTTCTCTAGGTATTCTCATGTAGATTAACGAGAATTTTATTTTTTGTTCTACGTCAAAAATTGCGGATGCCAAATGTCACGTCTCGAAAAAAAAAGATACCAAAAGCAAATAGCAGTAGTCGGCCATTTTATGTAACAAAAAAAATATTTTCTATTAGCTTGATATTTAGACTAAATAGATGTGTAAATAGTTTTATAAATAAATCATTTTTTCATACAAAAAAATTGTTAAAAGTGCACATGATTTTATACCCGCAAATAGGATTAGGACAGCGTTTTCTCAATGATTTTCATAAAATTTTTATAGAGTATAAAAAATGAATATAATTTATTGAAACTTTGAGAATATTTTATACATATATTTAAGTATATACTATAAAATTTTTGAAGAATTTCCTTGAAAAACATCGCAGATATTAGCGACCCCATATTGCAGGTCACAATCTGACTCAGCATTTTGCGTACATTCTGGAAGCCGCAATTTTCATCCGAAAGCAAACGATGTTGAAATTTACTTTTATTATATGTCTCTCTTCTATATGAACCTAAATGACATCAAAAAAATAGAAAATTGAATTTTTTACAGGGGTCAAAATAAAAAAGCATGATTTTTTGCCATTTTTTACAACTTTATTTGCAAAAAAAAAATTATTTTGCATAATGATAATATTCCGATTTTAGGTTCATATAGAGCTCAATACTATGAAGAAAGTAACTGCCAATTTTCAAAACGATCGGTTGAAAACTTTTCAAACTAGCGTGTACGCTAGTTGAGAAAAAGTCGTTTTCGCAAAAACGCGTTTGAAAAAATAGCAAAATGCTGAGTGTGATTGTAACCTGCAATATGGAGTCGCTAATATCTTCGGTGTTTTTCAAGGAAATTCTTCAAAAATTTTATAGTATATACTTAAATATATGTATAAAATATTCTCAAAGTTTCAACAAATTATATTCATTTTTTATACTATAAAAAAATTCATGAAAATTATTCAGAAAACCCTGTCCTAACCCTATTTCCTCCCTTATTGGCTTATAACAATAGAACGAGTTGGAATTTTCATTAAAAATTTTGGGAACATATTTTTCAATAGTTTTACTAACAATTTATGAAATAAAAAAAAATCGATTTTTTGAACCGTCTAACCCTATTTCCTCCCTTAATGTGTTCGAGCGATGAAGAGTTTTTTGAACTGAATAGCTCCTTAATCCCGCTTGTTAATAATCCCTACAACACATTATTCGTTACAGTTAGACTTGGAAAATTTACGGTATCAGATGAAGCGATGGTGCGCGCGGATACCGTGAAAATTTATATACCGAAAGAGACGAGCTTTATCGAACATCGTTACCAAGCTCAACCGTGGCCCAGAGGTGGATAAATCGAGTATTAAACAACAAAAGGGCGTATATACCTTCAAATCGTTTTTTTTTTCACTTAAAATATTGTTAGTTACGCTTTTTAGAGTTATAGGTGTCGAGAAACGTCGTGTGACCCGTAAAATGTTACCAGGACGCGCCGCTGAGTATCATTGAACGTACAAAAATATAAGTTACGCCCTTTTGTCTTTCGTTACTGTCGTTACACGCATGTACAGTACGTAGAGTGTGCACGTAGTTCGTATTGACATCCCGCGTGTACCGTTTTTCCGGAGGGGTCGACAACTCCCACATCAGGGACAAATACTGTGCACACCGCGTCCGAGTACACATTTTCCATGGGTTATACCTCGCGCGAGAACTGCATTTTGCCCCCCTCTCGTGTATATATCGCTCGCTGCACGGTCGCGTCTGTGCGAGGAAAAAACCGCAGCGAGACACGCGCTACGGTCACCCGATGCACATTGCCAATTTTATTCCCTGACTCTGCATCGAAACTTTTACCCCACATTTGCACATTTGCCCTTTTTTGCACATTTACCCCATGTTTTCTATGGAAATTTCCAGGATAAATAAATGAAATAAAATAAATTTTATACCGGAAAAAGCTCGATAACATTTTCACAATTCCATGAAATTTCCCTTGCCGATGTAGTATATCAAGTCTGTACTTACAGAGGAAGTTTGAAATTAACGAAGTTACGGGGCTATAAAGTGTTCAATAAAAAAAATGTTGTTTCAATGGAAAATTTTTTAAATATGTACCGTAGAGACTCTCTGTATTACTCTTGCAAAGTGTCAAACGTCATTGACTGACCAACTTTCGCAAAAATACAGCATTTATGATTTTTCAAAAATCAATAATTCAAATGTAATTGTTGAAAAAGAGAACACAATTTTTTTTTAACTTCTTTGTTACGATTATTTTAGGATTATTATTGTTTAGAATCAATGCTCCTTGTCATCTATCGAGTACGATCGTTCATAAAAATTTAATTAAACATGGCGAATAACTGTGCGGTTTGAGGGGGGAAATAGGGTTAGACGGTTAAAAAAATCGATTTTTTTTAAATTTCATAAATTGTTAGTAAAACTATTGAAAAATATGTTCTCAAAATTTTAAATGAAAATTTCGACTTGTTCGATTGTTACAAGTCATTAAGGGAGGAAATAGGGTTAGGACAGCGTTTTCTCAATGATTTTCATGAATTTTTTTATAGTATAAAAAATGAATATAATTTATTGACACTTTGAGAATATTTTATACATATATTTAAGTATATACTATACAATTTTTGAAGAATTTCTTTGAAAAGAAATAGATATTAGATATTAGCGACCCCATATTGCAGATCACAATCAGACTCGGCATTTTGCTATTTTTTCAAACGCGTTTTTCTGAAAACGACTTTTTTTGAACTTGCGTACACGCTAGTTTGAAAAGTTTTCAACCAATCGTTTTGGAAATTGGCAGTTACTTTCTTCATAGTATTGCGCTCTATATGAACCTTAAATCGAAATATTATCATTATTTAAAATAATTTTTTTTTGCAAATAAAGTTGTAAAAAATGGCAAAAAATCATGCTTTTTTGTTTTGACCCCTGTAAAAAATTCAATTTTATATATTTTTTACAGCATTTAGGTTCATATAGAAGAGAGACATATAATGAAAGTAAATTCCAACCTCGTTTGATTTCAGATGAAAATTGCGGCTTCCAGAATGTACGCAAAATGGTGAGTCTGATTGTGACCTGCAATATGGGGTCGCTAATATCCCCGGTGTTTTTCAAGAAACTTCTTCAAAAATTTTATAGTATATACTTAAATGTATGTATAAAATATTCTCAAAGTTTCAATAAATTATATTCATTTTTTATACTATAAAAAAATTCATGAAAATCATTGAGAAAACGCTGTCCTAACCCTATTTCCCCCCTTAATTATTACTCACGAAAAATCAATGGTGCATTATCCGAAAAAATGACAAATGTATACAATTTCCATTGAACAGTGTAATTGGCTACTGGTTATAGAATATCATTCAATGAATCGTTTAACACCGATATAGTGAATATACGAATTGAGTTATATGCAGTCTCCCATTGATTAATATTTTTTCTTTATTATTATTGTTCGAACTGAATAATGTCTTTTTGCTCTCCTTCTAAATTTCCATTAAGGGGGGAAATAGGGTTAGACGGTTCAAAAAATCGATTTTTTTTTATTTCCTGAATTGTTAGTTAAAACTATTGAAAAATATGTTCCCAAAATTTTAAATGAAAATTCCGACTCGTTCTATTGTTATAAGCCATAAAGGGAGGAAATAGGGTTAGGACAGCGTTTTCTCAATGATTTTCATGAATTTTTTTATAGTATAAAAAATGAATATAATTTATTGAAACTCTGAGAATATTTTATACATATATTTAAGTATATACTATAAAATTTTTGAAGAATTTCCTTGAAAAACACCGCAGATATTAGCGACCCCATATTGCAGGTCACAATCAGACTCAGCATTTTGCTATTTTTTCAAACGCGTTTTTCTGAAAACGACTTTTTTTTAACTTGCGTACACGCTAGTTTGAAAAGTTTTCAACTAATCGTTTTGAAAATTGGCAGTTACTTTCTTCATAGTATTGCGCTCTATATGAACCTAAAATCAGAATATTATCATTTTTTAAAATCATTTTTTTTTACAAATAAAGTTGTAAAAAATGGCAAAAAATCATGCTTTTTTGTTTTGACCCTTGTAAAAAATTCAATTTTCTATTTTTTTGATGGCTTTTAGGTTCATATAGAAGAGAGACATAATGTAAATTTCAAACTCGTTTGATTCAGATGAAAATTGCGGCTTCCAGAATGTACGCAAAATGCTGAGTCTGATTGTGACCTGCAATATGGAGTCGCTAATATCCCCGGTGTTTTACAAGAAAATTCTTCAAAAATTTTATAGTATATACTTAAATATATATATATATATTTTTTTTTCTCTTTTTGCTTGTAGCTATAATCTGTCCCGGCGGGACATTCAATAGCTGTGATGTAGGTGTTGTTCGTTGTTTAGGGGAGTGACCGTTGTCAAACCCACAATTGATGTCGAAGAGTTTGTTGGTGTTATATTTCTCTGTTCGGAAGGTCCAAAGGCTTGATGCGTCTGAGTCGTCTGATTTCATTCCTTCTGTCGAGGATTTCTCGGGCCATTGTGTTAGGGTGGTTTCGTAGTCTTTCCACGTATCGCGTGCTGAACATTTGGATGTTTTCTGCTACCGTTGTTATTCGTAGGTCGTTGTGTAGGGTCTTATTGCTGACGTACCATGGGGCGTTGGTAATTGTTCTTAATATTTTTGATTGGAATCTTTGAAGGATTTCTATATTCGATCTGCTGGCCGTCCCCCAGATTTGGATGCCGTACGTCCACACTGGTTTGAGTACTACTTTATATAGTAGATTTTTGTTTTCTGTTGTTACTTTGGAGTTTCTTCCGAATAGCCAGTACATTTTTTTAAACTTGATGTCGAGTTCTTTTCTTTTTGTTTTAATGTGCTTGCTCCAAGTTAATCGTCTGTCCAAGTGCATCCCAAGGTATTTTACGCTATTTTTTGTTGGTAAGGGTTGACTATTGAGAGTAACTGTTGGGCAGTTGTTTTTTCGTAGAGTGAACGTTATATGCACCGATTTACTTTCACTAGCTTTTATCTTCCATGTGTTTAGCCATTTTTCGACTTGCGTTAGCGCCTTTTGGAGTAGCAGGGACGCTTCGGTGGGGTTTTCATGCTTAGCTAGCATTGCAGTGTCATCTGCATAGGTCGCGAAAGTGACGTCATTTCCAGTGGGAAGGTCTGCGGTGTAAAGCGATATACTTAAATATATGTATAAAATATTCTCAAAGTTTCAATAAATTATATTCATTTTTTATACTATAAAAAAATTCACGAAAATCATTGAGAATACGCTGTCCTAACCTTATTTCCTGTCTTAAATTAGCTCGCAGTGGTTATGGTCGCGGTGGGACTCTTATCTCTGCAATCTTTACGAGCACTTTAGCGAGCGGTATACCCACGTTGTAGAATATATATCGGTATTTATGAAATGAGTCTATATATTAAACTTTAACGTTTATTATCGTTAAGCTCGCGATCCCACGGTTGATCGTGTCGTTGTGGGAAAGTTCGATCCAGTTTTCTCTATAGACCGACTGTGCGTAAAAGTATAAAATCTGCGGATACGAGAAAGAAAAAAATTGTGGCAACGACGATGAGCTTTTTAGCTCCGAACGGATTTATGCAGAATTGCACATATAGACCGCTGACGCTCGTCGACTTCAAAGTCACGCGGATCTCTTTGTTCTCGTTGTTCTCTTTTTCTCTTTCTCTATCTCTCTCGATGCATCATCAGGATATATTATATTTTTTCATCGCGTTTATCTCATAATATACCAGCGAGGACCGATAACAACGATCGGTGAACTGTACGGGGATTATATCACGCCCGAGGAGACACGCGCCAACCTTTCCGAGACGACCACAGTTTCTATATTATTAATAATGAAAACTCGCGACGCATCGATCGATCTGGCCTATCGGTAAACTCATACATATACGGAAATATCCGACTCATTTCAGCAGCGCGCGGGACGCGTCTATTTTTATATTCCCGACCGGAACGCATTTTTTTTTAAATCGTTTTTCAAATCTCCTACCACCACTTTGTCATTTAATAATTAATAAATTCCCTTAGTTGACAGTGGTGATTATTTTAATCAAAATTTAAGCTGAAATCGATTGAAATTATCACATTTATTTATTGTGATTTCAATAATTTCCTTTAATCCTTCACCGCATGATTATTTTTTATTATCTTTTATTGAGCGTTTTTTTTTAAACCATTAGAACAGTTGGAAATATTCGTGACTAACGAACGTTACCATGTTAAATTTATGTGTGTGTGTGTGTGTGTGTGCGGTAGTTTTTTTTAATAACCCGGCCTTTTAACATCGGAAAATAGTCGCGGGTTATGGCACGGGATATAAAATACCGTCTATATACAGGGTGTAACAAAACTAGCACGTCAGAGTGACACGGGAAGATTTTTCACGAAAACCATGAGACTTTTACCGAAGTCATATTTATTTATTTCGATAGGTCCGGAGCCAATCTATGAAGTTTGTATCGTTGGAACGCAACAAAAATAGATTTTATACACGATTAATCTCTCTTAAGGGAGGAAATAGGGTTAGGCCAGCGTTTTCTCAATGATTTTCATGAATTTCTTTATAGTATAAAAAATGAATATAATTTATTGAAACTTTGAGAATGTTTTGTACATATATTTAAGTATATACTATAAAATTTTTGAAGAATTTCCTTGAAAAACACCGAAGATATTAGCGACCCCATATTGCAGGTCACAATCAGACTCAGCATTTTGCGTACATTCTGGAAGCTGCAATTTTCATCTGAAATCAAACGAGTTTGGAATTTACTTTTATTATATGCCTCTCTTCTATATGAACCTAAATGCTATCAAAAAAATAGAAAATTGAATCTTTTACAGGGGTCAAAACAAAACAGCATGATTTTTTGCCATTTTTTACAACTTTATTTGCAAAAAAAAATTATTTTAAATAATGATAATATTCCGATTTTAGGTTCATATAGAGCGCAATACTATGAAGAAAGTAACTGCCAATTTTCAAAACGATTGGTTGAAAACTTTTCAAACTAGCGTGTACGCAAGTTCAAAAAAAGTCGCTTTCAGAAAAACGCGTTTGAAAAAATAGCAAAATGCCGAGTCTGATTGTGACCTGCAATATGGGGTCGCTAATATCTGCGGTGTTTTTCAAGGAAATTCTTCAAAAATTTTATAGTATATACTTAAATATATGTATAAAATATTTTCAAAGTTTCAATAAATGAGTTCTCAATGATTTTCATGAATTTTTTTATAGCATAAAAAATGAATATAATTTATTGAAACTTTGAGAATATTTTATACATATATTTAAGTGTATACTATAAAATTTTTGAAGAATTTCCTTGAACAACACTGAAGATATTAGCGACCCCATATTGCAGGTCTCAATCAGACTCAGCATTTTGCGTACATTCTGGAAGCTGCAATTTTCATCTGACATCAAACGAGTTTGGAATTTACTGTTATTATATGTCTCTCTTCTACATGAACCTAAATGCTATCAAAAAAATAGAAAATTGAATTTTTTACAGGGGTTAAAACAAAAAAGCATGATTTTTTGCCATTTTTTACAACTTCATTTGCAAAAAAAAATCATTTTAAATAATGATAATATTCCGATTTTAGGTTCATATAGAGCGCAATACTATGAAGAAAGTAACTGCCAATTTTCAAAACGATTGGTTGAAAACTTTTCAAACTAGCGTGTACGCAAGTTAAAAAAAAGTTGTTTTCAGAAAAACGCGTTTGAAAAAATAGCAAACGCCGAGTCTGATTGTGACCTGCAATATGGGGTCGCTAATATCTGCGGTGTTTTTCAAGGAAATTCTTCAAAAATTTTATAGTATGTACTTAAATATATGTATAAAATATTCTCAAAGTTTCAATAAATTATATTCATTTTTTATACTATAAAAAGATTCATGAAAATTATTGAGGAAAAGCTGTCTTAAACCTATTTGCCCCCTTTATGGCTTATAACAATAGAACGAGTCGGAATTTTCATTTAAAATTTTGGGAACATATTTTTCAATAGTTTTACTAACAATGTATGAAATTTAAAAAAATCGATTTTTTGAACCGTCTAACCCTATTTCCCCCCTTAATATTGGATTATCGATAATTAAAATCGTTAAAATGTTTTATTCGGATCTTCTTCAAGGACCTGGGCCTAAATGGGCACGAGAAGCAGGAGCAATGCTGAAAATAAAAATTTCAAAACCTATTTGCATTGCATTCCAACGTTGCAAACTTCAACATCACGCCAATCTAACACCCGTGTCGCTCTGACATGCCAGTTTTGCGACGCCCTGTATGTATATGTCGAATGATAATAAGCAAAAGGTTGTAACCTCAATAATTTAGCACATAAATTTATGAGGGTTACGGCCTTTTGATTTTTTTAACGTTTACACGCGCATATGCATGATAGATACACTCGTATCGAGATAACAGCGACGTCGTTAACTAGTCGGGAAGCGTGACTAGAATGAGCTCGTGATAATTCCAATAATTGCATCGCGACCAGACCCCTTTCAACGCGTTTTACATTAAAAAAATAAAATAAAAAAACAAAATATGTAGTGTCGTATATGTTACACTCTATACGGTGTGTGATTTTGTTTAATGCATAATTAAACATTTACCGACGTTACTGCGTGAATTGATATTTTAACGATGCGTCGAACGACAATCCATGTCATGTTTGTTGAACGTTAAAATTTATATTTGAGATTTAATCGTACGGAATCGTTCGATGAACAGACATAAAATTCCACTAAATGGAAAACTAGATAAGAGGACATCGGAATCGGTTCGTTTTCCGATACTCGCTTAAAATTGTTCGTAAATTTCATCAATCGATGAAACTTTCAATGTTTCGTCGATCAGTGTTAAAAGCACAGGATGATGAATGGTAAATATGGAGCAAAGGGGACCCACTTCCGATTGACTTGCCTTTAATATATGTTGTGTAGGGACCCTTCCTGAACAACTTTTTCCTCTGACACAATGGGGGGTCGTTGTGTATTAAAAAGTTATTAACAAATAAAGTTAATAATTCATATGGCTATTTTCCTTATACCAGCCAGTCCTAATCATTTTGTCCTTCACATTTGTTGTTACGAATACACCCCTGAGTAGCATACAAAAAGTTTTATCCGTCGCTCATTGTTTAACCCAAAACACCAAAATGAACAAACCAAACAAACAAACCCAAACGAACAAACCCAATGAACAAACAAAAGGAGCGTGAAGAACACATTGCAGACCCTACGCTTCATTTTTCACGGTGTTTATGGTTTGTTTTTGGATTGGTGTGTGGGGAGTTCAGGGGTTTGTTTGTTTGTTTGTTTGTTTGCTTGGTTGGGTTGTTTGTTTGGATTATTTCGGTTGTTTTTTGTTTGTTTAGGTTGTTTGGGTTTTTTTTTTGTTTTGGATTTGTTTGTTTTTTTGCTTGGTTGGGTTGTTTGTTTGGATTATTTCAGTTGTTTTTGGTTTGTTCAGGTTGTTTGGGTTTTTGTTTGTTTTGGATTTGTTTGTTTGGGTGTTTTGGGTTTGTTTGTATGGTTGGGTTGCTTGGTTGGGTTATTTGGTTGGGTTGCTTGGTTGACATCTTTGTTGGGTTTGTTCGTTTGGGTTTTGGGGTTGTTTGGGTTTGTTTGTTTGTTGGGTTTGTATGTTTGCTTGTGGGGTTTGTCTGTTTATTTCTTTAGGTTACTGGGGTTGTTTTTGGTTTGTCTATGGGCTGGTATGCGGTGGGGGCAGGGGGGCCGCAGCGCCTCCGGTCATACGTATACGTGTACTGGCCACCATGCAAGTATTTCATATTCTATTTATGAATTTTCTTTTGTTAATAACTTTTTAACAAACAATGAGGACGGATAAAACTTTTGGTATGTTACTCAGGGGGGTTTTCTTAACAACACATGTGAAGGTCAACACGATTGGGACTGGTTGCTATAAGGAAAATAGCTATATGAATTATCAACTTTATTTGTTAATAACTTTTTAATAAATAACGACCCCCCAATTGTGTCAGAGGAAAAAGTTGTTCAGAAAGGGTCCTTAGACAACATATATTAAAGGCAACCCAACCGGAAGTGGGTCCCCTTTGCTCCAATATTTACCTGATGAATTAATATCATTAACTTTGTTTTTACTTTAACGATGATTTATCCGGGAAAATAAGAGTCGTTCAGCCTTGAATTATTGCGATAAACCGTAAACTCAATTTCACGCGCAAAAATGGAATTATTAGAAAAAATTTGCGGAATGTCATCGGGCACATATCGCCATCGAGATCCTTGTCCGATATGATTACCGTACGCAAAGGGACAAGAAGCAGTGAGAGGGAAAAAAAAAACACAGAGAGAATGAGAGAGAGAGAGAGAGAGGGTCAATATGGGTGTTTATCACTTCGGCCAAGCTCTTAGTTGTTTTTTCCGCGTTGGATTGATGGCGGCCGGATCGAGGGGTTGTGTGGGAGCAGTGAGTCAGAGAGGAAAAAGCAGGGAACCGCGACCCCTCACCCCCATTATAATATCTGGGAGGAGAGCGAAGGGTGGGGGATTGTTGAGGGAGAGTCAAGAATAGGGTTTGGCGGAGGGTCGTCGTGATTAAGGGGAATGGGGGTTGCGCCGGCGCCTTGGGGTCGCGACGGTCGACCCCGTCGACGATAGTCTCGGCACTCTCGTCCGGTGCGCTTGTCGACCGGGTTTCGTGAGACTCCGCAATTGTCCGGTCGTCACGGCGTATGTCATTCTAATTCCGGATTAATAGTCGTCGTGTTTGTCGAATTTTACACGTACCGCATTTGTACATCTATATTTATTGGAAAGAAAAAAAAGAGCAAATAACTAAACAAGGAATAATTAAAAAATAATCGAAATAATTGGAAAAAAAAACAAACTGACAAAGTTGCTAATTGTGTGTACTCGCTTTGTACCCGAAGAAACGTATATTTTTGTCCAATAACGCGATGGATTCGACGTGAGAATATTTTTCCTCAAGGGGGGGGTTGAAAAATTATAATACAGTTGGGGTTGGCGGGGGAGGAGGAGGGGAATGTGGAAAGAAGAAAAGGTGATAAAATATTAGGCGTTAAAAGAAAAGGTGAAGGGACAGGGTGGAGGGGGGGTGGGGGGTGAGAAATACCGTGAAGTAAGGAAAGCCGGAAAAAGAGCGTGATCGATAACACGCGTAATGGTTCGGCAGAGATATGTAATATGAAAATAACGCCGTGGTCAATCGTGGTGTCGTCCGGGGTGGAGAGATGTGCGACACATCGGCACGGTCTCGTGCCGTACGGGTTATTTTCATCGTTCTGAGCACGTCATGCATTTTCATCGTATCGCCGGTCCTCGGGGACCCGGACCCCCCCGAATTCACGACGCTCGAAGGTAAGGACAAAACATTAATTAACAATTGCACGATCTCTCGTGATTTTTTCGAGAACAAAGCCGCGAGGAAATTTTTACCACGTGTTATTTATTTTTAAAAACATGTTGTATGATTTTTTACGAATTTTCCTGTGTGCAATGTGTTGCTAAATAAAAACAAGAACGTTAAAATAAATTTGTTAGATTCGTAACGTATTTGTTTTTTTTTTCTTTTACATCTTTTTGCAAACAGTTTATCATAATTCTTATATCAATTGCACGGCCGGCTAGCCGCGCCACGTTTTTATCGTCTCCGCATTGCAACAAACTACCGTAGTATTGCGTAGTATTGCGCATCTGCGACTACGGAGACTTTTTATATTATTATCATTATTGTTGAGAGATTTTATTTACGACGCAATTTAATGAATTTTCTTTAACGGGTTTCAAGAAATGAGAATGATAAAGTAGAGGGTTTACAATGAAGTTTTCACTGTTTGAATGATATTGGAAATTTTTTGTCAAACCTCACATTTATTGGTGAAATATTGATATATATTAATTTTTATTCTTTTAATCTCGTCAGAGCTGTTTGGAGGCTTGCATTTATACTCTCTGCAAGTTCTCTTCTCAATCTCGTAATTATTATGTTTAGAAATTGTTGTTTCTCGCTTGTACGAGAAGTTGAAAAACAAACAAAAAATTGTTAAATAATTTTGTTAATGGAAATTTCAAATCATTTCTCCACAGAATTTTTTCAGATTAATCCAAAATTCTTGATATTAACATTTTTCTTGGAATAAACAATTTTATAAATAATTGCAATTATTTATAAATAATTACAATTATTTATAAATAATTACAATTATTTATAAATAATTTATGAACGATTGCAGGCATGGCGATTAATATCGAAGCACAATTTTCTATAGTTTTTTCTTTTTAAGCGAAAACAAAAGGTACAATATTTAATATTTTTAATGATTAATATTAACATTTTTCATGGAATAAACAATTTTATAAATAATTGCTATTATTTATAAAATTGTTTATTCCATGAAAAATGTTAATATTAATCATTAAAAATATTAAATATTGTACCTTTTGTTTTCGCTTAAAAAGAAAAAACTATAGAAAATTGTGCTTCGATATTAATCGCCATTCTTGCAATTATTCATAAATTATTTATAAATAATTGCAATTATTCATAAATTATTTTATAAATAATTGCAATTATTTATGAATAATTGCAAGAATGGCGATTAATATCGAAGCACAATTTTCTATAGTCTTTTTTTTTTTCAAGCCAAAAAAGGTACAATATTTAATAGTTTAAATTATTGATATTAACATTTTTCATGGAATAAACAATTTGATAAATAATTGCAATTATTTATAAATAATTTATGAATAATTGCAGGCATGGCGATTAATATCGAAGCACAATTTTCTATAGTCTTTTTTTTTAAACGAAAAAAAAATTGTTCAATATTTAATATTTTAAATTATTGATATTAACATTTTTCATGGAATAAACAATTTTATAAATGATTGTAATTATTTATAAGTAATTTATGAATAATTGCAGGAATGACGATTGCTATGGAAGCACAATTTTCTATAGTTTTTTTTTTTCAAGCGAAAAAAAAAAAGATACAATATTTAATTTAGTGCTCGTGTTTCCCGAGGATTTATTGGCCACTATATAGAATTCCCTCGCGCGTCTGACTGTTCGTGACTCTCTCTACTGATCCGACCGCGTTTATCCAACGCACACTATCTTTGTGTATACATGTACATATATCGTGCGGGAAATCGCTACAGGGAGTCTCCGGAGAGTCGTTTATTCGGACCGAATGTTTTATTTCTCCTCAATGTTTTATTTCTCTACTATACGTATGTGTGCACATGTGTATGTGTGCGTAAGGATAATGCCGTCTCGTTTACTCGATTGAAGAAAAAAAAGATTCGGTCAACCTGGAACTCCCGCGTCCTTGATGAGTCACGAACCTTTCTCAAGTTCCTCTTTTACATTTTTAGCACGCCACGTGTAATTTACCATTTACCCGGGAGACATATTCCATCCACGTTCTGACTAATCCACGAACTAACTCCTTAATACTTTATGTTCCAATTTTGTCGTGTAAAATAACTCGTAAAAAAAAACTGAGAGTGAGCTTCAACTTAGTCTCTTCGGTATATAGAGTTTCAGTGAACTCGACGAAACTGCCTCGACCTCCGTCGAGATAGTCTGACCAATCCTGGTTAATTCTACTGAGGCTTTCCGGTTAGAACGTTTGAGGATTTAGAAACAAATTCTCATTAAGTATATACTAGAAAAATAAAATAGAGTCGACAAATATAAAATAAATTCTATCGGTATATTCAATGAAAACAATGAATTCAATGTTCAAAACATTTAATTACTCATGTAATTGAATTAAATGTAATATTAAAGGGGCCAATTATGGCCACTTTGGTTTCAATAAGATGATTCAAAAGATTTTTTCTCGAATTAAAATTATCAGCGTTTTGTGTATGTCGATGCTAATCTATTTATTCATGTAAAATCTTTATTCGCTCCACACGATCGGCACATAGGGGCACAATCGGACCCTCAGATCTCCGGGAGGGGCTATACCCCTTCGCCGAGTGAAAATATTTGTCGTATCGTACAACAACGCTCCCGAACAGTGGCTGACCCAGTCGATGGCCCTTTGCCAGACGCTCGTTCCAAATTCCGACTCCTCGACGGTATCGACTATATTCCCATCTCGAAGAACCCCAAATTCCTTGCGACAATTGCATATACGAGCATTGAGATTCGTAGCATCAGGTAGTTGGTGTTAATAAAAATGTTTATAATCAATCAATCAAAGTCAGACTATTAAGGGAGGAAATAGTGTTAGGACAGCGTTTTCTCAATGATTTTCATGAATTTTTTTATAGTATAAAAAATGAATATAATTTATTGAAACTTTGAGAATATTTTATACATATATTTAAGTATATACTATAAAATTTTTGAAGAATTTTCTGGAAAAACACCGGGGATATTAGCGACCCCATATTGCAGGTCACAATCAGACTCAGCATTTTGCGTACATTCTGGAAGCCGCAATTTTCATCTGAAATCAAACGAGGTTGGAATTTACTTTTATTATATGTCTCTCTTCTATATGAACCTAAATGTTATAAAAAAAATAGAAAATTTAATTCTTTACAGGGGTCAAAACAAAAAAGCATGATTTTTTGCCATTTTTTACAACTTTATTTGCAAAAAAAAATTATTTTAAATAATGATAATATTCCGATTTTAGGTTCATATAGAGCGCAAACTATGAAGAAAGTAACTGCCAATTTTCAAAACGATTGCTTGAAAACTTTTCAAACTAGCGTGTACGCAAGTTCAAAAAAAGTAGTTTTCAGAAAAACGCGTTCGAAAAAATAGTACCAAGAAAAACAAGCAATATGGGATCGCATATATTTTATAGTATACACTTAAATATATGTATAAAAATTTTATAGTATATACTTAAATATATGTATAAAATATTCTCAAAGTTTCAATCAATTATATCCATTTTTTATACTATAAAAAAATTCATGAAAATCATTGAGAAAACGCTGTCCCAACCCTATTTCCCCCCTTAATGGCTTATAACAATAGAACGAGTCGGAATTTTCATTTTTTATTTTGGGGAACATATTTTTCAATAGTTTTACTAACAATTTATGAAATTAAAAAAAAATCGATTTTTTGAACCGGCTAACCCTATTTGCCCCCTTAAAAGAGGGTACAATTTTTTCGAGATAAGCTTTATCGTCGAAACAACAAAAGTGGTAATAATGAAAATTCATTGAAAACAAATTTAGAACGCTCGGGAGAAAATTATTGATCGTAAATGTTATCGCGAAAACCGTAAAGTTTTTTCGTTCGATTCAACATTTTTTTTTTCCGTTCTTTTTTAAATTATTCAATACTATGTCGTGCCATGAACTTTTCCGTTGTTGCGTGAGAAGATAAGCAACAATATTGGATTCGCCACGCGGTGTAAAATGATACGATTTGCGTGTCTCATCAAAGTGCATACACCCCTTTTTTCCATCCCTTCTCGCTGCCCCACTCCGTTCCCCTAGTTGCTGGTAAAGCTGCTCTTACGTGCCAGGATAACATTCGCACGGTTTCGATATTTTCACTGACGAAAAGAAAAAGTATCGAATACACACGTGTCTCTGTTGTAAAGGGCAAATTGCGCGATACCGATAAAAATCAACGTTAAAAAAAAATATATACCTATAGTAACAAACAAAAATACGTAAATTTAAATTGGATATTCCAAAAGTACGAACACTTTATGAATCACACATACTCGTATTTTATACGCACAGGATACGATACGCGGGATCAATAAAACACGTCGCAAGGGTTAATGCGCATTCTGGGTCATACCCGGAATATAGTGAGATGAATTTCGTTCGAGTATATGTGTATATAAGAATACGGAAAAACGTGTTGTTCGATTCGTTTTCGTATTCACAAGGGAGAAAGGATTTGCTCGGCACGAAATCGCAGAGGGAATGAAGAAATAAGGGTCGGTGATCGTAAAGAACAAGTCCCTCGTGTCGGAGAATACAAGATTAGAAAAAAGTTCGATATTCGAATTTCGCATGTGTCGAAAATCTTGTAAAATCTTTAGTGTTTTTAAGTATGTGTGTGTACATTGTACTATTTGTACAAAGACGATATTTTATATATAACACAATATATATGTGTTTCTTCGAGATGTCACGTTTCTACATCAAATAGACGATTTTTTACCAATAAAAGAATTTTTCTAAACGCGAACAGTGAAGGAGCGACTGAAGTAAAAGGCCGTTCCAAAATCCCTTTTACACTGTACCCAGTTTCAAATTTATTTCTTTTTAAATTTATTTCTAAAAGAAGAAATTTTATTTCTTATTTCTTCATCCGTTTGCCAACTTGGCATAGCGAAAATTCATTTAAATTGAAATTTTGGAAGATTTGTATGTCGGAATTTCGGATGTGTCGAACGTCATATGAAATCTTTAGTATATTTAAATATGTGTATATATATTAGGGCGATTTTTTTTTTTTGTTCGACTATTTTTTTTTTCAGTCCCCACCCGAAATTTTGTTGGATATGTCGAAAAAGAAATTTCCTGAAAGTTGCAGCCCTTAATATTAATTCTAAGTACTTTCCCAAAGCGTGAGAAGATTTTCCGTCTAAAATACACGTAAATCGAATTTTTTTTCTTTCAAATCTCTATAACTCAGCCGCATTTTATGCCATCATATTGTTCTTGGTTTCGATTTACTCGGAATAAAACAATCTAAGAAAGTGCCTTTTGCGGTGAAAGTGTAAATTGTACTGGTGAGTTGGTACGGGTCACTGAAGTTGATTTTTACCCAAAATTCTCGTTCTTTTGCTGTTATCTCCGAAACAATTAACTTTACGAAAAAAATGTAAATGAAAAATTTGTTGGACATTTAATTTCCTACAAAAAAGGACCTATCGACCCAATTGCTTAGATTAATATTTCTTGAGATATTGAACTTTAACTTATGAGTAGTATAAAATTTATAAAATATGAAATATTAAATAATAAAAAAAAATAAAAAATAAAAAAAGTCCAATATCTCAAGAAATATTAACCTAAGCAATTGGGTGGATAGGACCTTTTTTATAGGAAATCAAATTTTCAACGTATTTTTCGTTTACATTTTTTCCGTTAAGTTAATTGTTTAGGAAATAACAGCAAAAAAACGAGAGTTTTAGGTAAAAATCAACTTCAGTGACCTGTACCAACTCACCAGTACAATTTACACTTCCGCCGCAAAAGGCACTTTTTTAGATTGTTTCATTCTGAGTAAATCGAAACCAAGAACAATATGATAGCATAAAATGCGACTGAGTTATAAGAATTTGAAAAAAAAATAAAAATTCAATTTACGTGTATTTTAGATGGAAAATCTTCTCAGGCTTTGGGAAAGTACTTAGAATTAATATTAAGGGCTGTAACTTTCAGGGAATTTGTTTTTTGACATATCCAACAAAATTTCGGGTGGGGACTGAAAAAAAAAATAGTCGAAAAAAAATCGCCCTAATGTATACGTGTAACTTTGATATGTGGCGACGTTTGTACATCAAATAGACGATTTTTTACCAACAAAAGAATTTTTCTAAACGCGAACAATGAAGGAGAGACTGAAGTAAAAGGCCGTCCCAAAATCCCTTTTAACACTGTACCCACTTTCAAATTAATTTCGTTTTAAATTTATTTCTGAAAGAAGAAATTTTATTTCTTATTTCTTCAATCGTTTGCCAATTTGGCAAATCGAAAATTCATTTGAATTGATTGAATTTTTGTAAATGAAATTTCGTAAAATTGATATACCGGAAAGAGATTATTTAAAGAATTGAAAACGGCATTTAATCTCCCTGTTTTTGTGACATATTTATGCTAAAACAATATTCGTATTCGGAGTGGTTTCGCAACAATTTTGTTTCTCAAACAAACATATACTATAAAATTTGTAGACATAATGTTCAATAATGTTAATTTAACAATTTTATTGACAGCGACTAAACGAATATTCGCAAAAAATTGCGACACACACACACACACACACACACACACACACACACACACACACACACACACACACACACACACACACACACACACACACACACACACACACACACACACACACACACACACACACACACACACACACACACACACACACACATACATATATATTCTAGTAGGCTGATGCAAGCTCGCAGAAGCTCGACCGGATATCGATTCCACCAACCTTATTCCAGAGCCAGGCAACCCACCTTTTCTCTCGCTTTCCTGGGGAAAATAGAGAAAAATAAGAGCTTTGATGGCTCTTTCGGAATTTTTCGAGTGCTCTTTCTTAATAAATTTTTTTTTTTTACCCTCGAGACAAAGAAATCCTTTTAATTACTTTTTTTTTTCACTTTCATTGGAATCCGTTAATGGATCTCGAATTCATTCAAGATCTCTTTAATGTTCGACACTTAACGGTGTCGAACATTCATTACAGTCTCGATAACTCGAAAAAAAAGAAACTTTCTCAAAAATGAATTTTATTGGGTACTCAGTTTTTTTTTTCCTTCGTTCCTCACCAACGTTCTTTCGCACGTTCTCTGGCTATATGCGTTGTTCTCTTTCGTTTTGTTTGCACCCTCGAGCATATACGCGTTTACCCAAAGCGTCGAACTCTCATTCGTCCTTGCGTTGTGCGGCAATAAGCTGTTGCGAAAATGGTCGATAATCCAGCATAGCTCTATTACCTACAGTGAATTTACCAGTGCATATATTACATAGTACATGCTGCACCGGGTAAATGTACACGACAACGACCAAGTTTTATATGACACACAGAGTGCGGAGTTTTATTAGCATTAGTATGAGCGAAGCTCAAAGTTTAAACTAAGCTAGCTGCCAGAGAGAGAAAGAGAGAAAGAGAAGGTAAGAACTCTGCGGATGGTTTCCTGTCGTGCTTGATATCGATGAGGGACAGTGGATCGCCACGACGCAGTTTGAATTTATGGTCGTGGCGCATTTGAAAGAGCCTGTTTGCATGTCGTTGAAGTTACGAACGTTCTGGTAAGAAATAATTATAATTAAATGTGGTTAACCAGAGCAAACTCACTTCTCAATTGTATGGGAGTATATATTCGTACAAAAACCACATGATTTAGCCTGTTAATAGACTTACGAGACGATAAAATAAAGCCCCAACTCAGTTTTGTTGAAAAAAAATTATTTCTCGCATTCCAAACTCGTTCCCTTTTATCTGATTATTCGTGGACACTGACAGGACTCTCTAGTATGTAAAAAAAAAATATAAAGCAGAATATTTAGAAAAGGAACCTTGATCAACGACAGTCAGAATGACCATACTCCGTTCGGGCGTCAATCAAGCTTCCTTTTCGAAATATTTTCGTTTATATTTTTTTAACATAATAGAGAGCCCCATTTTTAACATAATAGACTTACGAGACGATAAAATAAAGCCCCAACTCAGTTTTGTTGAAAAAAAATTATTTCTCGCATTCCAAACTCGTTCCCTTTTATCTGATTATTCGTGGACACTGACAGGACTCTCTAGTATGTAAAAAAAAAATATAAAGCAGAATATTTAGAAAAGAAACCTTGATCAACGACAGTCAGAATGACCATACTCCGTTCGGGCGTCAATCAAGCTTCCTTTTCGAAATATTTTCGTTTATATTTTTTTAACATAATAGAGAGCCCCATTGGTGTCCTCGAAAAAATCGAAAAAGAAAACAGGACACGAGCTTGGAATCCGAGAAACAATTTTTCTTTCGACAGAATTGAGCCAGGACTTTATTTTATCGCCTCTTGAGCCTATTAAGGGAGGAAATAGAACAGCGCTTTCTCAATGATTTTCATGATTTTTTTTATAGTATAAAAAATAAATATAATTTATTGAAACTTTGAGAATATTTTATACATATATTTAAGTATATAATATAAAATTTTTGGAGAATTTTCTTGAAAAACACCGGGGATATTAGCGACCCCATATTGCAGGTCACAATCAGACTCAGCATTTTGCGTACATTCTGGAAGCCGCAATTTTCATCCGAAATCAAACGAGGTTGGAATTTACTTTTATTATATGTCTCTCTTCTATATGAACCTAAATGCTATGAAAAAAATTGAAAGTTGAATTTTTTACAGGGATCAAAACAAAAAAGCATGATTTTTTGCCATTTTTTACAACTTTATTTGCAAAAAAAAATTATTTTAAATAATGATAATATTCCAATTTTAGGTTCATATAGAGCGCAATACTATGAAGAAAGTAACTGCCAATTTTCAAAATGATTGGTTGAAAACTTTTCAAACTAGCGTGAACGCAAGTTTGAAAAAAGTCGTTTTCAGAAAAACGCGTTTGAAAAAATAGCGCGCTCAGGGCCCGAAGGAGAGCTACTCACTTTAATGGCTTATAACAATAGAACGAGTCGGAATTTTCATTTAAAATTTTGGGAACATATTTATCAATAGTTTTACTAACAATCTATGAAATTAAAAAAAAATCAATTTTTAACCGACTGAATCACGAGATTTT
This sequence comes from Oxytorus armatus, assembly GCA_958009045.1. Lineage (NCBI taxonomy): Eukaryota > Metazoa > Arthropoda > Insecta > Hymenoptera > Ichneumonidae > Oxytorus > Oxytorus armatus. The sequence goes on from OY253744.1 coordinate 1,645,682, forward strand.
TCTACGAATATATGCTCCCGTTTATTTAAGGAGTACGTTATTTGTTATTAACCACACGGAATTTTGTTTTTGCCACAATGTTCGTAGCTTCAACTATATTTGTATACCGATTTGATAATTGTCTTGGAAGCATCAGAGTGCAAATATTGACGTATGTGACAAATCGACAAATTTGATATTATTGGAAGGAGCAATTCGAAATATATTTCTAACAAAATTATTCGTTACGATAGATTGACGTTAATGATATTAATATCCGTTACGTTGACTGATAATAAGTTGGGTCGGGAGGGAGATCGTATTTGAGACAAACTACAAGCTTCCGGTTCGATATTTCGCGGTCTATATATCTCGATTATGGTACGTAGACGCTCTGTTTATCTTCGTGTCGTGTCAAGTGGGAAACCTCGTATGTCCCGATAGGATGAGATACTGACACAAGACGATGCTAAACCAATCAAGGAGAAATCTCTCCTCTGGAGCACACAGGAGGGTTAATTCGCACGTGCATATAAGCCTATATCCCGTATAAGCAGGATACACTGTGTGAGGGGTTTTCGCGTTGTACGTTCTCCATGCAAATGTTATATTGTCTCAAGCGTCCAAGGATCGAATCTTCGCTAATGGAAACTCTCTTCATCCTCAAGGGAATTCGCCTTAACGATGAGGTAACGTGTATATTAGGGTGGGTCAAATAAAATGACTAATTTTTTTTTTCCCGGATATAATGACAAATGTATTGTTTGCCATCTCAAAAAAAAACCCTCTGCAAGTATGAGCCCTTCATATTTAAATTAAGAGGTCCCTCATCGCGAATTTTCATTTCCCATTTAAATAACATGGAAGCATTTGTTTTTTAACTTTGGAATTTTATTAGACTTAAACCGTTGATGTTAGGAGAGTCTTTTAACACATTTTTGTAGAACATTTGATGCTCTACAAAAAAGCTCTCTTGTGTCTAATCGATAAAAGTAACCGCACAAAAAATAATCGGTGATAAATAGCTTTGGATTCTACTTATGTCGTTTATTAGTACATAAATTAAAAATAAAAAAAAAATTTAGTTATCAATATGAATAAATATACTACTAATATATACTACTAATATATTAGTAATATACTAATATACTAATAATATATTACTAATTGTTTTCAAACAAATATGAGAGAATACAGAGCTAATTATCACCGATTATTTTTTGTACGGTTACTTTTATCGATTAGACACAAGAGAGCTTTTTTGTAGAGCATCAAATGTTCTACAAAAATATGCTAAAAAACTCTCGTAACATCAACGGTTTAAGTCTAATAAAATTCCAAAGTTAAAAAAAAAATGTTTCCATGTTATTTAAATGGGAAATGAAAATTCGCGATGAGGGACGTCTTAATTTAAATATGAAGGACTCATACTTGCAGAGGGTTTTTCTTTGAGATGCCAAACAATACATTTTTCATTATATCGAGGAAAAAAAAAATTAGTCATTTTATTTGACCCACCCTAGGGTATATACCCTTCCATCCATCACTGATAAAATACAATCGATATATCTCGACGTCAATGATGACGAAAAAACAAGTTTTCCGTTCAATTACCGAGTGTATAAGAATTCTTTTTTTGTCAAGTAGATCAAGTATATCCCGTGATGATGACGTGGAAGTTTGCATCGTTGGAATGCAACGAAAATAGATTTTTTTTTTCATACCATTCAGTCCCATTAAGGTTAGATTATCGATGACAAAAATCGTTAAAACATTTTTTTCGCGGTGACCTTTAGGATGCCGGGCCCAAATGGACAAGGGGAGAGGGAGCAATATTGAAAATTAAAATTTTAAATACTTCTTTTCGTTGCGTTCCAACGTTGCAAACTTCAACATCAGCTTTGATGTCCATTTTTTAACAATGAGCGATATAAAATGTGTATCTTTTTTGTGTCAACAATTGTTACGTTGTTGCAGGTAATATTGATGTTGTACATTGTTTTTCTTATTGCCAGTTAAAAAAACAAGCCTTGTACTTGTCATAATTGCGCTCTCGTTAACTTTACAACCCCTCTGTATAATAATCCTGTATGGTATAATACACGTGGTCGTGTAACTGTGCAAGACGGAAATGATAAGCAGATTTGGTCCCATGTGCCGCGTTATAGATTGTTAACACGACATATAATTATATGACTCATTTTTCCGGATACTTTTTTCTCCAAGGCTAATTCCACAGTATTCTCTCGAGCACGGTTATTGATTTTTTTTTTTTTTTTTTTTTAGTAATTCTCTAATGGTGCATTAATGACGTCGGAAAATGAGGACAATTTTTCGAGAAGATTCGGACATTTTTCAGTGAATGCTCGAATTTATCGATAGAGCTATGTAGAGTGCGTTAATGTTCGCGGTAGAAAATGCTGAGAGGCGTTTCGACAATGTATTTCGAGGTCCACGAACCATGATTATAAATTGAAGATGGTAGAAGTGTCTTGTAGAGGGTTTTAGATGGGAGATTTGTCGTAAGTAGTCGTGACAGTCATTGAACGGACGTGACCGACCATTCGTCCACCTCCTCCCTAGCCACCCCGCTCTCTCGGACGAGTTAAAGTACAATAACCATGCTCCCTTTAAGTATACATATAGCATTCAATGTATATGTATATTGAAGATGTGATGTAACGACGAGCACGTCTTAAGGGGGGAAATAGGGTTAGGACAGCGTTTTCTCAATGATTTTCATAAATTTTTTTATAGCATAAAAAATGAATATAATTTATTGAAACTTTGAGAATATTTTATACATATATTTAAGTATATACTATAAATTTTTTGAAGAATTTCCTTGAAAAACACCGAAGATATTAGCGACCCCGTATTGCAGGTCACAATCAGACTCAGCATTTTGCGTACATTCTGGACGTCGCAATTTTCATCTGAAATCAAACGGGGTCGGAATTTACTTTTATTATATGTCTCTCTTCTATATGAACCTAAATGCTATCAAAAAAATATAAAATTTTGAATTTTTTACAGGGGTCAAAACAAAAAAGCATGATTTTTTGCCATTTTTTACAACTTTATTTGCAAAAAAAAAATTATTTTAAATAATGATAATATTCCGATTTTTGGTTCATATAGAGCGCAATACTATGAAGAAAGAAACTGCCAATTTTCAAAACGATTGGTTGCAAACTTTTCAAACGAGCGTGTACGCAAGTTAAAAAAAAGTCGTTTTCAGAAAAACGCGTTTGGAAAAATAGGTACCTGAGTGACCGCTCGGTTATACACGTGTCGCACTCGGGGCCTGAAGGAGAGCTACTCACCTTGAGGTACTAGTCTGGTAACTTAAGCCGATTTTCATGTCTTTTTTGGAGGGCGTTTTTTGTAGGAAAATAAAAATAAATCGTTTTGGATATTTAGGATGTTTTTATTTACATATTAAAGATACAAAAAAAAATTTTTTTGAAAAAATTTAATAGTTTATTATTATTATTATTATTGATCGAAGTTGGCACCTCGAAGTTGGCAGCCCGGGTCCTAACTTTTTTTCTACCGAACCGATTGCTTTCAAATTTCAATAGGCTACTCTACACACTTATAGTTCTCGTCGGAACTACCGAGACATTTTTTCACCCCTCACTTTTTATTTTACAACCCCTTCTTTGCTAAAATAAAAGGACATTAGCAAAGAAGGGGTTGTAAAATAAAAAGTTAGGGGTGAACAAATTTCTCGGTGGTTCCGACGAGAGGTATAAGTGTGTAGAGTAGCCTGTTAAAATTTGTAAGCAATCGGTTCGGTAGAAAAAAAGTTAGAACCCGGGCTGCCAACTTCGAGGTGCCAACTTCGATCAATAATAATATTAATAATAAACTATTAAATTTTTTCAAAAAAATTTTTTTTTGTATCTTTAATATGTAAATAAAAACATCCTAAATATCCAAAACGATTCATTTTTATTTTCCTACAAAAAAACGCCCTCCAAAAAAGACATGAAAATCGGCTTAAGTTACCAGACTACTACCTTAATGGCTTATAACAATAGAACGAGTCGGAATTTTCATTAAAAATTTTGGGAACATATTTTTCAATAGTTTTTAAACAATTTATGAAATTAAAAAAAAATCGAATTTTTGAACCGTCTAACCCTATTTCCCCCCTTAGGGGCTCGCATACCCCTGCGAGCGCTGAAAATCGAATAAATTTAAACAATTATTATAAAAATTATATGGTGGAAAAAAAATTAAATTGTTGATCTTAGATTTTTTACTAACTTTTCAACTATAAGAAATATTTTTTTTTTATTTAAAAAAAATATTAACATTATTTTTTACGGGTATAAATGAACTGCTGATGAAAATCATGGTCGACATCACAACTCCACCGAAAATTATCCAATCTGCAAAAATATAAAAAAATCTAGTGAAATAATGTAGTAGTAATAGTCTGACGGAGGGAATTTTTTTTTTTTTAATAAAGAAATTACAGTATTTCAAACTTTAGTATGCAATTTAAAAAAAAAAAATGAGTGTTTAATAATTTATAAAAAATTGCCCAATCAAAAATTTAGAAAAACCTCTCGTCAGACTATAGAGAAAATGATTATCTAGATTTAAAAAAAAAAAAAAGTTATAGAATATTAAAGTTGACTGAGTTATCGTGCTGACACTGTCTAAAAACGTCGTTTCGAGAAAAACGCGTTCAAATAATGTTAATATTCTTTTTAAATCAAATTTTTTTTTCTTATACTTGAAAAGTTAATAAAACATGTGAAATCAACAATTTAATTTTTTTTTCACCACAAAACGTTTATAATAATTTTTCAAATTGACTCGGTTTTCAGCGTATGTGAGCCCTCAAATGCCTATGAGTATTTTCGAGTAATTAAAAATAAATACTATTGATTATTCGTTTTTAGCATAAATATTCACACTTTTATGAATAAATATTCACAACTATTTCATTAGAAAATTACGTGAGCGTTAATGCTCGTCGGAATATTTAGAATTTGTACGTAACATCAGTTTAATCTTCAGCTATGCGCAACGAATTCATCGAGAAACTCCTGGCCGTCCTGCTGATTCCATTATCGGTGCATTTTAATGATAACCCTTTCACGAAATTGCACGTCTCGTATTTGCACTTGTCAGCGCGCCGGAAAACGTACGAGGGTGTGTAATTGGAACGCTAGAGGACCGAGACCCCGGACCACGTACTATATATTTCCTCTCTCGAGCGTGAATAAACCATGCTAATCGGAAATACGAGACAACGCGAACGATCTTGTACTATCGTAATTTTCCAAATTGTTAAGCATTTGTTTACTGGTCTTACATATAGCGATATATAATATATATGAGGCACTTCAATTTAATTCGCCAGGATTAAAAAACCCTTACTACTATTAAAACTCTAATTTAAGGAGCACCAAGGATTAATCATTAAATCTGTAATGTCTTCAAGTTAAAAAAAAGTCAGATTAGGCACGAATGAATCAACTTCCCATTGTAAAAATAAAAAATGATGTCAGGTGTACATGTAAGTTCTAAAGGATTTTTTCTGTAAATTGGAGGTTTATTGTGCAAAAAGGGTAACAAATTGAGGTAACAATGAAGTCTGGTAACAATGGGAGTCTTAGTTGAATAATGCATCCAATTGTGAATCTTCAAACGTTTCTGGCCTTCTCTCATACTCTTTATCCTCCATGTCAATATCACCACTTTTGAACCGCCTAAACCAGTACTCACAAGTTGAAATTGATGCAACATAAGCCTCACAACGGAAGCAGAATGTAAAGCTCCCCGCAAATTGCGTTTCGTTGGTACAAAAGTCGACATATTTGGAGTTCGAAAAAACCTATGTTCTTTACACTTTGACAAAATGACGTATGCTGAAAACTAAAGCCTACTGATGACGCTTCAAGATGAAGGTGGTTGGGTTATGGTCCGATGCGATTTAATACTAGTAACCTCTCTTGTAAATCCTTTAAGGGGGGAAATAGGGTTAGGACAGCGTTTTCTCAATGATTTTCATGAATTTTTTTATAGTATAAAAAATGAATATAATTTATTGAAACTTTGAGAATATTTTATACATATATTTAAGTATATACTAAAAAATGTTTGAAGAATTCCCTTGAAAATCACCGAAGATATTGGCGACCCCATATTGCAGGTCACAATCAGACTCAGCATTTTGCGTACATTATGGAAGCTGCAATTTTCATCCGAAATCAAACGAGGTTGAAATTTATTTTTATTATATGTCTCTCTTCTATATGAACCTAAATGCTATCAAAAAAATAGAAAATTGAATTTTTCACAGGGGTCAAAACAAAAAAGCATGATTTTTCGCCATTTTTTAAAACTTTATTTGCAAAAAAAAAATTACTTTAAATAATGATAATATTCCGATTTTAGGTTCATATAGAGCGCAATATTATCAAGAAAGTAACTACCAATTTTCAAAACGATTGGTTGAAAACGTTTCAAACTAGCGTGTACGCAATTTCAAAAAAAGTCGTTTTCAGAAAAACGCGTTTGAAAAAATAGCAAAATGCTGAATCTGATTGTAACCTGTAATATGGGGTCGCTAATATTTTATAGTATATACTTAAATATATGTATAAAATTTTTTAAGTATATACTTAAATATATGTATAAAATATTCTCAAAGTTTCAATAAATTATATTCATTTTTTATACTATAAAAGAATTCATTAAAATAATGGCTTATAACAATAGAACAAGTCGGGATTTTCATTTAAAATTTTGGGAACATATTTTTCAATAGTTTTACTAACAATTTATGAAATTTAAAAAAACCGATTTTTTGAACCGTCTAACCCTATTTCCCCCCTTAAAACTTACTCGCAGTCCCAATACCTTATCGAGAAGTACCTAACTATCCTCGATATTGCTTCAATTTCTTTTTTATACTTTCAGCTTAGACAACACGAAAATTGTCATCACGAATGTTTATCATCACTAATTTTTATTTACGAGATGTAAATTGATCCAGTAGTCGTATTAATTGTGTTACAACAATTTCTACATTGTACATCAAAGTAACGAATATAAAAAGTGTATAGGATTAAATCCTCGTCCGTTTATCGTGCATATTATTTTTGTTGCATAACGCAAAGAGGATGATCTCTTAGTGTACGCAACTCGCGTCCGTCAATTCCCCCGTGATCTTTAATCTCCTTGATTGTAAGATATTTTTAGATTTTCAGGAAGAACGGCAAAAAGTATTTCAAGCACGTTAGCGAAAAAGATTGGAAAATGTCACAAGGGATTTGACGTAATCGCCCCTTATCACGTTTATTATCAAAAGAATGGAAAGAACTCCTACGGGTATATTTGTACACGATAATAACGTTACTATATATTACAATACTTTGGAAAGTGTAGCGAAGAAAAAAAAAATGTAGATTGGCATAAATTATAGTACGGATAGAGCGACGAACATAGTTGGGACTGCGGATAATGGGTTTCGGTTGGTTCCATTGCCATGCATCATTCTGCGTCTCCTGGATATATTTTCAAGGTTCTTCCAACGCGACGAGAAAGTCTCGTGCAATGTGTGTTAACGGAGAGGGGATTTCGCGAGGTCTCATAAAAGAGAAGGGAGACTTGTGAGAATCGGTACGTGGCGAGGAAGAGAACCGAAATAACGAGAGTAGGGGAGGTTCAGTGGCGAACGGAAGTAGCTCAAACGTAACATTACTGCGGCCTGCACTGCGGGTGCACGTAGTTCTTGCCGTTGAGACCCCCCCCCAGCCACAAAATCCTCTTATACCCATTACACACACATATAGAATATACTTTGTACATTTTTTTACTATAGGTATCTATATATCAGGGATTAGGGCGATTTTGTTTGTTCGACTTTTTTTTTTTCAGTCCCCACCTGAAATTTTTTCTTGGATATGTAGAAAATGAAATTCCCTGAAAGTTACAGCCCTCAATATTAATTCTAAGTATTTTCCCAAAGCGTGAGAAGACTTTTCATCTAAAATACACGTAAATCGAATTTTTTTTTCTTTCAAATTTCTATAACTCAGCCGCATTTTATGCTATCATATTGTTCTTGGTTTCGATTTACTCAGAATAAAACAATCTAAAAAAGTGCCTTTTGCGGCGAAAGCGTAAATTGTACTGGTGAGTTGGTACGGGTCACTGGAGTTGATTTTTACCCAACATTCTCGTTTTTTTTCCTGTTATCTCCGAAACAATTAACTTTACGAAAAAAATGTAAACGAAAAATTTGTTGGAAATTTAATTTCCTACAAAAAAGGTCCTATCGACTCAATTGCTTAGATTAATATTTCTTGAGATATTGAACTTTAACTTATGAGCAGTATAAAATTTATAAAATATGAAATATTAAATAATAAAAAAAATAAAAAATAAAAAAAGTTCAAAATCTCAAGAAATATTAATCTAAGCAATTGAGTCGATAGGACCTTTTTTGTAGGAAATTAAATTTCCAACAAATTTTTCGTTTACATTTTTTTCGTAAAGTTAATTGTTTCGGAGATAACAGCAAAAAACTAGAATTTTGGGTAAAAATCAACTTCAGTGACCCGTACCAACTCACCAGTACAATTTACACTTTCGCCGCAAAAGGCACGTTTTTAGATTGTTTTATTCCGCGTAAATCGAAACCAAGAACAACATGATAGCATAAAATGCGGCTGAGTTATGGAAATTTGAAAGAAAAAAAATTCGATTTACGTGTATTTTAGATGGAAAGTCTTCTCGCGCTTTGGGAAAGTACTTAGAATTAATATTAAGGGCTGTAACTTTCAGGGAATTTCTTTTTCGACATATCCAACAAAATTTCAGGTGGGGACTAAAAAAAAAAATAGTCGACAAAAAAAAATCGCCCTAATGGGGTATTACATTTTTATGAACAATATATATAGTCTATTTCACAATGTATTATTTGCTGATGACAACATGTATTATCGTTCGTGCAGAGATAAATTGTATTCTTGTTCGAGCGAGCATAAGGATTTCAAGAAATAGTGAAGAAGCACTTTCCCTTGATACTCGATATATTTTTTTCTTTCTGTATAGTATTTGCGGAAAAAAGCGACGCAAATATCGAGGGAAATCGAACCGAGAGCTTTGCCTCTTGTGACTGGGAAGGGGTATCATTGCAGGCACGCACATCAGTATAGCATATTCTTTTATACACTTTATAATATTATATACTATCGAACGTAAACATTCCTTTATCGAGACTCGGCGACCTCTTTGTGCTTGCAAACAGCACCCTTCCACTCTGCACTCTTTCTTCTATTCTCAAGATTTCTTCTCGTCCTTTTTGAATTCACTCAGAGATTATTATTATCATATCATCTGCGTGCATTTTCTTTTTTTTCTTCTTCTATTTTTTCTTTTTTTTTCACTTTAAACCTTTTGAATTTAGTTTTTAATGAAATAAAACGTTTTTAAGTGAAGAAATCGACATTTTTATCGTTGTAGACGATATGTTTCGTCATATTAAATAAAATCTTTAACCGGTACTAAATGATTGATCGTGAAGCAAACATTTTTGATGGACTCTACGTCAACGAGCGTATAGGATACGAGATTCTCATGAACTTGGCGTTTCTTTTACTCGCTTGGGAATAATATCCGGCCACCGAGTTTTCATCACGCAATTTGTCTATCGAGCGTTTCTGTACCTGGCACTCATACATTCTTTTCCGGGTAATCCTTTGCACATGTTCTCCAATGTTTTGCGATACAAGCAAATATACGTGTATATATTATATTATCCACGAAGTTAGTTTTTAAATTGTTGGCACAAAATTTAGCACGTGTAATATGGAATCTTCCTGCGTAAACTGAATAAAAAATTAATCACTCTTTTAGCTATTGTTTAGCTCCGTTACGTCTCTGTACGTGTATAAACGGAAATGGTAAAATTATCGTAATGTTTGTCTGTTCAAGATAAAACGTGTTTACAACTCGGAATCTTAACTTTTAAATTCACTAGATAAGGATGTAATTTTTTTTTAATTATATTTACCAATAAATTCGAGAAAAAAAAAAGATTTATTTTACATTTGTTAGAATCATTGAATTTATCGAAATCAATGTTTATCAAAATTAAATAAATTGTTCTGCGGCGTAACGTAAAAGACCCCCGAACTGCAACAATAACCTGCTGATCGTTGAATAAAATAGGCAATGTTAATGATATTCCCCCGATTTTTTTTTCATTCTTTTCATTGACTAAAGGAACAAAATTGACCCCGAATACTATGTTTATAATGTTCAGTATTGAATAATTTATCATCGGCGTATATGCGCGCAGTGAGTGTTCCAGATTCACCGAAGCATTATCCGTGTAAAAGCTTTTCCTCCCCATACACGACCGCCAAGTGTTTTATTACTGGCAGTGGAATAGAGTTATCGTAGTATATGCGTAATGCTCTAATAAACTTCTTTTTTTTTTTTTCCACGACTGCTAGCGAACAATAGGACGTAATTCAAGGACGATTTGACCCGTTAAGTGAGTTACGCCCTTTCGTTTACTAGCAATCGATATGATAGATAAATAAAATATTTAAAAAAAACGTAAAAGTGCAAGTGGAAAGTGAGTAAACGGTGCTGACGAAGTGGGAACTTTGCTGTGGTGCCCCGTGATTTCTGGTGGTCTCCAGTATCAAATATACAGTTGTTACAATTGTGTGTCGGGATTACGAGGAAATATACGAGGGGGCAGTGATTATATTTTAGTAAGGAAAATACTTAATCAAGGGGGGAAATAGGGTTAGACGGTTCAAAAAATCGATTTTTTTAAATTTCATACAGTGTTAGTAAAACTATTGAAAAATATGTTCCCAAAATTTCAAATGAAAATTCCGACTTGTTCTATTGTAATAAGCCATTAAGGGGGGAAATAGGGTTAAGACGGCGTTTTCTCAATAATTTTCATGAATTTTTTTATAGTATCAAAAATGAATATAATTTATTGAAATTTTGAGAATATTTTATACATACATTTAAGTATATACTATAAAATTTGTATACATATATTTAAGTATATTCTATAAAATATTAGCGACCCCATATTGCTTGTTTTTCTTGGTACTATTTTTTCGAGCGCGTTTTTCTGAAAACGACTTTTTTTTTAACTTGCGTACACGCTAGTTTGAAAAGTCTTCAACCAATCGTTTTGAAAATTGGCAGTTACTTTCTTCATAGTATTGCGCTCTATATAAACCTAAAATCGGAATATTGTCATTATTTAAAATAATTTTTTTTTGCAAATAAAGTTGTAAAAAATGGCAAGAGTCCATGCTTTTTTGTTTTGACACCTGTCAAAAATTCAATTTTCTATTTTTTTGATAGCCTTTAGGTTCATATAGAAGAGAGACATATAATAAAAGTAAATTTCAACCTCGTTTGATTTCAGATGAAAATTGCGGCTTCCAAAATGTACGGAAAATGCTGAGTCTGATTGTGACCTGCAATATGGGGTCGCTAATATTTTATAGTATATACTTAATTATATGTATAAAATATTCTCAAAGTTTCAATAAATTATATTCATTTTTTTTACTATAAAAAAATTCAAGAAAATCATTGAGAAAACGCTGTCCTAACCCTATTTCCGCCCTTAAGGGATATGGCCACGGTAGCGGGTTTAAAATCATGTGGACGTTTAACAATTTTTTTTTCTATGAAAAAGTGATTTATTTATAAAAATAATTACACATCTATTTAGTACAAATATCAAGCTAATAAAAAATATTTATTATTAATTTTTTTTGTTATACAAAATGGCCGAATACTGCTGTTTGCTTTTGGTATATTTTTTTCGGAGGCGCTCCGCGACCGTGACATTTGGCATCCACAATTTTTGACCTAGAACAAAAAAAAAATTCTCGTTAATCTACATCAGAATACCTAGAGAAGTACGTATGGAATTTCCGATTAATTAAAAACTTGCCATTTTATGAGTAGTTTTATACGAAATTTTTCACTGAAAATTCACCTTTTACCATCAAATACCTACAATATTTGAATAAAACAATATTTTTCAAATTCCGTACGCACTGCTCTAGGTATTCTGATGTAGATTAACGAGAATTTTTTTTTGTTCTAGCTTAAAAATTGTAGATGCCAAATGTCACGTCGCGGAGCGCCGCGTGCCAAAAGCAAATAGCAGTAGTCGGCCATTTTGTATAACAAAAAAACAAAACAAAAATATTTTTTATTAACTCGATATTTATACTAATCAGATGTGTAATCAGTTTTATAAATAAATCACTTTTTTATAGAAAAAAAAATTGTTAAATATCCACATGGTTTTATACCCGTTACCATAGCCATACCCCTTAAGCAAGTTTTCGAACAAAGTAACAATCTGATATAAAAAAAAGGATATCTATAATTTTTTTAACATTTTTAGAAGAATTTTCATTCGTACATGTGGGAGAAAAATGTCGATTTTTCACGAATGAAAAATGTGTAAAATTTCGAAAAATTATTCGTTGACAATTGATTATTTTTTCGGTCTGTATACCGGCACGATATAGCTTGCGGCAAGTCTATACCGCGTCACGACTATCTGTTGCGTTTAGCTTGATCGAGTTCGTGTTATTATAACCGCGTTGAAAAATACCGTCCGCTTAGCTCGGCGATACCGCCAGTATTGACTTTTTAGGTGCACTGGACTCTATCCTCGTGCGACGACGAGAAATCGTTGCGATCAATGGTCAAGGAAAAAAATGTTTTTCACAACGTTTATATACCGTCACATCAAGAGTACTGGATTCATGAAATATTTAAATAATGTATACCGTCGAGGGATTGACAAAACACATATTTGACGAGTCATTGGCTCGAGGAACGATAATTCAACTGTTAAGGGGGGAAATAGGGTTAGGACAGCGTTTTCTCAATGATTTTCATGAATATTTTTATAGTATAAAAAATGAATATAATGTATTGAAACTATGAAGATATTTTATACATATATTTAAGTATATACTATAAAATATTAGCGACCCTATATTGCAGGACACAATCAGACTCAGCATTTTGCGTACATTCTGGAAGACGTAATTTTCATCTGAAATCAAACGAGGTTGGAATTTACTTTTATTATATGTCTCTCTTCTATATGAACCTAAATGCTATCAAAGAAATAGAAAATTGAATTTTTTACAGGGGTCAAAACAAAAAAGCATGATTTTTTGCCATTTTTTACAACATTATTTGCAAAAAAAAAAATATTTTAAATAATGATAATATTCCGATTTTAGGTTCATATAGAGCACAATACTATGAAGAAAGTAACTGCCAATTTTCAAAACGATTGGTTGAAAACTTTTCAAACTAGCGTGTACGCAAGTTCAAAAAAAGTCGTTATCAGAAAAACGCGTTTGAAAAAATAGTACCAAGAAAAACAGGCAATATGGGGTCTCTAATATTTTTTAGTATATACTTAAATATATCTATAAAAATTGTATAGTCTATACTTAAATATATGTATAAAATATTCTCAAAGTTTCAATAAATTATATTCATTTTTTATACTATAAAAAAATTCATGAAAATCATTGAGAAAACGCTGTTCTAACCCTATTTCCTCCCTTAATGGCTTATAATAATAGAACGAGTCGGAATTTTCATTAAAAATTTTGGGAACATATTTTTCAGTAGTTTTGCGTACATTGGGTCTTTAAAGAAACAGTCGAAATTTCAAACTCCTATTTCTCTCCATTTTTTTTTACTGTTTGTCAATTTTTATTAACAACGGTTTTAGACTTTGGTAACTCCTGGGCTATGTAGTAGACACTTTAAGGGGGAAAATAAGGTTAGGGCAGCGTTTTCTCAATGATTTTCATGAATTTTTTTATAGTATAAAAAATGAATATAATTTATTGAAACTTTGAGAATATTTCATAGATATATTTAAGTATATACTATAAAATTTTTGAAGAATTTCCTCGAAAAACACCGTAAATATTAGCGACCCCATATTGCAGGTCACAATCAGACTCAGCATTTTGCGTACATTCTGGAAGCCGCAATTTTCATCCGAAATCAAACGAGGTTGGAATTTACTTCTATTATATGTCTCTCTTCTATATGAACCTAAATGCTATCAAAAAAATAGAAAATTGAATTTTTTACAGGGGTCAAAACAAAAAAACATGATTTTTTGTCATTTTTTACAACTTTATTTGCAAAATAAAAATTATTTCAAATAATGATAATATTCCGATTTTAGGTTCATATAGAGCGCAATACTATGAAGAAAGTAACTGCCATTTTTCAAAACGATTGGTTGAAAACTTTTCAAACTAGCGTGTACGCAAGTTAAAAAAAAGTCGTTTTCAGAAAAGCACGTTTGAAAAAATAGTACCAAGAAAAACAAGCAATATGGGGTCGCTAATATTTTATAGTATATACTTAAATATATGTATAAAAATTTTATAGTATATACTTAAATATATGTATAAAAATTTTATAGTATATACTTAAATATATGTATAAATTATTCTCAAAGTTTCAATAAATTATATTAATTTTTTATACTATAAAAAAATTCATGAAAATCATTGGGAAAACGCTGTCCTAACCCTATTTCCCCCCTTAATGGCTTATAACAATCGAACGAGTCGGAACTTCCATTTAAAATTTTGGGAACATATTTTTCAACAGTTTTACCAACAATTTATGAAATAAAAAAAAATTCGATTTTTTGAACCGCCTAACCCTTTTTCTCCCCTTAGTGCATCTGGGTCATACACGTGAACAATATTCGTTTCCAATACACATTTATTTAACGATATTCGAATGTGGCTCGTAAAAAGACATTTTTTCATGAATTTATCGTCGACGATCGAATAAATTGAAAGAGAGAGAATTGAAATGGAATTTATGACGTGATGCTGTTGGTTAAAAGTAAAATGAGCATTTATTTTCAAGTAGGAATGATCTAAAATTAAAATTACTTTGAAAAATGTTTACTAATGTACCGGGAGTTTGAAATGTTTCTCCGAGATTTATAGCTCTACCGTTGCGAATCTTTAATATTTTAAAAAATTCTCGAAAGAAACTGAGAATGCTCAATTTTATTTGACTATCATTCTGACAAACTTTCTCCTCTATGAAGCTCCCCAAACGTGATCAATTTCTTCCTCAAAATATCTCACAAGAATTACATTTTAGAAACGTTTGAATCTCACTCGTATATGTCGAATTTAATATCCCGTAACCGGGGAGATTTAACGAACCGAATCCTCGACGATTCGAGGCGTTGAAGAAATTCGCCCGCAAGTACGTAGTTACATGGGAGTAGAAACTCTCGGAAATCCACAAGGATTTGTGAACTAACTTCGATAATTAAGGCATTCCCAAGGAGATTGAACATTTGATGAGATCTCGTGTTATTGTTTCGATTAATTGAAGAGATTCCGCGATGAGGAACTCGATCCGATATCATTGGGTAACTACGATTTGAGATTCCTTTTCCGCACAATAAAGATCACACAATTTACGACAATATTCTTTGGAAAGTTAAGTCGACGATAAATTACAAAATCGTAAGATAAATGTGAACAATAACATAAAGGAACGTAATATCATTATTTTCATTCGAATAATTATTTTTTAATAGCGAATTAATATTATTTTAGAATATTTATTCGCTATTGTCTCATTTTTTTCTAATCAAATGTGATATCCTATAATTAACACCTAATTCAAGCATTTTTTTTTAATTTACCATTCGAATTAATACAATTGTGTATGTGTATAGGAACAGGGTATTTGAAAAATTGTGAAATCGTTTGAATAAAAGCTTTGGAATTTGCATCAGGAATCGATAACCTTACAGGCGACCTATTTAATAAAGTCCTGAAATATAAATTACTCCAGGGTTTATGCACTCTCACAGCAGTACATTGACATACATAATATACGTATTTTCCATTAGCCAAATACTTTTACTAAGTCCGAGAGTACACAGTGATATCCGAGTCGTGTGTATACAGAGTGTAAACTCTCTCAACGTCAATCTAACAGGATTGTTCTATCGCGCAATCACCGTTATATGTATAAATTCGATTTGATAACCCTCTCGGTTGTGTGTATATTGCACCCGACATCCTTGTGTATGAAACACGAGGAAATCGAGAGAGAGAGAGAGAAAGAGACATCACTTCGTTAAGGGGGGAAATAAGGTTAGACGGTTCAAAAAATCGATTTTTTTTTAATTTCATAAATTGTTAGTAAAACTATTGAAAAATATGTTCCCAAAATTTTAAATGAAAATTCCGACTCGTTCTATTGTTATAAGCCATTAAAATGAGTAGCTCTCCTTCAGGCACCGAGCGCGCCACGTGTATAACCGAGCAGTCACTCATTTCTTCAAACGCGTTTTTCCGAAAACGACTTTTTTTGAACTTGCGTACACGCTAGTTTGAAAAGTTTTCAACCAATCGTTTTGAAAATTGGCAGTCACTTTCTTCATAGTATTGCGCTCTATATGAACCTAAAATCAGAATATTATCATTATTTAAAATAATTTTTTTTTTGCAAATAAAGTTGTAAAAAGTGGCAAAAAATCATGCTTTTTTGTTTTGACCCCTGTAAAAAATTGAATTTTCTATTTCTTTGATAGCATTTAGGTTCATATAGAAGAGAGACATATAATAAAAGTAAATTGCAACCTCGTTCGATTTCAGATGAAAATTGCGGCTTTCAGAATGTACGCAAAATGCTGAGTCTAATTGTGACCTGCAATATGGGGTCGCTAATATCTTCGGTGTTTTTCAAGGAAATTCTTAAAAAATTTTATAATATATACTTAAATATATGTCTAAAATATTCTCAAAGTTTCAATAAATTATATTCATTTTTTATACTATAAAATAATTCATGATAATCATTGAGAAAACGCTGTCCTAACCCTATTTCCCCCCTTAACGTTCATTCCATCACAACCCTTAACTTCTTTCATTAAGGGGGGGAAATAGGGTTAGGACAGCGTTTTCTCAATGATTTTCATGAATTTTTTTATAGTATAAAAAATGAAAATAATTTATTGAAACTTTGAGAATATTTTATACATATATTTAAGTATATACTATAAATGTTTTAAAGAATTTCCTTGAAAAACACCGAAGATATTAGCGACCCTGCATTGCAGGTCACAATCAGACTCAGCATTTTGCGTACATTCTGGAAGCCGCAATTTTCATCTGAAATTGAACGAGGTTGGAATTTACTTTTATCATATGTCTCTCTTCTATATAAACCTAAATGTTATCAAAAAAATAGAAAATTGAATTTTTACAGGGGTCGAAACAAAAAAGCATGATCTTTTGCCATTATTTACAACTTTATTTGCAAAAAAAAAATTATTTCAAATAATGATAATATTCGGATTTTACGTTCATATAGAGCGCAATACTATGAAGAAAGTAACTGCCAATTTTCAAAACGATTGGTTGAAAACTTTTCAAACTAGCGTGTACGCAAGTTCGAAAAAAAGTCGTTTTCAGAAAAACGCCTTTGAAAAAATAGCGCGCTCGTTGCCTGAAGGAGAGCTACTCACTTTAATGGCTTATAACAATAGAACGAGTCGGAATTTTCGTTTAAAATTTTGGAACATATTTTTCAATAGTTTTACTAACAATTGATGAAATTTAAAAAGAATCGATTTTTTGAACCGTCTAACCCTATTTCCTTCCTTAAGAAATTCAAGGTTTTTACGAGGAATTTTTCAGTTAAATGAACGATGTAGCATACAGCAGTTAGATAAACGATGTAGCCGTTTTTTTGTATAGTAAATATAAAATACTAGCTGTGCCCCGTGGTTTCATCCGCGTTAAATTTTCGTTCCCGGATTTAACGCGCCGCCGTTGCTCCTTAAGTTTATAGCATGAAGTTATACGGTCTAAAGCCTTTCTGAATAAATGGGCGGTCTAGTGCAAAAAGAATTTTTCAAATCGGATTAGTATTTCCTGACATTAGCGCGTTCGAATAAACAAACAAACAAACTCTCCAGCTTTATTATAGTAGTAAGATGTGGATTGATATTTATTGATAAGAAATTAAATATCGGGGAATTTGTGAAGTGAAGTCGTTATGTAGGTTGACTTTTTCTCTCGGAGTTCAAACATTTTTCCGTTCCATCGACGAAGACGAGCTGGCATAAATTAGATTCTACGAGGCTACGATCGCTACCGTCTGAGGCATAACATATCCTCGTGTAAATCGTTCTTTTCATAAAAAATCCTTTTTTTAAAAAGGTCTTTTTCTTTAAAAAGTGATCCCACTCTCAGTTCAAACTTCGACACATTAACATCGAAAATTTGAAGTCAATATAATCAAGGACGAATTAGGGAATCGTGCAACGTCAACCACGTAAACGTAAGCATCTAATTTAAAAACTTCTTGATCTAAGACGCGCGGAATTGCCATCATTTTGTACTCTAGTATAATATTACACATATATATACAAGGTATTAGTTGCGTGCTACGAGGACAAATGGCGTCCGCGAGATTAACCTCCCTGTTTTTTTCCACGAGCCTCACGTTTTTCCGCGCAATTTTTTTTCTTCCTCCATCGAACCCGCTGTGTAGAGACTCCGCGAGCGATAAAGTCTCCCGGGTTTGATAGACACGCAACTCGCGTGCACTTTTAACGCTTTTGCCATTTTTTTGCCATTACCATTATTACGCTTTTCTTTCGAGCATTTCTTTTGAGCCATCGCGGTGGCGACTAATATTGCATGAGTGAAAAGGAGGAACCATGAAGTACAGACCTCTCTCTCTTTCTTCATTCAATTTTATCATTTTTTTTCTTTCTCTTTCGCTGTGCGCGACGTAAAAAGCTCGATGGAAGTCTCACGACCACGATTCCGACAGCCGACCCGACGGAAATTGCACTTTAATAACGCGCGTCGCGACGGTCAGGCGCGCGGACATTTCAACCCCTCCAACGGGAACACACCCGTTCGTGAAACATAACACTGTTGTATATGGAGTAGCAAGTATACGCAAGCCCAAGTCGCATATATTTATACTGGAATAAAAAGAAATAAAAAAATACCAGGAAGGAGACTTTTGCTCGTGGTTTAGGTTTTAGCAGGGATGACGCGGGTCACGAACTCATGATATCGTTGCCTATCCGTTCGAGAAGGTTCAGTACTTGTAAAATTTAATATTTTTGCAAAATACAAATATAGTATAAAAAATATGAAAAGTTACAAAACGCTAAGGGTAAATAAAGGATAAAAATTCGCAGAACGTCTTTCTGATAACTTCGACATAATCATGAAGTTACAAACGGATGTGTTCAATAGGGAAACAATCGAGCTCGAGCTTTTTTGTATTTTTAAGGCCGTCGTCTGGTCTAGAGCGAGATTTTTGACGTCATTTCTAATGTGCAATAACGTTTAAACCGTTGAAGTTGTCTTGATGAAAATTTACACGTGCATTTATTGATCCTTAGAGAATACTTGTACATAAAAAAAAAAATTATTTTAAATATTTTCATGTAGTTTTTTGCCTTGTTGCAACATGGTGCGCCGAAATCGGCGCCCACTCTGGACGATGTTGTATGCATCTGAAAAAAAATATATATATATATTCTCAATCTGTATGAGTATTCTGAGCACTGGTAGCAGAATTGGTACTTAAAAAAAAATTTTCACAAAATGGCGCCCTGTTCAACTTTCATTAATGATATTTCATACATTTTCGGGTATTCGACGTATTATAAAATGTAATAAAATAATGTAATAAAATTTTTTTAAGTACCAATTCTGCTACCAGTGCTCAGAATACTCATACAGATTAGGGTGGTTCTTAATTTGGTGATGTTGGAAATTCTTTGGTATTGTTCCTCAAAAGTAATCAACATATCTAGAAAAAAAATTGGGCGCAAGCGGAACTTTGTCCAATAATTCTAACCCACCCCACCGAGGTGTCGAATTTTTATATGAAAAAATACATGCGTTCAAAATTTTGTTAAAAAAATTGTTTATTATTTCAAAACTATTTATGATAAAAGAATTTTATATAACATTTTTGTAGGGAATATAATGCTCTACAAAAAAGGTATCTTGTGAAATTCTCGTGAATCTAATATTTATCACGTAATTAGCAAAAAACTGTCTTCATTTATTCCAAAAGTCGATCATTATGGTCAAAACAGGAGTTTGACGTCGAATAGCTGCAATTTATTTTTCGTATGTATATAAGATTATGAAGAAATACGTAGCGCACTCAACAATGAAATGTAAACAATATTCAAATTTTCAATTCTATCAATTTTATTGTGAATTATAATGAATGATGTCATATATTTTTAAAATCAACTTACAATAATGAATTACATCGGTTGGAGCAAAGTTGCTTTGTTAATATCAGGATATTTTTTTTAATATTCTTCAATTATTTGTACAATGAATTGTTTCTGATCTTCATCATAAGTGAGACGATCATTGTACTCTGTAATAAGTTTCACTCCTCTTTCTGCAAAATCGTTAACCACTTTAATTCCTTTAACTATTTTTAAGCCTTGTAGATAATTTTCATTAGAAATCCACTCGCTCACATCGATATCAAAAAATGAGGAGTTGATTTCAAATCTTTCGAAAAAAGCCATCGATTTGGAACTGATAAAGAAATCAATGTCGTTATCGATCAAAGAAGAAAAATTTATCATAAATGATAATAAAATTGATAAAATTGAAAATTTAAATATCGTTCACATACTGTTATTGAGTGCACTACGTATCTCTTCATATTTCTAATTGCATATTAAGAATACATTGCAGTTTTTCGACGTCAAACTCCTGTTTTGGCCATAATGATGAACTTTTGGAATAAATGATGACAGTTTTTTGCTAATAACGTGATAAATATTAGATTCACAAGAATTTTACAAAATGCCTTTTTGTAGAGCATTAAATTTCCTATAAAAACACAAAATAAATTTTTTTTATTATGAATAGTTTTGAAATAATAAACAATTTTCTTAACAAAATTTTGAATGCATGCATTTTTTCATATAAAAATTCGACAGCTCGGTGGGGTGGGTTAGAATTATTGGACAAAGTTCCGCTTGCACCCAATTTTTTTTCTGGATATGTTGATTACTTTCAAGGAACAATACCAAAGAATTTCCAACATCACCAAATTAAGAACCACCCTAATACAGATTGAGAATATATATATATTTTTTTTTTCAGATGCATACAACATCGTCCAGAGTGGGCGCCGATTGAGGCGCACCATGTTGCAACAAGGCAAAAAACTACATGGAAAATATTTAAAATAATTTTTTTTTTAAATGTATAAGGATTCTCTAAGGATCAATAAATGCACGTGTAAATTTTCATCAAGATAACTTCAACGGTTTAAACGTTATTGCACATTAGAAATGACGTCAAAAATCTCGCTCTAGACCAGACGACGACCTGTCTCTCTTTTTCATTCGTTCGCGATGCAACCATCAGGAAGACCAGGAAAAACAAAACGTAACCGTTTTATTGTATACAATCCTCTATCTTGAAACGTACGAAAAAGGATGAAAAAAAGCTCGCTCCGAGCGAGCATTGTCGGCTAGAAATGCATATAATGTGCAGTCGAAAGGGAGACAAAGAAAGAGAAAGAGGAAGAGAGAGAGACCGATATATATATTGCTGCCATTAACGAGCCTATTCAGCTCAAGCCAAGTGGGCGAGGAATAAAAGGCAAAGTATCTTACAAAAGAGAGCTTTGCAGAATCGTAGGAAAAGCGAGCGTCACTATGCCCAGAGGATTTCTGCCAATTTCTTTTTCGTCATTGAATCCCGATCTCGCAGTAGCGTTATTTGGTTACAACAATAACAAAAAAGAGGAAATTATCTTTTCGTTAGCAAGTGAAATGTATTCACGATTCCACAATTGTTTCTACGTTAAATACAATAAAAATTCAACCCTTAAACGTTCTCTGATTAATTTCCGTGCTTCGGTCATATAAAGTCTCGCGACTTAAAATTTTTATCCTTCAAAGGGTTAAGAACACAGAATGCAAAATGTAAGTACGTGAGTTGCGAGGGTTCCGAGTTTGCATGTGGCGGTACTTTTCAAGACCTCAATTTCTTTTTTTAGACAGCAAAAATTTTGCACCGTCCGACCTTTCGACATGCTTCTTTGTCTCGGTTTCCGCGCTTCTCAAACAGGAAGTGCCGAGCAAACGAGAATATCATTTTCAAAAATTCTCCATCGTCTTTCGCTTTCCTCATAGAAGAAAGCTCGTTCGTCAACATTTTTTTTCTTTCCTTTTCAGTTGTTAATGCCGAAATGGTGCGACAAGTAAATTCGCAAAGTTCAATTTGTTATCTCTCACGGTTTATTGGAACGGTGAGCATTATTTTTCGTAGGTACTTTCGCCCGAGGTTTTTTCCCTAGTGGTGGATAGAAAAAATAACAACCGAGGAAAAAGTTTATTCGCGAACAGAGGCGAATTGTCTTTGTATACGTAGTGTTTATTTTTTATTTCTTTTTTTTTTTTTTTTTCCTTCCTAAAGTGTGTATCTAGCGGTGTGTTGGTATAGTCGTGGCCGGGTGCTGGAATAAGGCGTGGGACGTTTCGCAGCGGGTGAGAGCATTGGCAGGGTGCCATACACCACCGGGCGTCAGGCGGGTGGAGTGACCCACTTTTAACCGCGTGGATTGACCCACCGACGCGGAACTAAGCGAACTGAGCGTGCACTCGTCCGCGAGTACCTGCAACGAGTACATCTATACCGGTATTATGCGCGTATGACTTAAGGGGCGAAATAGGGTTAGGACAGCGTTTTCTCAATGATTTTCATGAATTTTTTTATAGTATAAAAAATAAATGTAATTTATTGAAACTTTGAGAGAATTTTATACATATATTTAAGTATATACTATAAAATTTTTGAAGAATTTCCTTGAAAAACACCGAAGATATTAGCGACCCCATATTGCAGGTCACAATCAGACTCAGCATTTTGCGTACATTCTGGAAGCCGCAATTTTCATCCGAAATCAAACGAGGTCGGAATTTACTTTTATTATATGTCTCTCTTCTACATGAATCTAAATGCTATCGAAAAATAGAAAATTGAATTTTTTACAGGGGTCAAAACAAAATAGCATGATTTTTTGTCATTTTTCACAACTTTATTTGCAGAAAAAAAATTATTTTAAATAATGATAATATTCCGATTTTAGGTTCATACAGAGTGCAATACTATGAAGAAAGTAACTGCCAATTTTCAAAACGATTGGTTGAAAACTTTTCAAACTAGCGTGTACGCAAGTTCGAAAAAAGTCGTCTTCAGAAAAACGCGTTTGAAAAAATAGCAAAATGCTGAGTCTGATTGTGACCTGCAATATGGGGTCGCTAATATCTGCGGTGTTTTTCAAGGGAATTATTCAAAAATTTTATATTATTCACTTAAATATATGTATAAAATATTCTCAAAGTTTCAATAAATTATATTCATTTTTTATACTATAAAAAAATTCGTGAAAATCATTGAGAAAACGCTGTCCTAATCCTATTTCCCCCCTTAATGGCTTATAACAATAGAACGAGGCGGAATTTTCATTTAAAATTTTGGGAACATATTTTTCAATAGTTTTACTAACAATTTATGAATTTAAAAAAGATCGATTTTTTTTACACGGGTCAAAACAAAAAAGCATGATTTTTTGCCATTTTTTACAACATTATTTGGAAACAAAAAATTATTTTAAATAATGATAATATTCCGATTTTAGGTTCATACAGAGTGCAATACTATGAAGAAAGTAACTGCCAATTTTCAAAACGATTGGTTGAAAACTTTTCAAACTAGCGTGTACGCAAGTTCGAAAAAAGTCGTCTTCAGAAAAACGCGTTTGAAAAAATAGCAAAATGCTGAGTCTGATTGTGACCTGCAATATGGGGTCGCTAATATCTGCGGTGTTTTTCAAGGGAATTATTCAAAAATTTTATATTATATACTTAAATATATGTATAAAATATTCTTGAAGTTTCAATAAATTATATTAATTTTTTATACTATAAAAAAATTCATGAAAATCATTGAAAAAATGCTGTCCAAATCTTATTTCCCCCCTTAATGGCTTATAACAATAGAACGAGGCGGAATTTTCATTTAAAATTTTGGGAACATATTTTTCAATAGTTTTACTAACAATTTATGAAATAAAAAAAAATCGATTTTTTTTTACAGGGGTCAAAACAAAAAAGCATGATTTTTTGCCATTTTTTACAACATTATTTGGAAACAAAAAATTATTTTAAATAATGATAATATTCCGATTTTAGGTTCATACAGAGTGCAATACTATGAAGAAAGTAACTGCCAATTTTCAAAACGATTGGTTGAAGACTTTTCAAACTAGCGTGTACGCAAGTTCGAAAAAAGTCGTCTTCAGAAAAACGCGTTTGAAAAAATAGCAAAATGCTGAGTCTGATTGTGACCTGCAATATGGGGTCGTTAATATCTGCGGTGTTTTTCAAGGGAATTATTCAAAAATTTTATATTATTCACTTAAATATATGTATAAAATATTCTTGAAGTTTCAATAAATTATATTAATTTTTTATACTATAAAAAAATTCATGAAAATCATTGAAAAAATGCTGTCCTAATCCTATTTCCCCCCTTAATGGCTTATAACAATAGAACGAGGCGGAATTTTCATTTAAAATTTTGGGAACATATTTTTCAATAGTTTTACTAACAATTTATGAAATTAAAAAAAATCGATTTTTTTTCACAGGGGTCAAAACAAAAAAGCATGATTTTTTGCCATTTTTTACAACATTATTTGGAAAAAAAAATTATTTTAAATAATGATAATATTCCGATTTTAGGTTCACACAGAGTGCAATACTATGAAGAAAGTAACTGCCAATTTTCAAAACGATTGGTTGAAAACTTTTCAAACTAGCGTGTACGCAAGTTAAAAAAAAGTCGTTTTCAGAAAAACGCGTTTGACAAAATAGCGCGCTCGGGGCCTGAAGGAGAGTTACTCACTTTAATGGCTTATAACAATACAACGAGTCGGAATTTTCATTTAAAATTTTGGGAACATATTTTTCAATATTTTTATTAACAATTTATGAAATAAGAAAAAAATCGATTTTTTGAACCGTCTAACCCTATTTCCTCCCTTAACGCGGGTGACGCCGCGTGGCACAGTTAGTAAATGATAAATGGCGGATTTCGCACGAAATTCTCTATATATTTATGTATATATATGGCATTTTCTATGTGGTGAGAGATGCGTGTCATCGCAGCTAACAGGGGCGAGGGCTGAAACACACCCAGAGAGGAAACGCGTATTTGGTCGGCTAGTTTCCTGTGTGGCAAGAGCGATAATGGAATCCGTTGGGTAAAGTGAAACCACGCGAATTTCGCGGTGTCGCAGCACAGTGAACAAACCGCTGAAATACATAGTTCACTATTTCATACATGTACCGTATATAAATACATATATTCAGGATACATATTTACCACCCTACGCTCCGAGAAACATCGCTCGGCACACTTTCACGCGAAGCTTTCGCTCGCAAAGCTCTTGAATTATTTAGATTGTTGGAGAGGGAGGTTTTTTGTTTACCTACAGAAGACGGGGGAATAAGAAAACCGAGACGATCCGGAGAAGAAGATCCCCGATTCCTGGCATTTTCATTATACTTCTTGACTCTTTGCACCGTCATCAAAAGTACAATGTCTATATTTTAGAACCTATATTTTAACCTAGAAAATTACTAGTCGCATTTTGCGAAAAGAATGTTTAGTTATTATTAATTTAAAATTGTCAGTTGAGCCTCATTTTTTAATTTCGTTGTTTGAGTTAACGGAAATTTCTTAATATTTTTTATTTTTTCTCTGTTCAAACGTACGTTGCAATTTTTACGTATGACCCTTGTCAATTCCATTTCGAAATTTCTTAATAATAATTACACGTTTATTTTGATATATCGAGAAAAAAAATATTCGTTAACATTTGAGACAGCGGTGAAACTTTACCGCCTGCGTTAACATTGAGCCAATGTTATCACATTGATTTCACTTTTTTTATCTGCGCAACAAAATGTCTTTCCGGGAAAACATTTTATGCCGCAAAAGAGCTTATTCAAAGGGGGAATAGGGTTAGGACAGCGTTTTTTTTTAGTCATTTTCATGAATTTTTTTGACAAGAAAGGAATGTATATAATTTATTGAAACTTTGAGAACATTTTATACATATATTCAAAT